>CM053617.1:53274013-53304691 GCA_028646535.1 Procyon lotor
GGATGGGACTGGAAGAGATTATGCGGAGTGAAATAAGTCAAGCAGAGAGAACCAATTATCTTATGGTCTCACCTGTGGAGTATAAGGAAAAACATGGAGGGCATTGTGAGAAGGAAGGGAAGGGTGAACGGGGGGAAATTGGAGGGGGCGATGAACCATGAGAGACTGTGGACTCTGAGCAACAAACTGAGGGTTTTGGAGGGGAGGGGGGTGGGGGGTTGAGCGAGCCTGGTGGTGGGTATTGAGGAGGGCATGTAATGCATGGAGCACTGGGTGTGGTGCATGAACAATTAATCTTGTAACACTAAAATAATAAAATAAACGTATTTGGGGAAAGAAAGTATTATCTGTGGCTGCTTTTGAACTAGAATACCAGAGATGAGTCATGGCTACAAAGCTTGCATGGCCTACAAAGCCTAAAATATTGAATAACTGGCCTTTAGAAAGACAGTTATCAATCCTTGTTCTAGGGTATAAGCCTGACATGTGTATTTTGGAAAAACAAAGAATATTCCCAGATGATTTAATGCATGCTCTTGGATAGAAACCACTCTATTAACATATCTATAAGATATCTTACATTTCCAAAGTCCTTTAATTCTAGGTATTGATGTGGATGTTGGAGTATTAATTAATGAAATAGAACATGCAACTTCAATTTTAAAACAATGACACAAGAGCTACACTAACTTACTACACTTAACTACACTAACTTACACACTTAACTTACACTGTTTCTCTATTTTAAATAAAAAAACAAAAAAATCACCTGGGTAATCAATAAAAATAATATTAAAGATATTTAAGTATAGTTGTGGTCTAAGATTCAGAACATATTTATGATACTTTACTTTTTTGTTTGTTTTGTTTTTGTTCCTTTTGCTTCTTTCCCAAACTGACTATTGTCTGCATGGATAAGAATGCAGCACTTAGCCATAGGCAGCAAAGAGATATCACAACCAGAGAAGGCATTCAACATAATTTACTTTGGAACAATGTACAAGAATTTTCAGATGTCAATTTCAAGGATTTGGGACATAAATGAGGTGGGAAATGCTCATTAATCAAGACCACACTTCCTATTTCTCAAAGGACATAGAATCAATATAGGTCAAATTTTCTATTTCTCCAAAGCCTATCTCACTAAGCACCTTGAAAGAGACTTTATGGGCAGTTTTCTGTAGATTTACTGCTTGGCATGCAAGAACATCAACCTCTTTAAATGTTGGGCAGCAAGAACTTTAAATTGTGAAACACATATGCCTGATTGAAGGGTAAAAACAATCAAACACCAATTCTAGTCTATGGGAATTCATTCTGTAATAAGACAGTGATGTGGGAAGGTGAATTTTGAATTTTGATGTTGGAAATATTGGTTTTAGAAAGAATAATTCTATCATTCTCCACCCCTAAAGTAAATACAGAAATAAACAGAAATGATACCTTTTTCCAACACAAATGATAAAAAGCAGATGAAAATATTTGAAATATATGAGAGAAGAGAGTTACTATACTAAATTCTTATAAAGCCCCTATGATCAATAAGGAAAAATAAATATTATAATAGAAAAATATCCAAAACATTTGCACAAGCAAATATATTAAATACTAGTTTTCACTAATATTAAGAGATGCTAAACACCAAATTTGTTATTAATGTATTATACTGGAAAAAAACACTATTAACTTTTTTTCCTAAAGGTACATACATATTGGAAGCAACCAAGATGTCCTTTAGTAGAAAAATGGATAAATTAACTGTGGTATATCTAGACAATGGAAAATTAATTGGTGCTATAAGAAATAAGCAATCAAGCTATGAAAAAATATGGCATAGTCTTAAATGTGTATTATTAAGTGAGACAAACCAATATGAAAAGACTGCATACTGTATGATTCAAAATATATATGGCATTCTGGGAAAGGCAAAACTGGAGACAAGAAAAAGATGAATGTTTGCTGGCAAGGAAATAGGAAGGAGGGGAGAAACGAATAGGCAGAGCACACAGGATTTTGGGGGTAGTAAAAATACTCTGTATGATATTACAATGATACATATATATCATTATACATAGTTCCAAACTCATAGAATGTACAAAATCAGGAGTGAATTCTAAAGTAACCTCTAGACTTTGGTTGATTATGATGTGTCAATGTAGGCTCATCCTTGGTAAAAAATGCACCATTCTGATGAGCTTTTCTCCATCATGCCTCATAGGACCTTGTCTTATGCATGTGAAGCTTAGTATTCAGCCAGAGATGGAAGGAAAGCCTGCCACAAACTTTTGGCTACTTCTCTGCACAACTAACTCTCTCTGCTCCAAATTTCTTTCCTGTAAAGTTCAATCAGTATCTCAGTCCTTATCTCTTATCTTTGTTTCCTGTACCCATCAAGACCACTACTCTGTGTTTGGCCTTCACCTCTCCATATTTAGTGAATCCCCCTGGCATAAAGCTTACATAAACATGGAATTCACCTCATATGTTTCTCTTCATTCAAGGATCACATCTCTGGGCTATTTGTTGTCCACTTCCTGAAAGAAAATTCTTCATATATTGTATATATAAAATATTTACTTATGGTGGGAGTTTAATTTGGATAACCATTACTCCATCATTCTCAGAACTAGAAGGTCAAGTGCTTACATTTTAATAGCTCATATTCAGAGTTCCATAGTTCAGAGTTTAGTTGTTTGATTCAGAGAAACAACTTATGTTTACTAATTTCTTTATGGAGGTCCTTGACATATTTGGGGGATAAGTCATAGAGCAACTTTTAGTATGGGTGTTGGAGCCCTTTTCTTTCTCATTATGCTATGGTTACACAAAGCTGTGGGTCAAATATTTGCCCATTAGATCTGGTTGCTATCTCCACTGGAAGATTTAGGTTAGGGAATTACAGACTTTGATAAATGGAGAAAGGATTGACTCCCTTCTTTATCTGATCCATAAAACTTTTTTATATGATATTATCTTAGTTTCATATTTCTGGTAACAAAGTACCAAAATATAATGGATCAAAACAACACACATTTATTCTCTTATAAATTCTGGATGTCAGAATCTGAGAGGAGTTTTATAGGGCTATGATATTATCGGGGCAAGTTCCTTTTAGTGGGTCTAGGGGAGAATTTCTTCCTTCTGTCTTCTAGCTTCTAGGGGCTGATGGCATTCCTTAGTGAGAAGCCACCTCACTCCTATCTCTGCTTGAATTCTCACATTGCCTTCTCTTCTCTCCTATCCACTGCCTCCCATTTATAAGGACAATTCTGATTATATCAGGCCCACTGGGTAATCCAAGATAATGTCTCCATCTCAAAATCCTTAGCTTAAATATATCAGTAAAGTCCCTTCTATATGCACGTAGCACATTCACAGTTTTCACGAATTAGAACATGGACATCTTTGAAGGTCATTATTTCATCTACCATATATATATAAAGAGGCAAATTTCTCCAAAGTCCCAATTTCAATGATATAAAAGGTATTATATAATGCTTCGAATATATTTTATTTCAAATCTTACATCGCATAAAAACATACTAACAACAAAACAATTGGAGCAACTTTAAATTCAGGATATAATCCCGTGGACTAGACAATTTCTCTTAAATAGCTCAGAGATGTGAATGAATGAATCATATGTCAATGCAGGAAGACTTTTCTTTCTAGAAGATCTACTTGTTGCAATCAAATGCATTACAGATTGAATAAAAATGTCATCCAAAATGACTTAACAATTCACTTTGGAGTAAAATCTAATACCTGAGGGTGAGATGACTGTCTACATATTTAGAATATCCCTCTTTCTAGGAGCTCTTAGTTTCAAATTTTCTCCTCTGCGTAGAGCAACCTGTAAAGTCACTTCCAACAATTCTCAGATTCCATTCTCTTTGATGTGGACTGGCCTTTCCTAACAGATTGCCATTGTATAAAATTCTTAATACTATTCCGCTAGAGATTTTTCTCTCTCTGCTCTGCAAAATGAAATGGATATATAGATGTACATCAAAAAACTCAGGACACTTGAACAGTTTAAATGTTACTTCTTGGGATATTTTAGTAGTAAGTAAAAACATGAAGTTAGTTCCAAACAGCTTTAGGTATGCTTCTATTTCTTTCTTTACTATTAAAGAATAACATAAATAATCTTACTCTCCCATGCTACTATTTTTGTAAGACAGATTTTTCTCCCCAATTTGGGACAGGACCTGAACAGATGAACTGTCCCTTTTTCTTGACATGATCTTAGGTCTGACAATAAACAAAATGCCATCTTTAAGGACTTTGAAACTCAGGGAGGATTAATAAATTTTACAAACTTGAACAGTTAGTCCATGTAGAATCAGGATTCTAAATTAGGACTTTAAATGCCCCAGCAGCTCAAAAATTTATGTTGCTTCCTCTCAAAAGTATTATGTTTGACCTTTAACCTGCACTACCAAATCTTTATAGGAAAGGATGCTCTCTTCCATTCAGGGTCACATGTATCTCCTGGCACAGGGCTAACCAAAATAATAAACAATGCTTGATGCACTGCAGAACACATTTATTCAGTACTTCTGTTATTAAAGTTGCCATTAAAAGAATAAAACATCAACCCAGAGAAAGATGGAGGAAGGTAAGGTATGCATGTGCATGTGTCTGTGTGTGTGTATACATATATATGAAATGTATGAGATATGCAAACACACACGCATATACATTAAATGTATGAAACACACACATATATTATATATACACACACATATATATACATATAAAAATATGTGTATACACATACACACACACACAAACACACACACGTAAGTTTTTCAAAGTGGGCATATCAACTCACATCCAACCCCTTAAATAAACTTGTACCCAGCCCCATAAATACAAAGACACACAACCCAATGGGGAAAAAATGGACAAAGCCCTCAACTAAATAAAAAAAATTATATAGGCATTTTATTTAATAAAAGGATATCTAAATTGCCAATAAACCAATGAAAATGTACTCGGCTTCATTAATCATTATTGCAAATCATTATGCAAACAAAATCAATGCAATCAATGCAGGTAATGCAAACAAAATCACAATACAAAATATTTACACACTTAAGTGTTAGTAAGAATGTGGAGTAGTTTAACTCCTAAACCATACTGGAAGGAGTATTAATTGACAAGTTCACTTTGGAAAACAAATCAAGAGCATTGCTGCCCTCATTTATTTACCCCAACCTTTGTTAATGCATTTCACCATCAAGAAGCAAAGTATGATCTCTTGCTTTTCAAGTTTGTGTTCATTTATTTGACTTGCTTTGAACAGCGTTAGTGAATGTTACACAAACAGAATCTTGTAATAGCACTTGCAGTTTCCACTTGTGCCCTCATATCTTTGCCTTTGTAATAAGAACATGTCTGCTGCTAACGAATAAGAAGTACAGAAGCTTCTTGACTGTTGTCCCAGCCAAGGCTATCCTAAATCAGCCAAAAGCCACTCTGTCCCCACACAGATGAGCCCGTTCATCCATTAACCGTAGAATAACCTAGATGAACCCCAGGGGACCCCAGTGGAATACACTACTGAAACTATTCAATGGCATGTCATTGCTATCCAGGAAAAATCGACACTCCGTAGTACAGCTAGGAGGATGCTTCCTAACGTAGCCCTTTCGACCTCCTCAGTTCAGTTATCATTCCCTTATTTTTCTCTACTGTCCTTTTTTCCCCAGTTTTTTCAAGAAATAATTGACATGTAAACAGGTAAACAGTGATTGTTCAGTTGACATACATTACAGTATGATTACCACAATAGGTTCAGGTAATATCCATCTTCTAATACAGATACAGAAAAAGTAAAGAAAAAGAAAGGAAGAAAGATCTTTGTGATAAAACTCCTAGGATTTACCTCTTAAAATCCTATAGCGTTAGCTATAGTCATCATGTTGTACACTACCTGCCTAGTACTTATATATCTTATAACTGAAAGTTTATAACTTTTGACCACCCTCCTGAAATTCCTCCTACCACTACCCTCTGCCTTTGGTAACCAAAAGTCTGATTTCTTTTTCTATGAGTTTGCAGTTTATTTCTTTGTTGTTTTGTTTTTTAGATTCCAAATATAACTGAGATCATACAGTATTTGTTTTTCTCCATTTGACTTCTATCACTTAGCATAATGTCTTCAAGTTCCATCCATGTTGTCACAAGTGGTAGGATGTTATCATTCTTTATGGCTGAATAATATTCACAACTACTTTATTCATTCATCCATCAGTGGACACTTACGTTCTTCCCATGTGATAACTATTATAAATTATGCTGCCATGAACATAGGGGTGCAGGTACTCTTTCAAGCTAGTGTTTTTGTTTCCTTTGAACCTAGTCCCAGAAGCAGAATTGCCGGATCATATGTTAGTTCTACTTTCTTATTTTTCCCAAATACAAAAATGTAAAAAGCAATTATCATTTGTCACCTTTATTGGATTTCTCGCCCTTCTGTTTTCATATACGAGCCTTGGTAAAGAGCATACCCTCTGCAAACAGGATGGGTCTGAATATCATGTCCATCACTTACCCTCCTATGAGTTTCTACTTTCTTACAAACACTAATTTGTTTTTCAACATGCAGATAATTCATTCTCAAAGATTTTTTGCTATGACTGCCCCTGTGCATTCCACCCCATTCTTTCTCCACTTCATTCCCATTATAACCTGGATATACATTTATAGCAACTCTTATTAGTAACATGATAACAGTTTATCTCTTCTTCTTTCCTCAGAGGACCACAAGCCTCTTGGGGGCAGGCACTGGGTCTAATTCACTTTTGAGTCACTAATGTTGGCATCTAGTCTACTGAAAATGTTCAGTGCACAAGTTTCCTTCTGAGAATTTTGGAAGAAGCAAGGCCCAGCTTTACTAGAGAAGACAACGAATAGTCAGAGGGAAAGGTTGTCAAGGATGGAGAGTTCTTGGCTCAGTGAAGGTTATTCACTCAATTGTCTTCTACCTAAGTGACTGGAAGAAGTATTTTGGCAGCCAGCTGATTTCTAACTAACATGTAAAGCTGGTAATCAAGGCATCCTACCAAGATCCTGGATCTAAATAACTGAGATAAAGCCAAGGCTTGGCTCATAATAAGAACAGCTGATTTTGATTCTAGCCTCTTTACGTAGTTACAAACTCATTTTCCCTCAAAGATTTCTATGTAGCACTTTTCTTCAAATACACTAACTGATCATTTATTGTGGAAAAAACTGCCACTGAGAAGCCAACATTTTGGGTGAATATGAGAGGTTAACTTCATCAAAATCACAATGGAAAGTTGAAGGTCTCATTTTAATGAATCTGCCAATGTTTCCACTTTCCAAAAGCAACAGATCTGATTATGAGACATATTACAATTTTCCCATTTGGAATTTCAAAGCAGTTTCTGATTAGTTTGGCCACATTTCTCTTTTCAAGAAAGATTATTACCTCCAGAGTTAAGACTATGATAGTCTTAGCCCTGAGGCAACTTTTTCAGTTTTAAGGTTAGTTTCCACTATAGAGATTTGTTTCCCTTCTTTTAATTTTTTTTCTTAGAATATAATAAAATTAAGAATCAATTAGAGTACACGTGAAAGGTTCAAATACACACACACACACACACACACACACACAAATTCATACAGATAGATGATAGATAGAAAAATATATAAATAGGTAGACAGATGATAGATAATTTTCCCAGCTTCTCAGCAAAATTATTTGTCCCATTAAAGGTCATCTTCATAAATGTCCATTTTTGCATCTGGACAATGGCATTCCTCTTTGGATTGCTCAGGATTACCTGGCAGTTATTAGTGTAATTTTTGATCACTTGTGAAACTCAGATTTTACTGTGAGTTTCATTTTGATTCTCATATCCTAGCCCTTTTCTACTCTTTTTGTTGTTTTTTAATGACCTAAACGACTTCAGGAACAATTCCCTTTCCTGTGCTATTTTGATTGAGAGGATATAGGTAATACACAACACTTAACTTTTGCAAAACTTTTCACTTTATGGACAGAGATAATTGAAGTGCTATTTATGAAAACATATATCACTGCTGTTAGGATGTTTTGATGATCCTACACTCTAAAAGAATAAGATGCCTAAGAAACAAATTCCAAATTTCCATACTCATTGATTCATAGGATGCCAAACATTATTTTAATATAATGAAGACATTCAAAAAGGAAAACCAGTTGTAAGGTAAGTTCAATAAACTCCCAGTAACTCATCATTCCATGTTGTGTTGTATTTTTATTTTGTAATGTGTCATAGTGAGGCTTACTGGTGGCAGATGTCCCTGATTGCAATCAGGTATTTGGGGACACAGAACTATTCCACCATGTAAGGATAAATATACCATACAATGGGAGTGTAGAGTATCTGCTCAGCATGAAATATTGTTAAATAAAAGGCCATAAAAATATGAGATAATTTGTAATAGTTGGCATGCATTGGCTAGTTGACTAAACCGGCAGTACTGAGAGATGTTCCCCAATGCCCAACTTCAATGGAGATTCTCAGGAAAAACTAAATTTTATCTCTGGAAAATTAAGAAAAACAACTGTTAAGGGGGAAATCCTTTATGATCAGCATTCTTGATTCTCTTCAATCTATGTATTCTTTGTAGTCAAGTAACCTGTATTTTATAGGATCTTCGAAACTGATATTATGTCCTGTGATATATGGCATAGTAAGGAGGGCTCAAGATTGATCTCACTATGTGGGCCTAAGTGGATGATTAAATTCAAGATGAGAACATTCTCTATGACCAAAATAGGAAAGCACACACTCACTCTTGAACAGCATGAGAAATCATCAAAAGAGATAGTTTAACTGTGAATGCAAAGGCATTAATTAACTATATGAATGAAATCCATATTAGCATGAATCAAAAATATTTCCTTTCTGGCACAATATAATGTACCATGGAATGCATATCATTCTATTATATACCCACAGGAATAAACTAATAAGACACACTAAACTACAGTGATTTAAAGAAATTTAAAGAAAGAAGTGAAATTTAAAGAAAATTTAAAGAAATTTAAAGAAAGAAGTGATTTAAAGAAAACACGAATCCTCTCTCTTATGACTTAAATATTTCTCACTGTCTTAGGGTTTTTTGGACAACAGTGAGGAGCTAAGTACAGAGAAAACATTAATATAATATTGACCCCTGATTTCAAGATACATGTATATGGTGTCCAACTCTGACTCCTGTGTCTTTCTCTTCCAGGATGGAAAGTACTTCTTTCACCTTAGTACACTGTGAAATGGGTTCTTATAAGCAATGGTGACTTGTGGAAATGGAGACCACAAAATTAGAGAGGCTCTAAGTTTTATTCTCTTGTACCTAAGAGCCAACTGAAGGGCCGAATATTAAAAATCTGTATTTGTTCCATGTAGAAATCATTTTTTTCAATGCTGATATCTCAAACTTTGTCACTTTTTACCTTCTTTCATGTTTTTTATCTGAATTTTTGGAACATTTACAACTGTTGACAAAGTCATTCAGCCAAAATCAAAATCACCAACTTTCATGTACTTCCAACTCCCTGCCCCTCCTGGGTCCTCTTTCATGAACATGTTGGCTTTTAACTTAAAATCAGTTTACCTTCTCCTTTATCCAGTCACTAGATTTAATTCATTTTAGTAAATATCTATTGGGAGCTTATTATATATCTCACAAGATGACCGGCAGAAATCCTGTCTCTGAATTGAGCCTCAAAGGTATGTATCCCCTTAATATTTCCTCTTACCCTATGCTAACAATGTCCTAATTGGTCTTCCTAACTCCTTTCTCTTTTCTCTTATATTCATTAGCAGAGCTCTTTGTCAATCTATCTGGAGAGCTAACACTTATTTTGCACCATAAAGAGGACATTGATATACCCTAAGACTTTAATAAAGAAAGTGTGTGTCTTAGTGTGTCTTAGAGGCCATGGGATTTCCTTGTTGATAACACCCTGAACTACAGGCCCCCAAATCGTCAACAATCAAGTAGCAGAATTATATAACACAATGGCCCCATTGTTTTTTCTAGAAAGATCCTTATCTTTACATTAAATAGTTTAAATTATGTTTAATTAATAACATTTAATTATGTACAATTTATTCATATTTCTCTAGTCAATATGAGTGTGCAGTGTGTATGTATGTGTGTATATTGAACTTGACTCAGCTATTCATAATTCTGCAACAAACTGTATGAATCACTGGCCATTTCTCACGCCATCTTCAAGCATCTCTGTTAAAAGAGCTGGAAGCAACCAGATTGAACATTGATTTGTTGAGAATAAGTAAAAAGATTCAAGGCCAAGGCCAACTTTTATAACCTGGAGATCATTCCAATTTAACAAAATTTGGTCTTCTTCTTACAAATGAAAATCTTTCACATTCGCCTTGTCTTACCCTAAAGAAAAGAATAAATTAAAGAAGTGAATGAAATTCTCTGCTTAGCGCATAGATACCATTCTGCCTTGCTGCAACTGTGGAAATATTGAAAATTAAAATGTTTAACACTGTGGGCACTGCCCCTACTTCCTTTTGAAACAGGTCATTTTGCTTATGTTTCTATTATTAGGTTTGTTTTCTCACATTCATTATGGAGTTTGTGTGTCTCTGAGGACAGGATTCATTAAATGTGGGCAGTCAGCCTAGAGCACTAATAGATAAATAGCATTCTGTTTGGAAAATAATACTTTTTTTGTTGCCTCACTTCATCTTCTCTTTGCCCATGCTCCTTAATTTAATTTACTCATATACTTATAGACCCAACCTCAGAGGCAAGGGGGTAAAAGGCTGCACAATATTCTTTTTTGTGAGGGAGAAGACATTAGAGAATCCAGTGCTTGAATACCTGGCAAAGGTATTCTCAGTCTCTTCCTGAAGAGTATCGCCCCACTCCATGCCTTACCAGATTCCTGCTTCCAAAAGCAGAATCTATGTGGTAAGAGGTTTCAGAGCAAACCTCCAAATTCAGATTTCTGTTTTTTCACTTACCCCTTAACCTCATGATTACCATTTATTTAAATTTTTGAAGCCTCCCTTTAATCATCTCTGAAATAGTAAGAATGAGTGAGCATACAGTGAAATAAATATGATGAAAATAGCTGGTACCTGGCACAAAGCATTTGCTTAGTAGACATTCATGACCAGTTTTTTCTTCCTTTTCTGGTAATCCTGGGGATATAAGAGGCTTGAAGAGGTTTACGCCAGCGTTTCTGCAGATAGGTGGTCTCAACAGAAACACCTAGATCTGCTTGATAAGAAATATGTGTTTTTCATCCATTCATATATGTACCTCATGCATATTGAACTATCTAATGTGCTTACTCCATGCCAAACCACCCTTCCGGGTATCTAATGGGCAATGATTCTTGCAAAGCACCATCCATTCTTCCAAGCCTAAATGGCATTGCTCAAATCCTTTTTTGCAATATTGCTGCCAAGTGTTTCTGTAACTTCTGTTTAAATACTTAAAATAGTGAACTCAAAATGCCTCTTGAAGCATCTCTGTCTATATAAACAGCTTTAAGAAGTGATTCCTTCTCCCCAAGCAAGATTTCTCTCCAACATCCCTCATCCACTGACGCAAATTCAAACCTCTAGAGTCACGCAGAAAAAAAATAAATCAACCCATCTTTGTGTCTGATAACATTCATCTATTTAAAATCATGGCTGTCGCACAAGTCTTCTCGTCTGTAGACTAATACATAGCTCACCAAATTGCCAATCCCCAAATCCGAATTTCATGTTTACCCAATTCTTGCCAAATATATTCTATTGCCAGAGTTCCAGCTGCCAGCATACTCCTACACCCTGACCACTGGACCACCTTTGGCATTTTTCATTGGTTTAATCTAATCTCTCCTTCACTTGGGAAAATACCAGAAATGCGTATAAGAGCCTATTTGGACTCCTCTGTCAGCTGCTACAAAAGGATTCTCAAGTCTTTTTCTTTTTTTATTTTATCAAAGCGTTTTACATCTCAATCATCTTATAAAATACTCAAATTAAATACTATGAGTTTTATTATGAACATCTGAGATTCTAGATTGAGTCAGGAGTAGGTACACAGAGGACTGGAAGAATAGTTGTAGTTGAGGCAACTGAAGCCATAGGAGGTCATTTGCCTTGCCAAAAGTGGTATAACCAGTATATATCTTTATTCTCTAGTACAGTAACTGTTTCTGAAAACAAGATTTCCTGCTTATACGGTACAGATATCTCAAGCCAGAAGTTCCTAGGCATGGTTTGTTGACCTTCATAGACTTAATTATTTTTGCTACCATTGTTTTAACTTGAGCCTATATTTAATAGTTAGAAAATGTCCATTGGACTAAAGATTCATGGATTTTTCTGAAAAATTAGAAATCTTATAATTTTGGATCTGCATTCCCACTTAGTAACAATGTGCTATTAGATTAGGCTTATATTTCCTGCTTGGTCTTTGTAGGCACTTAAGTTTGTTGTGCTCCCCCATGGGATAGTATTATATTTTTATAAGCTTTTTCATATCTTCCATTTAACATGAAATATTCATATTTACTATGAAATTAAAAAGGATTGGCATAAACATATATATGTATTTATTTTATTTATGTGAAGATATACGTAGGTCCCCTAACAGGTCCCCAGAGAGGGTGAAGAAAGTATAATAGTTTAGCATTGCTGGAGTAAAATTTCCTGGTTTAAAATCCCCATTTTGCCTGAACTATTAGGACTTCATTAAGATAAAAACCTTTTGCACAGCAAACAGTCAACAAAACCAAAAGACAAGTGACAGAATGGGAGAAGATATTTGCAAATGACATATCAGACAAAGGGCTAGTATCCAAAATCTATAAAGAACCTATTAAACTCAACACCTAAAGAACAAATAATCCAATCAAGAAATGGGCAGAAGACATGAACAGATATTTCTGCAAAAAAGACATCCAAATGGCCAACAGACACATGAAAAAGCTCTCAACATCACTCGGCATCAGGGAAATACAAATCAAAACCACAGTGAGATACCACTTCACACCAGTCAGAATGGCTAAAGTTAACCAATCAGGAAACAACAGGTGTTGATGAAGATACAGAGAAAGGGGAACCCTCTTACACTGTTGGTGGGAATACAAGTTGGTGCAACCACTCTGGAAAACAATATGGAGGTTCCTCAAAAAGTTGAAAATAGAGCTACCTTACGACCCAGACACTGCATAGTGGGTATTTACCCTAAAGATACAAATGTAGTGATCCTAAGGGGCATGCATACCCCAATGCTTATAGCAGCAATGCAATGTCCACCATAGCCAAACTATGGAAAAAGCCCAGATGTCCATCAACAGATGAATGGATAAAGAAGATGTGGTATATGTGTGTGTGTGTATGTGTCTGTGTGTGTAATGGAATATTGTGCAGCCCTCAAAAAAACCAAAACAATATCTTGCCATTTGCAATGACATGGATGGAACTAGAGGGTATTATGCTAAGCAAAATAAGCCAGTCAGAGAGGGACAATTATCATATGATCTCACTGATTTGAGGAATTTGAGAAATAAGACAAAGGATCATTAGGAGAAGGGAGGGAAAAATGAACAAGATGAAACCAGAGAGAGAGACAAACCGTAAGAGACTCTTGGTCTCAGGAAACAAACTGAGGGTTTCTGGAGTGGAGGGGTATAGGAGGGATGGGGTGGCAGGATGAACAACCTTGTTGGGTGGGGGGGTATGTGCTATGGTGAGTGCTGTGAATTGTGTAAGACTGATGAATCACAGACCTGTACCCATGAAACAAATAATACATGATAGATAGATAGATAGATAGATAGATAGATAGATAGATAGATAGATAGATAATAGATAGATAAAATCCCCATTTTGCCATTTACTAGCTATTAACATGGACAAGTTATTTATGTTTTTGAGATTTGGGATTTTATGTTTATAAAATAGATGAGATAATATCCATCTTATAACACTTTAGTAAAGATTAAATTAGATAATTAATAAGACTGTTAGTTTAGTTCCTGGTATATGGCAAGTACTTAAAAAATATTTGCCACTAACATTTTTTTAAAGATGTTATTTATTTATTTATTTATTTGACAGAGAGAGAGAGAGAGCACAAGCAGGGATAGCAAGGGGCAGGCAGAGGGAGAGGTTGAAGCAGGATCCCTGCTGAGCAGGGGCCAGATACAGGGCTCAATCCCAGGACCCTGGGATCATAACCTGAACCGAAGGTAGACCGTTAATGGACTGAGCCAACCAGGTGCCCCTGCCACTAACATTTTTAACTTAAGCACTAGAACCTAGACCTCTCAACATCCAATTTGGGATTTTTTCTCATATAAAACTGCTACATGTACTCTGTCCTACATGCCTCCTTAATTCCTAGTTTCTGAAGTTTCTCAAAGTAAATGCCTCACTGGACTGCTGATGACTATTGACTGATGACCAAACAGTAGTTGTCTCTCTGAATTAAATCAAAATCCCGCCCTAATCTAAGCTCTTTGTCCCAAATCTTCTCCTATGGGAAATGTGAAGAACACTCCATGACCTGGTGACTCAACCACATACTCAGCTTGAATCCTGGTTGGAAATGCATATTTAATGACTAACGTGTCCCAACATTAAGGCATTAAAAATAGGAATAATTTGCTAAATAAATCAATAACTGGTTGGGATCACAACTGATGTTATGTTCAAAGCCTGATAAAATCCTTGAATTGATGACTGTACTTCTCAGTGGCTGTTATGAGAGTTTTTGCCCAAGTTGGGAAACCTACTTGTTCCAAAAATGTGGACCATTCACCTGCCTCCAGTCTTAGGGAGCCATGTTTCTGGAGATTTCATACTTTTATCAGTCTCTCTTTCTCCTTTTTCTATTTTGGGCAGTTTTGATTCTATGTCTTATAGCAGATATTTGGGAGCTACATGGCCACCAAAATTCAGGCTGGAGGAGCAGAGCCACCGGCATTTTTTGAGATACTACTTTCTGGTTCTATAAAATAGAAGAGGTTGAAGGATCTATAGAAGCATTTCTCAAAGTTTGGTATTCAATTCACCTTCTCTGGAATCACAAAGATACATTTCTAAATTCATCCAAAATCAGTTGAATCACATCTCTTGATTTGGAACCCAGGAATCTGCCTATTCAACAAGGCACATTGAAATTGTGTATGTACTGAGCATTAAGAAATCAATGAAGAAATGTAAGCGAGAGCTTGAAAAATGGTTATAGTGATGAGGGAAGGATTCAATTAACTCCAACAAGAGGTGTAGAATACCACTGAGGATCATGGAGAATTCAGATTATTATTCCTAGCCTCTTGATACGAATTGTTGAGTAAGTCCTTGGATATAAAAAGAACTCAAAGTGTGAAATGAGATAAATGCAATTAAGTATTAACATGAGTAATTCTGATGAAAAGTACTCAAAGGGTTTCAAGGATGGGTGAGACAAGTGCGGAAACAAATTATCTTTGGAAGAGTAATGTGACAGAATGTAAGATATAAATGAATGAGTGGGTGAGTGGAAGTACAGTATAGGCAAATCTGAGGAGATAGTAACGAATGCAATATATAGGGTTGATAAAAAATTAGATGGGCAATCAGGATTAAAAACTTCATAAAGTTTTCTTGAAGAAGGCTGTGATGATCTGAGATACAGAATTCCAAAGCTTCACTGTGGTGGCCTAAGTCAAATGTGATCACTAGAGTCATATAGAATGGATCCATGTCACTGCAGCACAGCATAAATTTAGCTCTAACACTGGACCCTAAGAGTCCTCTTCATCTCACCTCAGACTCAACTGGAAACATCTAGGTTACTTTCTTAGAAGGAGATGACAACTGAGCAAAGACAGAATGTGTCATTTGAGAAGCAACCAAAATCCCTACAGTACCAAGGTTTTTCAAAAAAAAAAAAAAAGAAAGAAAGAAAGAAATTTAAAATGTTAAACTCATGTCATTCACTAAACAAGCCTCAATTGATGTGCTGAAGTGTTATGAGTAAAATAGCATTTGCCTACCCTGATTTTTGTCAATTATTTAAAAAATATCAGATCTTTGCTTGAAAAACATGCAGTATGAAATAGTTTGTTTCATTTAGCTCATTTTTTTTAAACTTTACTTCTTTACTCAAAGAAAGAGAGTAGAAAAGTAATTGCCAGGAGCTAGGACTGGGCAGTGGATAGGGAGAGTTTGGTAAAAGGGTACCAACTTTCAGTTATAAGACAAATGAGTTCTGAAGATCCAGTGTAAAACATGGAAACCATAGCCAACAACACCATGTTGTATAATTGAAACTTGCTAAGAGAGAAGAACTCAAATGCTCTCACCAAACATTTATTAATTAATGAATTAATTAATTATATCAGGTGATGGATATGTCAATTAATTATATAGGATGAATCCTTTCACAATGTACACGTAAATCAAACCATCACGATATACACTTTAAGTACCTTACAAGTTTGTCAGTTATACCTCAATTTTGATGAAAAAAGCACATATTTTATTTGAACTTTCTTAGTTTTTACCTAGTGTCATTTTTCCATTCTATGATCCCATCAAGAATACCATATTACATTTATTCACCATGTCTCCGGTAACCATTTCTCAGACTTTTCTTGTTTATGATAACTTTGATAATTTTGAGGAGTACTGGTCAGTATTTTGTAGAATGCTCAACTGGGGTTTGTCTGATATTTTTGTCACGATTAAATTGGGGGGGGGAACACAGAGATAAAGTCACATTCTCCTCATGTCATATCAAGGGTACATATTTTCAGCATGATTTAGGATTGTGAGGATTGAGTCAAACTGGAGAGGTAATGTCCCTCTATAAGGGGCAGCTGTTATGGAGCTCCACCTGATGGCTGCTCTTGGGAAATCCTGCCCCGTGTTGCCTGATCATGATTTTTCAACAGAAGCCAGAAATTTTAATGTTGATGTGAAAAATCCAACTTCTAAATCCTGGCAACTAATTCAAATTTAAAACATGATGGTTCCACGGTTGTCTGGGCCAAATAAAATAGGTTTGTGGGCCAGTGTTACTCTATGGTCATTGGTTTCCAAACTCTTTTGCAAATAGATGGGCATCATTAAGCTTTTTATTATTGTTGATATATAATTGACATACATTATCTTAGTCTCAGGTGTGCAACATAATGATTTGATATTTGTGTACATTAGGAAAGGATATAGTTAACCACAGTATGTCCAATTAACATCTGTCACCATACATAGTTAGAAAAAAGTTTTTTCCTGGGATGAGAATTTTCTATATCCACTCTCTCCACAACTTTCAAACATGCAACACCGTATTACCAACTATAGTTGGTTTTTAAATCTCCTTTAGATCCTCTCCTTGACTGTGGACTATAAACCAATACTTAAAAACTTAAAGTTGCCACTTAAAGAGCCTCCCAACTTAACTCCATTCTAAATCAGAAGTTTTTTAGAAATCGATAATTACCCAGTAATGCATCAGCTTTGCAACTCTGTTTTGCATTTGCTAGGTTTCTTTAAGTAAGGGACCTTCCCCTCATAAGACTTTTGGATCTCTGAACCTTGCTGCTGATTCTCTAAAATTAAACACATTAAACCCATTTCCTATATCCTCAGTGATACCTGCAGAATTTTAACAATGATACTTCAGATTGATTTTTTTCATGTCAAGTTATGTCAGAGCAGGCTTCCTATATGTGAACCCAATGGCCAGGGCCAAGGGCTAGTATATAAAATCAGCATACAAATAAATACTTACAATATTAACATACCTTATTCCAGTAAAATGTAGTTACAACACGACAACATCGGGCACACATCTATAATAATGTGTTAATGAAGAATGGAGATTAACTTCTCCAATAAAAAGAGTGAACAACATAGATTTAGAAGGCCTATAATCTTTATCCAGCTCTTTACTAATATTATTAAAGGGAGAAAGATGAAGAAAGAGTAGCTTTTAAGAGCAGACTCTTAGAAAGTACAATCCTACTGGAATAACTAACCTAAGGTCCTCACACAGTTTTCTAATCTATAAAATGGGAGAAAATTCATAGAATTGCTGTCACAAAATATTGAGAAATGCTAAAGTATGGCACACAGAAAGGAGGCAATCTATAAGAACAATTAACTCAGAGGCTTGATAGTGAGACATTTTGGGTTTGAAATTTATTTCTGATTATAACTTGGACAAGCTACTTAAATTGAGTCTCAATTTCCAAATCTATCGAGAAGATAGAACGCTAGGCATGGAGGACTCTTAAAAGAGGGTCCCCACCCTCTCCTCCTGAAGCAATCCTCTGAGGTGCATGTCAGAGTTGTGATTCTCTTCTTTAATTTATTTCATTTCACTTTCCATCTGCTTGGGATTCTTCCCAGTTGCTCATTCATTGAAGGTTATCTTTCTATATTCAAAAATGCTTATGGATTTTCTCAATATCCACTCTAATATTTCAAAGGATTTGGAGTAAATGAAGGAGGCTGTATTTTACTCTTAGATTTCTATATTGAATCAATTCCAAATGTGTTTCAAATGGACATTACCCTTAATTCATACCCCTTCCTAAAAATGTGGTATCATTTCCTGTAAGGATTTTCCTCTAATTGCATGTAACCATTTCCTTGTAAAATAAGACTAGTATATGTTGTCTACAGCTGTTCCCTCCTTCTGCTAGAAAGAGTCTCCCAACTATATCCTGATTAACCAGCTCTTTCAGAATGAGCTTCTTAAGGATTTTAAGTAAAATTTTCATCCTATTTCTGGTATTTCCAGAGTACAGGGCAGGCTGATATTGTCATAAGTTCATGATTAATTGCCCCAAATTCAGCACCAGCAAAAGCTACACATGGTTAATAAACAAAACAAAATAAAAAACAACAACAACAAAAAACCAAGTTTGAGTTAGTGTTGGCCTTCCTGAAAAGAAGTGCCAAGTCTGGGTAGTGTCAAGAGTCCCTTTCTTGTGAGATGATTAAAGATTAGCAACCACTCACTCATGAATCTAAACTGTCTCAATACATTCAGTAAGATGAGCTCGGCCACAACTTCTACCAACCATGACAAACCTAAATCAGCCTAGGGTCAGGTCGCCAAACACACAAGCAAACAGAGTAGCACCCACATACAACAGCAGAAGAAATTACAGCAACCTCTGGGTCAGTGATTCTTGAAACAACTTCTAGAGCAAAAGTTCCAGACCCATATTGCCATGCAGATGTATACACATATAATATATACATATATTATACATATAACACACACACATTAATGTTATATACATGTATATATATTATGTATACATGTGTAAGTTCTACATGCATGTTGCTTTATACATAACACATATAACATTTTATGTAAGTATATGCTATTGCATACAAACATCCATATTCTCAACTCAGTAGAGAGTAAAAGTCTAAAAGTCTAATTATTCCACCTAGGGGGATAATGTTAGAATCCAACAAAGAGTTCTCTTTGAAGTGAGGTATCTCAACATAAAGAGATTGTTATAGGACAAAGTTAATTTAGAGACTCCCACAATCCATTGCCCAAATCTTTCATGTAATTATTGCCAGGATAAAAGGTTTAGTATTTCAAGACCTAAAGCTTTACAGAGGGTCTCCAAACCAGAAAAAAAAAAAAAGCTGAACATGTGTTGTTTGGTTCTATTAAAGATGAAGTTCAAATTTATGTTATCCCTCAAAATTCTGCACTCTAACTTGGAAGGTTTTGTTTCATGATTTCAACGACCTGTAGAGCTAGGTTTCCCTACTAATGATTTGAGATCCATAAATGAAAGGTATCAGTAAGATGGTCTAGAGTTTACAGGAAATTTATTTTCAGTCTCCTGAGTCAAGGGCCAAATTCTCATATCCTCACCTATGGTATCAAGGTAACATCGGGAGTCCAGTGATTTAGGAGGCAGCCATTTCAGCTCTGCATGAAGGCAGGTCTGCTTTTCTGGATTCACGATAAACTACATCCATTCAATTATCATTCATTTATATATCTGTGTGTTTATTCTTACTAAATATCCACTAAGATATGAGTGTGGGAGATAACCTGGGCCAGCTCAAGTTACTTTTTAGAAAAGATACTAGTGAAGTTTGGTGATAGTAATTGAAGTAATTCAAATATGCTGGTGATAGTGATTGGTGATAAGTAATTGAAGCCAGATAGCTTCTCTAGTTAGAAAATACCTCTCATTGTCCCTCCATCACCTTTTTTTTTTTTTTTACTGAGCCCTGATATTTATAAATATCAATTCCTTTGAAAATATGAAGAATGTTCTAGATTATAAAATAAAAGGTGGTATTTATATACCTGGGGTGATAACAAAAATACCCTTGCAAGAAGCCACACAACAGACTTAATCATCCTTAGCTTGCTGGAGTGAATTTGTTTTTTATTTTGATTTGAGTTTCTCTTTAGCTATTTGAGGGTTAAGCATTTCTAAGAGTGAAGTTTTGAGATAGAGTGGTCACTCTTAACTGCAATGAAGACTATAAGAATAATAGGAGGCCTGTGGAAAAGGAGTGGGACAAGAAGAGAGAATTTTCTTCCTCTCTCTTTTTTTTTTCTTTTATTTCTTTTTTTCCACTTCTATTTTGAGGTATCTCTGGATGTCAATAGGTGGTATCAGGCAATTAAGCAGATGGAACTGCAGGATGGATGGTACCGGAGACTCAGGTGTCAAAGTTCTGAGCATGTAGGTGGAAGCAGGAGCCAAGCATGTGGATATATTAATCAAGAAGATTTTTAAAGTGAGAAGAGATGCTCACAAAAATCCTATGAGGTGGACAGTATGCCCCCACTGAGGAAATAGTCCCAGAGAGGTTATTTAAATTTCTCTTCAACACATGATCAGGGATAAAGCCCAAAAGTCCATTTGATTTGTAATTCAGGGTCCTTTTCGCTAGGCCATGACATGCCTTGAAACCACAAGTATTTGTGGAGTGTCTACTATGAGCCAACACACACAAGTTACATAGGGAAAACGAAGTAAAGATAACTTCAGCCTGAAATAGTGTTACACGTACACCAGTGGATTAGTTGCTAGTGAAGATACTAATTCCCAGCCTTGGATGCTCTTACTCTATTTTTGAGCTTTCTAAGCCCCAGTCATTTATACCAACCCCCTTCATCATCACTTCCTTAAGGAAGCCTTCTCACAGCACTGGTGATCATTTTGAAACAAGTATTTTTAAAAACAAATTTGACATATATGCTAATTATAATTTTGTGTACATATCTTAACTCTTCAGCTAGATAGAAGAATCTTCAAGGAAAGGAACTCTACTTCAGATGTTCTTAATTGACCTTCCCCAATACAGGAGATAAGGGGCTATTTATTGGAAGAATGAGAGAATAAGCATTTTAAGTGTTAAAAGTGATAAATGTAAATAAAACAACAGAAGCATTTATTAATGACTTGGCTAATGGGTAGAAGTTCTGGATTGGGTTTAAGAAGTAGTCAATTGCAATCCAGAAACTGATTGAAGGCACAAATTAAACTATCATAAACCCCAATTCACACTATTTATAAGATACAAGTAGATCTACTTTTCCTAAGCTTTGGTGATAACTGGGAAAGTAAAAATAATACTAATGTATTCTTAGCACTCCATCCCTTGTCAGACTCATTGGAATGCTTCTAACTTAGACACTAACAATTCTGCATTGTTCCTGAGTGGCTGTAGCTTACAGAAGTCTTTAATCTTAGCAAATACTCATTGAAATGAAAGGTCAGTGAAGCCCCTGGAAGACAATTTTGTTCAGGAACCCAATTAGTTTAGTTCCAACCCATGACCTATCTGTTCAGTACTTTAAAGCTACTATCCTATTCTCTTTTGTATTTTCTTGGTCTGAAATTAGTTTTTAGTCGGTATAATATCCATGACCACAAGAAGAAATTAACTGTAAAAAACATCAGTATTACCTGGTCAAAAATTAATTCTAGAGAAGGAGGAAGCTGGGTAATTAGAAAACCTCAGAATAAAATATCCAACCATTGGGACATGTCACTTATTTGAGGAAAAATTAAACCTTCTCATGATGGTGCCATGCAGAACTCTCTCCATCACAGCAGTGAGATCCTGGTGAGAACAGCATGGGCTTCTAAAAAAGTTACACTGATATGGTGTGTTATGGAAAGCAATATGGTTTTAGTCTTGGTTCTGAAATGTATATAACCCTTTCCCCACTACCAAAGAACAGAAAAGGCAGGCCAGAGCTAGCTCTAAGAATATGGTAGATAGAACTGGTCTTTGATGAACAGTGAAATAAGATCCACCTCTCAATTTCATTATACTGAATCCCCCCCTCAAGGCCCATCTCACACTTAGTGATGCTGCCTCCCCACCCTCCTACTTGCTTTCCAACCCTCCGTTTAATTGAAAGTTCCTATACCTATGTCACTTCTCCCTAGAGTATATCCATCAACATTCATTCTTTTTATGCATTTTGTTTCAATATTCGTTTATTACACTGATGGAGGCTATGAAGAATGCTGCCCTCAAGGACTAAGTACAGCTAAGTATGGTAAAAACAATATTTTGCCTCATTAACTATTTAACAGGCCTAGCTATAAAATATAATTGTTATTTATTAATTTAATGTCTATCATGATGGATGAATCGTGATACAAGTATCATTGTCTCTATATTTTATAATGCAAGAGCTGAGATTTAGTGAGGTTAAAGGATTTCTTCAAGGTCACAGATTATTACTAGTAGAGCTTTGTTTTTAATCCCAGGGCTGTTGACTTCAAAATTCATGCTCTTTTAATAAGTAACTGTAACAAAGGGTTTAAAATAATAGAATACTAAGAATTATAGGTAAAAGTAGGGGAGATCAGAAGGGACTCAATTCAGATGGTTTTTGCTCAAAGGCATATTCCTGGTGTCTGGCATAATGTACTTATAACATTGAGATTTAATATGTATTTATTGAGTATATGTCCTGGCTAATGGCAGGAAGATAGTTTTCAATGAAGTGTGTATATGTGTGCATATGTGTGTGTATGTAAGTTTGTGTGTGAAGGAAGTAGAATTTGAGATTGGCTTCAAAGAATGGGAAGGACTTGGGTGTGTATATATTAGTAACTAAGTGATTTGAAATGATTTCCTATAACACAGGGACAGAATGAGCAAAACTTCAAGGCAGGGTGTACTAAAGCGTTTTTGAAATCATAAAGTCTTAATTAAATTCTTAAGAAACAGGAAAAAAATATCATATTAGAATTTCATATCTCAGCCTACCTGTATATAAATAAGAATGATGCTTTTAGGTGAGAACCGTCCTATTCTAACTTGAACCTTTCCACATAAGAAGCGTCACAGATAACTTCATTTCTGGGGATTCCCTATACCAGTAGTTCTCACTAAAGTCTTCTTGGGGACCTCAGGTAGTCTCGTGAAATAGTAGTCTCGTGAAAAGGTACAAGTGAGACATCTCTTCGAAATATGTATTTATCTTTTAAAT
Organism: Procyon lotor; assembly: GCA_028646535.1. NCBI lineage: Eukaryota > Metazoa > Chordata > Mammalia > Carnivora > Procyonidae > Procyon > Procyon lotor. The sequence goes on from CM053617.1 coordinate 53,297,519, forward strand.
ACTGGTGACATTGCATTTATTCATGTCTGATTTAATATAAAAATCCTTCCCTAAGATCATAGAGCAAAACGAACACTCCTGGGTAAGTAGGCCATACATACATACATGTGACTTCATGTCTCCTGTGACAAACTGTCTATACAACATCAAACACTCAATATGCTGGTTGGAATCTGCTTGTATAGGAATTGAATTTGCTGGCAGATCTTTCAGGAAAACAGAAAAAAACAAATCATGGTGGGACATTCGTTTTTTAAATTTAGAGAAACTTAAATTATTTTTTTTAAAGATTTTATTTATTTATTTGACACAGAGAGATCACAAGTAGGCAGAGAGGCAGGCAGAGAGGGGGGGAAGCAGGCTCCCTGCTGAGCAGAGAGCCTGATGCAGGGCTCGATCCCAGGACCCTGAGATCATGACCTGAGCTGAAGGCAGAGGCTTTAACCCACTGAGCCACCCAGGTGCCCCCAGAAACTTAAATTATTTTAACAACCTTGTTTAGATATCTTTCACATATAAATACTGTATACGTTTAAGGTATACAACTTGATGTTTTGGCATATGTATACATTGTGAAAAGATCACGACAATCAAGCTAAATAGCTTAATGATTGCCTCTATGTACATGAGATTTTTTGGTCTCTGTGTGTGTGTGTGTGTGTGTGTGTGTGTGTGTGTGCTCGCATGTGCATGTGTGTGTAGTGAAATTTCATTTAAGATCTAACTATCCTCTTGGAAAATTTCAAATATATAAAAAGGTGTTGTACATAAAATCTACAGAACTCATTCATCTTGCATAACTGAAATTTTCTACCCTTTAACCAACATCTCTTCCTTTTCCCCTACTCCCAGCTGGCAACCACTATTCTATTCTTTGCGTCCATAAGTTTGACAGTTTTGGATTCCTTATAAAAGTAGGATCATACATTATTTGTCTCTCTGTATCTGGCTTACCTAACCCAGCATAATGTACTCCAGGTTAATTTCATCAGTGTTGTTGCAAATGGCAGTATGTCCTTTTTTTTTTTTTAATACTGAACAATACCCTATTGTGTGTATGTGTGTGTCACATTTTATTTATTAATTCAACTACCAATGAACATTTAAGTTGTTTCTATATATTGGTTGTTTTGAATAATGCTGCAATGAACATGAAAGTACAGATATTTCTTCAAAACCCAAGTCTCTTCAAGACTTCAGTTCCTTTGGATGTACGGATAGAATGGGATTGTTGGGTCATATGGTATAGTTTTATTTTTTTGAGGAAACTCCATACTGTTTCTCATAATGGCAGTACCAATTTATATTCCAACCAACATTCCCTTTCTCCACATCTTCATCAACTCTGGTAATTCTTTAACTTTTTCATAATTACCACTCAGATAGGTATGAGGTGATATATCACTATGGTTTTGATTTGCATTTCCCTGATGATTAGTGATGAGCTACTTTTTATGTAACTATTGGCTATTTGTATGCCTTCTTTCAAGAAATATCTATTCATGTGCTTTGTCCATTTTTAAAAATCAGTTTATTTGGTTTTTTGCTATTGAATTGAGTTCATTACATATTTTGGATATCAACACCTTATCACAATTATGGTTTGCAAGTATTTTCTTCTATTCTGTAAGTTACATTTTCAATTTATTAGTTGTTTCCTTTGGTGGACAGAAGTTTTTTAGTTTGTCTATTTGCTTTTGTTGCCTGTGATTTTGGTGTCATAACCAAAAAATTGTTCCAAGACCAGTATCAGAAAAATTTTTTCTGTGTTTTCTTCTAGTAGTCTTACAGTTTCAGGTCTTACATTTAAGCCTTTGATCCATTGTAAGAAGATTTTTATATAGGGATTAAGATAAAGGTTCAGTTTTATTTTCTGCATTTCAGTACCCAGTTTTCCCAGCATCATTTATTAAAGAAACTATACTTTCCCCATTGTGTGTACGTGGTACCCTTGTCAAAGATCTACTGAACATAAATGGGTGGATGTATTCCTGGACTCTATTCCATTTTCCATTTGTTGAGTTTTTGTTTGTTTGTTTTGTTTTGTTTTTCCCAGTACCATACTATTCTGATTACTATAATTTTGTAATATATTTTGAAATCAAGAAGCATGATGCCTTAAACTTTGCTTTCCTTTCCAAAATTGTTTTGGCTATCTGATTTCCTTTGTGTTCCATATGAATTTTAGGATTTTTTTTCCTATTACTGTGAAGAACATCATTGGGATTTTGATACAGATTCATTGACTCTGTAAACTCTGAGAAGGTAACTCCAGTCATACTGGGGGCTTATAGAAGTTAGGTCTGGAAATGTCAAGCTTAAGGAAAACTGTAGTGTTTTTGCTTTTGTTTTTTGCTCTGGATTAGTTGATTTTAAGATTGATTTCTTTATGATTGCATTCTAAAGAAAACAAGCAAGAAAGAAAGCAAACAATAAAAACACTGCTCTACAAAGAAAGTATAGAAGGGAGCAGCACTATGATAGGGGATGTCACCTCTTCCAGGTACATGTTCTTTCCAAAGCACACTTGGTTTTGTTGTTTGTTTATTTTCCTCTTACTGATGAAATTCTCTCCAAACTCCTAACAGAAACCACATGCCCAGAGAGAGGTTGTATGAAGAGGTCACATCACCTATAAAGCAGCCAGGGGAAGAGCAAAAAAATAACTATCATTAAAAAAAAAAATGCTTCCAGTGAGAAGAGGTGAAGTCAGAAGTTCACTCTCTTCTTGGCTAAATATCATAACAATACTTGATACTTTGATGGCACTTTTTAAGATAAATGAACTGCACAGATTAATGATTGAACTAACAAGTATGTTTTCCTTAACTTCCCTCCTACCTTTCCCACCCTTAAAGCCATTTTGAGCACTTACTACATAACAACAAGTACTGCTAGAAATACAATGACTAAGACACTTCCCCATATTTAAGAGGGAGACAAGAGGGAAGAAGATGACATGAAAGATGACATCATGACATGACATGACATGAAAGAAATGGAAGAGGATGATCTGGGTGCACAGTTTCCAGAAAAAGAAGAAATCACTTCATAAGTGCTCATGTTGTCCTAAAAAACTACCAGGTGACAATACTCGAATTCTTATCTCCAATTTAGGTGAAGGAACTGAGGCTTAGAGAAGTGAAAGAATTTATCCCAGATCACACACCTAAAAGGTATTAGACTGAGGACTACAAACAGCAATCTATCTTCCTTTTATTACTTCGCACGTTGTCTCAAAAAACCCCATATTTAAAAATGTTAATTTTAAGGCTATCAGAATATAGCAACAAATTATACCTGTTCACATCTAATTAAAAGATCCAAAGCTGATGGAGTCTGATTTGTGAATTTTGAATCAAAAGAGGTTATTGATGGAGGGATAATCTTAAAGTATAAGCCTCCTTTTTCTTCTCCAGATTCTACATCATCCCACTTTGCTGCCAGAAGAAACAATTAGTCACTGCATAAATAGGTCAATATTTGTCCATACTGTAGTTGATGAGATCCAATCCCTAGTGCCCCATCTGCACATTGGCACCAAGCCTGCCTCATAAAATCAGCTGTGGGCATTTCCCCTGTTCTTCATTTCAAAGATGAGGAAACAGTTTCAGCAATCTTTATTATCATGAATACTCTCACACGGCTGAGAAGTGGTGGTGCAAGACTCAAGCAAGCCTTTGTGAATCTAAAGCCTTTGTTCCTTCCACTCTATCATGGTCCATTATATCTTTATATTTTATTATTTTTGCAGTTACAGTTACAGCTAGAAACCTTAGTGCTTTATATCTCCAGACATCCACCTAACTACCACTTCTTTTATATAAAAACTTCTTGATTCTAAAAAAAAAAATTAACTGAAAATGACTCCATTTCCTGCTGTCTGATGCTTCATCCCTGAACTTCACTCTCTTTTAGAAGAAGCAGCTATGTTGTTATAGCGGAGCACACTCACAGTGGATAGAAGCAACATCCATGCCTTTCCAAACAGGACTTGTGTAAAGATGTGTAAAAGCACTTGGTTATTACTCATATTCTGGCTTTATTTCCTAGATATTCTGCTATAATAATGTCTGAATTTGAAGATTTGTTTACATGACCTGAGCCTACTTATGTGAACCATTGACCATTGGTTCCAATGGTTTTCAAGGAATGGATTGAAAGTGGACGTATAATTTTACCACAAGTGTCAGAATAAAGAAAGGAGTCTTGCAAAGCAAAATTTAATACAAATAAGTCAACATGACTCATATTTTGTAGATAATATTTCCTTGGTGAAGAACTGGCTGACAGAAGTCCTCCTCCCTCATCACTTATTTTAATTTTCATATGCTATTTTTAGCTTTTAAAATAGAGAATGAATAATGGCAGAAGAAAAATGAAATTCATAATGAATTAGAAACACAAATGAGTTCCATAAAATATTAATCTGCAGTGACGTGGGGTTTGATGGTAAACTCACATAAAGAAATATAAACAGGGCATTCTATTATATACAGATTTTCTATAATAAGTTTTTTTTTTTTTTTGCATTTTTATTTGAAGGTCCCAATTATGGGTAATGAAAGAGAACCTGAAAAATTCTATACCTATTTTTTTCTCCTGCTTTGTTTTCCAAAAGCTAAATTTCAAAATACAGTAATGATGGATACTTAGCACTACATTGTAATTTTTTTATGTGTCTAATATTCATCTTCCTGATAATTTATTTAAAGATTTTATTTATTTATCTGAGAAAGAGCTTGAAAGAAGGAGGGGCAGAGAAAGGAGAAGTAGACTGCCCCCTGAGCAGTTAGCCCTACACAGGGATGGATCCCAGGACCCTGAGATCATGACCTGAGCTGAAGACAGATGCTTAACTGACTGAGCCCCCCAGATGACCTCATCATTCTGATAATTTACTAATGATTCTAAGGGTTGATTTTTATGAATCATCAAAATTCTGCCACAGGATTGGTGGGGAGAAAAATAAACCAGGATATGTATAGCACCCATCCATGACTCCAGTGAAGGTTGAGAGGAAGAGTGCCTGGCACACGGTAATTGGTTTAGTAATCACTACATGTTATTTCCATGATCAAAGATGGCAGAGGTTACAAAAATATATCCCACTGTGTTCTTTGTTTTTTATCATCATGTAACAGTGAACTTTCCCTATCTCTATGATACCTGATTTCTAGTATAGGTTTTAAAATCATTTGTGCTCTTTAGGCTATATTTTCTTTTTTGCGTGACTTTAAGTTTTAGAGCAATTCTAGGTTTATAACAGAATTGAGAAGAGTTAGGGATTTCCCATATACTCTCTACGTCCCACACATGAATAACCTTCCTTCCGATTTACAGCATTATTACCAGAGTGGTACATGTTTTCGCCAAGGATAAATCTACAATGACACAGGTGCCTGGGTGGCTCAGTCGCTTAAACTTCTGCCTTCAGCTCAGGTCATGATCCCAGGTCCTGGGATCGAGTCCAGCAGCGGGTTTCCTGTTTGGTAGGGAGTCATCTTCTCCCTCAGGCCCTCCCCCTGCTTGTGCATTCTCTCTTTCTTTCTTTCGCTCTCTAGCTTGCTCTCTCCCAAATAAATAAAATCTTAAAAAAAAAAAAAGTCTACTTTGACACATCCTAATCATCCAAAGTCCATAGTTTACCTTAGGGTTCACTTTTGGTGTTACAGATTCTATGTGTTGGAGAAAAACATATAATGACATAATCTATCATTATAATACCATCCAGAGAATATTCACTGACTTAAAAAATTTTTGTGTTCTATTTATCCCCTGCTCCCTCCCTGGAAACCACTTATCTTTTTACTCTCTCCATAGTTTTATCTTTTCCAGAATGTCACATAGTTAGAATGAGACAGTAGACAGCCCTTTCAAATTGGCTCCTTTCACTTGTCTTTCATAGTTTAATAGCACAAATCTCTTTAGCCCTGGATAATATGCCATTGTTTGAATGTACCATGATTTATTTATCCATTCAACTACTGAAGGACATCTTAGCTACTTCCAGGTTCTGGTCATCATGAATAAAGCTGCTATAAATATCTGTGCTCAGGTTTTTACCTAGACAGAAGTTTTCAACCTTGGTCTAGTTTAAAATATTTAGTTGGGAAGTTTTATGGTTCATATACTACCACTTCCCTTTCCTGTGTCCATGATGGTCAGCACTAACCAAACCAAACAGTTTCTGAATTTATACAGGTCTCAGGGTCCTTTTCAACACATGATCTGAACAGCCACTTTATAAATGATTCTAGTCAGTACATGAGATGTAACCTACTCATCATTCCTTTCCTGGAAACACTGCCTGATGACATCATTCTGAACTGCAGTTTGAGAAGGGAGTTAAATTGTAGGAGGGGGCTATAGTGTCAAGAAGAGGATGATGATGACTGATGCTCCTTTTAGCACCTGCTAAGTCCATTCCTATCTTGAACTCTTGTTCTTCATTACTCCAGTGTGGTGATTTATAAGAACATAAATTAATCCATTTCAGAAATTTTCCAATATGAGATTGCAATAATAAAATATCCAGATTCATGCAGGTATTGCTGTAAACACGACAGCACCATTTAGCCTCCAAAAGGTGAGTGAAATAATACAGATAATCACAGTTGACAGTTTCTTTTAACATTTGGTGAAATATTATGACACTCTTGCTCTCACTTATGGGAAGGTCAATTAACCTTAAATGTGGAAAAATTACAGGAAAAAAGAAAAATGGATCAATGTAGAATTTCTGTTGAGGTAACTGTAAATTTTTGTATGTTCTTAGCATTGGATCCTTTATTTGAAGAGTATATAAAAGTGAACATACTCTCGGTGTGTCCTTTTTTTTTTTTTAAAGATTTTATGTATTTATTTGACAGACAGACAGAGAGAGAGAGAGAGCACAGCAGGGGGAGCAGCAGGCAGAGGGAAAGGAAAAAGCAGGTTCACCTCAAGCAGGGAGCCTGATGCGAGGCTCGATCCCAGGACCTCGGGACCATGACCTGAGCCAAAGGCAGATGCTTAATGACTGAGCTACCCCAGGCACCCCGGTGTGTCCTTCTAAGAAAACAAATGACCCCAAATTAAAAACAGAATGTTTCAAAGTGTGAAATGAAAGTATGGAATGAGTACTGAAAGGGTCTCTATTAACCTATCGCCTGAAAAGCAGGAGAAAACAGA
>CM053617.1:53305191-53454335 GCA_028646535.1 Procyon lotor
ACTCTTTAATTTAAAATACCGCAGTTTTAGTTCTTTAAGTTACAGTGGAAATAATTTCCCTATCATCAGAATGGTTCAATGTAGTCATTAATCTACAAAATATCATGCATAAGGTGATTTTTTTAATCTACTCCAATCAGTCACTTGGTGAATTTTAGAAAGGAAAAGGAGTATTTTCTGAGGACTTCAAATCTAGACTTGAGGCAAAAACTTTCATAAGCCATTATAATTATAGAGGCAAGATTTAGAGATAGAGCTGCTGTTATCATTATGTCTTCAGCGGCATGAATAAGGCCATTGCTATGGGCAGGAACCACATACAAAGAAATCAGAAACATTCCATGTTGCAGTAAGATAAGCAACACTGCCTCTAGGGCACGAAGAGTTCATCCACTCTACTACAGGGTCCTGTGGAGCTACTCAACTTCCTCTTGTTCCTTCTCTTAGAGGCACCAACAGCTATTTGCCAAGCAAATGAGACAGGTTCGAATACATACAAATGGAGAATCTGCAAAGGAAGTTTTACCTACTCTTTCTGAATGAGTTCTGCTCATGGTCCTGTTTTTTTAAGTGACCATTTATTAAGACCATTCTCTATTTCTCCAAAGGGCACTTGGATTAGTACTCAAAATAGATGAGAAAGAAGTAAGAGGAATTTGTAATGATATAGTAATAGATTTGTCAGTCCACAAGTTATGTGGGATAACTTGGACACTCTTCATGTGTGATTTCTTAATAGTAGTACATTATAAAGGAAAGGGCAGAATTCTAGACTGTGAGACTCAAGAAACAGAGACACATACTGTACTAACAGAAAGCATGAGAATTCAGTACCACTCCCCACCCTACAATTTTAGGGATAATGGATCCCAACTGTCCTAAGAAATGCCTTGAATCCCAGCACTAGGAAATCATAATTGTTACCTTGGAAAAGTGGGGGTGGGGTGTTCAAAGAAGTGAAGGTCACTGTGTTAGTGATGGAAGATCAGTACTATCTTCTACCTACAGCAAACATTACTAACTGTAACAATTATATATTGTTGTGTAACAAAACACAGGGAATTCAGTGGCTTAAAGCTTACTAGTTTACGATTGTGCAAGGAAGCTGGGAGGTTCTGCAGGTCTAAGCTGGATTTACCCGCTCTCGGCTCTGTCTACTCATACATTTACAGTCACACCAGAGTTGGTTCAGGCCAATCAGCCAGTAAGCTGGCTCAGCTGGAAGAATTGTTCTTTGTATTTGCATGGCCTCCCATTCTCCAGAATAGTGTGGACTTGTTCAAATGATGGTTGTGGTTAAAGTTCTTAAAGCAAAGGCAGAATCATACAAAGCCTTTTGAAGTCTAGGCTCAGAATTCAGAACAAAACTGCTTTTACTACATTCTATTGGCCAAATCGAGTCACAAGCCAGCATATTGATAGATTGGAGAATTAGACTTTGAAAGTAAAGAGGAGCAAAAAACTGTAGCCATTTACACAAACTCTAATCTAGCACAAGACCCTCCCCTGGTAGGGAATTAGGATGCTTCAAAATCCTCATGAGCCCAATCCAAAAAAAGTCACTCCCAATTTTTCAACAAACTTTTCATCCATGGTGTATGACAATATCTAGTGTTAGCCTATTCATTTATGACTTGGATCATCATATGATATGATTAATATACTCTAATTGAATACCATGTCCTATTCATTTGTTTAAGTCAGGAATGACTAGAAAATGGTTTGTATATAAACTATCTCAAATATTTTTTTCTCATTTCTAGAATATATGTTGTTTATACTATTCATTTATCCCTTCATCGTGTACAACTATAAGTACTTCTCTTTTGATGTAGCAAAACTAATATGTGTGTGTGTGATACATAATATTTTATAAATTATAGTTTTTATGTAAGCTAACCACTTTGATCTTTGAGGTAGGCAAAACAGGAATTATCAGTCTCATATTTGGATTAAAAATATAAAGGCCAGAGAAACTTAGTAACCTTTGAATTTAGCACATTTGGTAAACAGAGGACCTGCAATAAAAAGTTTAAATCCTTACCCAGCAAAGTTGGATTTTGTACACTTTATATATTGGTAAATTTGCCCTAGAAATTGCTATTAAATTCACTGCTTACAAGACTGAAAACTGAGAAAATAAGTGACATATAACATTATTTATAGTTCTAGCACTTAAATGTCTTATGGCTAAGCTAGAGAATGTTTACCCAGTTTTTCCAAGGTCTTCAGTATGACCCATGTAGAATCAAAAGCCACCTTGCCTAATCCATAAATTGCCCCCAGCCTTAACAATATATCAGAATCTCCAAATTAGAACAACCAATTAATTCATAGTGCAAGAATATGCTATGGAATAGGAAATTACTTTCTCGTCCTCCAGGTACTTGTTTTATGTACTGAAGGAAGAACATTTGAATATTTTCTTAGCTGTCAAATGGGGAACAGCTAGAGATATCATTAGGCACCACAGAATTACCTGACCTTACTACACATGCAGGAACGATGACTCAAATTATCACACCTATGATCATGCACTTTGTATCATCCAAATGCGCCACACCATCAGCAGTCACACTGCCAGATCATGGTCTGAGGAAGAACCTCAGGTCAAAATTTATTATTTGTTTTGTCCCCACAGCCAGCAGGCTGGAGAGTGAGTTAATATCAAATCTCAAAAGCAAAAAGAATTTAGAAACTATAAACAGAAAATTAACACTCTAGGATTTATTGAAGTAATGGCACATACTAGATGGCAATGAGGCCAAAGTGAGAAATGACTAAATTTTTGTTGGTTAGACTGTTATCTCTTAGTAATCTGGGACCAATGAAGCCCCAGGCCTTTTCTTCAAATTCCTCTCAAATTTGAGCACCTCTACCATAAACGTATTTTATTTATTTATTTGTGCCTAAAATGTTAATTTTGTGTTTATAATTTCTAAATTCTTTTTGTATATTGATTGAAAGGAACACCGACTTATTTACCTTCCCTGACATCCTCCTGTCCTGTCAGAACCTGGCCTAGTTGCACTGAACATCTCATGTGCTGTTGAAGATGGTTACCAAGAGGGTGTGACCACTGGGTTAACCAAGAGCAGGACCTAAGCAATGGGAGGCTCCTCACTCCCTCCCTTATCCTTGCAATGTATCCTCCACTCAGCATTCCCACAGTGGGAACTGTTTTTAAGGACAGAGCCTTTAAAGAGCAATGTGTTGTTGAGATTTGGATGGTGTTATGTGGCTGAACCTGAACCCAGTTCAGGTCTCTACAAAAATTTTAAGATTCTAACAGGAAGGTGTGGAGATCTACTTGTCCTGCAGCCACCCAAAAGAAGCCTCATATGTAAGTTCTCTTGCATATAAAACCTGCCTCTGAAGTGGTTTGCCTCTTTATTCCATCTCTCCTTGACCTCCGGGTAGGGGTCCAGTTTATGAACCAACACCTAGCCCTAAGCAAGATGAGTCTTTTATAATGCTTTGCCTTTACCATACTATTCCTTCTTCCTGGAAGCATTTAAACCCCTACCCCCCCCCCACTGGCACCCATATCTAAATTATCTTTCTCATGTTCATTACTGAACCTGAAAGAAAAAAGCTTCTTTCTGCCTGCCCTGAGCAAGTTGTGCTCCTTTGCAATCTGCATTCGGTTCATATCTTTATAATATCACTTACTACGTTGATTTTAATGCACTTGTTTACAAGTCTATTTTCTGCAATAATCTATGAGTTACTTGAGGGAAAGTAGAATTTCTTATTTGTCTTTGAATTCCCAATTCTGAACTCACTACCCATCACTGGGGATTGGCTCAGTAAATGTTTGTTGATTTAATTGAATGAGTTCTCTGAGAGGGAATCTGGATTGTATTCTCTTTCCAATTTTATGAAATGGGTTCCAGTCCCAACTGAGTCACTAGGCAGGTGTTTAACCTTGGGCAATCATTTTACTTCTGAGGCATAGTGTTTTTGAAAAAAATAAGAATAATGCCAAGTGTTCTCTCTAGCTCAAATGATTACTTCAAAAAAATGGGATAATGTGTGGGAAAATGCTATAAAAATGGAAAAGAAGTCTACACACTAAATTGCTCTTCTCTAGCATTCAACATCATGCAAGCATACTATTAAATACTTGTTAAAATGAATGATGTAGACCTATCCTAATGAATGTCTATGCTACAGCAGAAGACCTTACTGTTGAAGTCCAAGATTCTGTCTCCTATCCAAGAAGAAGAACAATATGCAAATGTATTCTGGAACCTTGATTCTTCCAAAGAAATTGCCAAAGAGGTGTATCTATTTTCAGTAAGTGCCATAGTTTAGTCCATAGGCATGTTTCTGAGAAACTCTACAAAATGGAATAAAATTACAAGAATTGAATTTGAGAGGGAAGTCTAAAATTGGGCAATATCAACAGAGAGAAGAAAAACATAAGCCAATAGGGGTTTGGGGTTTTGCTTTTTTTTTAAAGCAAAATAGGTCACTGAAATAAACATTTTACTTTTTGTCTCCATGTAGGCAGCTAAGTGAGACAATTAGGCATAATAAACCCAGTTATCTAAAAATGATTCATCACTTAGCATACTCTAAGGCCATCTCATAATTATTCATTCATTCATTCTATACATCCTACAGTGTTCATTTCTTTAACACATAGCTATTAAGCCCCTACTGTGGGGAAGGTTAAGTAGTAGGTATTAGAGAGACAGCATTGGAGTAATGCAGTCCTTACCCTTAAATATTGTGTAGTCTAAGAGGAGAGAATGAAGAGCGAATGAGCAATGTCTAGAGAGTGTTAATAAGTTAAATGTGAGGTTCTTTGAGGGCAACATATAGGCCACCTAAGAAGTCTTGGTGCCACAAAAAACATCCAATTAAGGAATTTTTAAAACCAATATCTGATTTCCCTCTATTTCTCATTAAAATGTCATTTGTAAGGCTATAATATAGGCTTTCTAAATCAGAACTTCTCAAATCAAGGCTCTAAAATATGCATTCCAACCAAGCTTACTACTAAGGGAATTTGAGAAACACTATTCCAGATAACTGATGTCTATGCTGAAAATTTCATCTAAGTAGGAGTTAATTCAACTCTTGTTTTCATCTTCATTAGAATGCAATAGCTAGAAATCTGTGTTAAAATGCTGGTAAGTGAACCTGACATACAGAAATAGCTTTGAATTAAATATAAATTATTGACTAATTTTTAGAGCTAAAATTAGTAACAATTTACTTACAGGAAATGTTTACTTTACAGCACATAATCCATCAACATAGAAGGTCAATAGTTTAAACTCTGCCATCAGACTGCCTGGGTTCGAACCCCAACTTTGTGATTTACCAGGTATATAGTTTTAAGAAAGTCCTCTAACATTTCTGTGCACCAATCCCCTCACTTGTAAAATGAATGTAATAAAAATAGGTCCTACCTATTCTGCACATAGGATGAAGTATATAGCAAAAATATTGCAAATACCATCTGGCACATAAGTACTCTTAAGTATTGGGAGTCATTATTAATCTCATTCTGTTTATTTGCTTCCTCTCTGGGCCTAACCTGGGCTCAATAATCATTCCAGGTCAATTCCCATCTGTTATCATGTATTTTCCTGTATTTAATTTTCTTGTTGCCTTATCAAGTGGTACATTATGAACAGTGAATAATGTCTTAATGAGGCATATAAGAGAGGGATCTGGTCTTCAGATATTTGTTTCCCTTGTTGTGCTGGTCACATCTTTATTCTGCATGGTCTTTGGGAAGGAATCAGTCAATTTTGTTCTTGAGATAATATATCTAGAAATATGATGATTAATTTCATTCTCTCATAACAACAACAAAATTTTCTTCCCCTTAAGTCGCACACTATGCATCCCTCAAAATAAAGTAATTGGAGGGGATCATTCACCAAGAAATTAGAAAATTGATATTTTATCTTAGCAGAAATCCTCTAAATGTACTGGGCACAAATTAGCATTCCCTCCTTTTCTCCACCCTACACTCCCAATTACTTACATCTGATTACATCAGCTTCTTTCTTTCTTTAGCCTTCACTAGTTGGTATTCATGCCTTTTCATTAGAAAGCTTATTGAAGTTCTCTATGTTTTGTAAATTTATTTTGCTTCCACAATTCTTGATTAAAGGTCTTGAAAATGGGACTTTGACAATTTGCAGTAACATCTTGTACCTAACCACTCTAAAATTCCATAAATTAAAGTGCAATTAAATGAGTTCAAAATTATATAAGTAGAATATTTAATGATCCTGTCCAAGAACCTTTGGGATATATTTTTATAATGTGCTTTACTTTAAAAATTAAAACACTTTTGTGATTTAGTGGAGAGATATTTTAAAGCTATGCTTATAAGTACATTTAAGTTAAAATACAGTTAAAAGTTAAAATAGATTTAAAAGTCTTATCTGGCTCAAAAGTCCAGAAAAAATAAATGTCTTCTTTATGCTTAGATATATTTGATGGCACCCATATTGTTCTGAAGGAACAACAACAAAGATTGCAGCTCAGTGAAAATGTCCAAATCAATTAGGGTTTTTCATTGAAGCTAAATTTATTACAGTCATCATAAGCATGTAGGAGCATAATATTATATATATTTTTAACAATTCACAAAAAATCTCCCTTAGTTTGGAATGTTTATAAGTGTTCCTAGAGGGGCACCTGGGTGGCTCAATGGGTTAAAGCCTCTGCCTTCAGTTCAGGTCTTGATCCCAGGGTTCTGGGATCCAGCCGCATCGGGCTCTCTGCTCAACGGGGAGCCTGTTTTCCCTTCTCTCTCTGCCTGCCTCTCCGCCTGCTTGTGATCTCTCTCCCTCTGCCAAATAAATGAAATCTTTAAAAAAAAAAAAAAAACTGGGTGTAGTGCAAAACAATAAATCCTGTAACACTGAAAAAAATAAATAAAATTTAAAAAAAAATTAAAAAAAAATAAGTGTTCCTAGAAAACATTTAAAGCAATTTGAGCTCTTTTTCCAGGAGAAAAAATAATCACTGGGTATCTCGGCTGAAAGTACCTTGGTAAATATTATATTATTTATAAAGTTTAAGTTCTAAATCAAATTCTAAACTATTATAATTATTATAATTACCAACAGCATCAACATCATTTTACATTATGCTGTTTAAATAATTTGAAATGCTTTTTTGGAACAAAATTAAGATAATAAGAAAGAGAGAGAGAGAAGTGGGAGAGAAGGAAGGAGAGAGAGGAGAGGAAGAGGAAATCAAGGGTTTTCAAATACCCAAAATGTAGCATCATATCAAGTATGAAGGGTATGCAGAAAAGCTGTCATAATGTAGTTGGAAAGATAAAATTAACAAGTCTGACATAATGCATGCACTAGTATGTACTAAAGAGTTTACAGTTCTTGAGCTGCCATTAACTAGCAAAAGGGACCAAGAGAAGCAAGATTTACACATCAGAACATGGCGACACTCATCATACAAACTCCTATATAGTATCTAAATACAGTTACTAAAGCAAATTATCAATAACTCAAAAGAACACTAACTGGACCACACCATAAGATGTTCTCTAGGTATAAAATATCTATTGTATTTTGAAGACTTCATACCAATAAAGAACGTAAAATGCCCCATTAATATTTTGATATTGATCACAATTTCATGATAATGTATTTTTATGTATACTGAGTAAAATAAAATACACAAATAAAATTGTTTTCACCCTTTTTTTTTTATGGTGACTATTAGTGAATTTAAATTACATATTTGGCTTATATTTCCACATGGTGGCACTGACCCCGAACTGCTTATCTTGATGCATAGAAAAGTGATAGGTGTGAAACACTAGCTTTTAAGAAATCAGGAAAAAAGAGAGAGAGAGAAGAATAGAGATAGAAGCCCTCCTAAGGACATGAGCCTTGATTGGGAAAATGGAAAGGGAGAACTGGGACAGCACTGAGCTGAGACATAAAGATGGCAATGAGTTTAACATAGGATGATGACCATTTGTTCCCCATCATGATCACACCAAGCAACATCTGCAGAAAAGCTAGCAAGGGAATTAGGTTTGAGTGATATTGTTTTACAAACGGACATAATGGGATGGAAAAAAATACAAATTTCTGATTTAAAATGATAATGAGCAACCAATACTAATCACAGAATTTCTTTAAACTGAACAACATCTCTACAGTTTGGCTTTGGTTTTGGCTTATTTAAGAACTTTCTAAAAATTTATTTTCATAAAAACACAGAATGAGATTTACCCTCTTAACAGATTTTTAAATGTCCAATATAATATTAACTATAAGCACAATAGTGCATATAAGATTTCTAGAACTAACTTATCTTGCATAATTGAAATTTTAGGCACTTTGATTAGCATCTCTTCATTCTTCCCTCCTTGTAGCCCCTGGTAACAACCATTTTATTGTTTCTATGCATTTGGCTATTTTAGGTACTTTGTATAAATGGCATCATGCATAATTTGTTCTTCTGTGACTGGTTTATTTCACTTAGTATAATGTTCTCCAGATTCATCCATGTTGTCCCATATTACAAGATTCCCTGTTTTTTGAAAGGCTGGATAACATTCCATTCCATAACATCACATTTTCTTTACCTATCCATCAATGAAAATTTAGGTTCTTTCTACATCTTGGCTCCTATGAATAGCGTTGCAACAAACATGGAGTGGTAATATCACTTTGAGATCCAGATTTTAATTCTTTTAGATAGATACTCAGGAATGGATTACTAAAAATAGAATTATTTTTAATTTTTTGAGGAACCTCCATACTATTTTTCATAGCAGCTGCATTTTGCCTTCCCACCAACAATGTACAGGAGTTTTAATTTCTCCACAACCTCCACAACCTCCACAAAACTTGTCTTTTGTCTGTTTGATAACAGGTATGAGGTGACATCTCATTGTGATTCTGATTTGCATTTCCCTGATGATTAGTGATGTTGAGCATCTTTTCATATACCTACAGGCCATTTTAAAATCTTCTTTGGGGAAAAGTATATTCAAGGCTTCAGCTCATTTTTAAATCGTTATTAGTTTTTGTTTTGCTATAAATTTGCTCTAAATTTGTTTTGCATTAGTTTGTTTTTGAGTCATAAGTGCTTCTTAAATATTTTAGAAATCCGCCCCTTACTTTATAAATGGCTTGCAAATGTTTTCTCCCATTCCATGGGTTGCCTTTTTACTCTGATGATTGTTTCCTTTGTTGTATGGAAGTTTTTAGTTTAATGTAGTCACACTTGTCTCAGTTTACTTTTGTTGCTTGTGCTTTTGGTGTCATATCCATGAAATTATTGCTAAGACTAATGTCAAGGAGTTTTTATCTCCTTTGTTTTCTTCTAGAAGTTTTATGGTTACAGGTCTTACATTTAAGGTCATAATTCATTTCTTATTTTTTTAAGATTTTTTTTTATTTATTTGATTTTATTTATTTATTAATTCGCATTCACAGCGAGATCACAAGTAGGAAGAGAGGCAGGCAGAGAGAGGGGGAAGCAGGATCCCCGTTGAGCAGAGAGCCCAATGCAGGGCTGGATCCCAGGACCCTGAGATCATGACCTGAGCCAAAGGCAGAGGCTTAACCCACTGAGGTGCCCCAAGGTCTTAATTCATTTCAAATTAATTTTTGTTAGTGGCATGAGATAGGGCTCCAATTTCATTCTTTTGCATGTGAATATACAGTTTTCCCAGCACCACTGAAAAGACTATCCTTTCCCCATTGACTATTCTTTGCTCCTTTGTCAAATATTAGTTGACCATATATGTGTCTGCTAATTTTTTCTAGGATCTTGATTGTGTTCTGTTGATCAGTGTGTCTGTTTTTATGCCAACACAATATTGTTTTGATTAGTATAGTTTTGTAAAATAATATTTCATTCAAATAATTAATTCTAAACTTCCTTATCCTCTTGAAAAAAGTTGAAAAGTAGAGATCACTTCCACATACATTTTATGAGATGAGAATTACTCTGATACCAAGCCAAAGACACCAAAAGAAAAAGAAAACTCCAGGTTAATATCCCTGATGAACATAGGTTCAAAAATCCTCAACAAAATACTAGCAAACCAAATTCAATAGCACACTAAAAGGATTATACACCATGATCAATTGGGATTTATCCCTGTGATGCAGGGGTGATTCAACATATGAAAACAAATTAATGTGATATATCATATCAGTAGAATGAAGGACAAAAATCACTTGTTTACAGTTTGAAAGTTCAAGTGCTTAGCACTATGAATGGGATGAGAGATGTACACCCTAGTGTAATTTCAGAATCTCAGAATAATAATAAATTCCTAAAAGGCTTTCAAAGAGGCCAAAAGAGTTGGAACTTAGAATGGTATCAGCTTTTTCAATCACGGCATTAAAACCAGAGGTAGCTTTTCAATCAAATGCTGAATAACGAACCTCCCTAAAATTTAGTGGCATAAAGAAATGGCCACTTAATTGTGCCTACAAATTTATGGCAGGCCACAGTGGTGATGGCTCCTTTCTTCCCCAGATAACTGAGGCCTCATCCAGGAGACTCAAATAGCTAAAATGGGTTGATAAATGTTGTAAATCTAGGACCTCGGTTTTTGTTGTTAAATTGTTTTATTTCTCCAGTAAGACCTACCAAGTTGAAATCTTCAAAATGGCTTCTTCATTCAAAATCTGGGATCCGGGCTGGAGAGGCTGGACCAGCTGGGGGCTGCATAAGCATCCCTCTATCCAAGCAGCTTCTGCATATGACTACCTTGCTTGGGGATTTCTTCCTTACATGGTGGTCTCAGGGTACTCCTTCCTTAGAGCAAACTTTTCAAGAAGACTAGATAGGGGCAACAAAGTTTTTAATGATCTAGCTCCAGAATTTACAAAATAGTTTCTTCTAACTCTGTTTGTCAAGTGAGTCACAAAGACCAGCCCAGATTCAAGGAGAGGGGAGTTATGCTGCATCCCCTTAATAAAAGAATTAGTGAAGCATGCACAGTTATGTTTAACATACCATTTGAAAGAAAGTTATCTTTAACTTAGAATTACACATGCAGCTTAGCTTTCAACCAAGTGTGAAAATAGACATTTCATATATATAGTGACTTGGTGTTTTGTTCTAAGACATCATCTCTCAGGAATCCACTGAAGAGCTATTACCCACCAAAGAAAAGGAAGTTTATCAATGAGGTGAAAGATAGAGAATCTAGGGAACCCTTGTTGTGAAACAAATCTAGAAACCAACCACATTGCAATAGGTGAATCGAAATTCCTTAAGAGAGAGCTCCAGGGAAATGTTTTTGCTTTGTTCTTTTTGTTTGCTTGTTTGTTTGTTTTTTAAGAAAAAAAAAAAAAAAACAGGGGCACCTGGGTGGCTCAGTGGGTTAAAGCCTCTGCCTTCAGCTCAGGTCATGATCTTAGAGTCCTGGGATCGAGCCCCACATTGGGCTCTCTGCTCAGCAAGGAGCCTGCTCCCCCCCCCCCTGCCTGCCTCTCTGTCTACTTGTGATCTCTCTCTCTTTCTGTCAAATAAATAAAATCTTTAAAAAAAAAACAGACTAAATATTAGATATGTCTGAGTGGTTGGGGAATGAAAATGCTCAATAGGCATTTGATAGATGCATTAGAACAAATTATAGGCATATTAAAGTTTATAAAGCTTATATCAAAATAGCGGATATTAATGAAGGAAAAGCAAAAAGTTCCATAAAAAAGAATACAGTTCTATATCTGTGACATACATAGTCATAATAATGTAATGTATACAGTGACAATTTATCTGAAAGTATTTGGGATAAATCCATTGGGAGAATGGGAGAACTTAAGTGGACATGAGGTGCTGTAGAAGAATGTTATATCTCTATCTATTATTATAGTATACCAAAGGGTACTGTGAAAACTTGACAAGATTAAAAATCTTGATTAAGATTTTTTTAAAAATCATTATAAATACATTACTTAGAAATAGAGATAGATACCTAAAAAACAATTAAATAAAAAGAGATTGCCTCTGGGAAAAGAAACTGGGGAGTAAGAAGTAGTGGAGAAGGATTTCCTGAATTTTGTTGTAAGCATTTTGAATTTTAACATACATACATAAATACACAAATGGGAAAATGAGACACACGCTGACACTATGATCTGGTTTTTTTTCATTCTACAGTTTAAATATTTTTTGACATATTCAAAAAGAATTACAAAGTGAAAAACAGAAGGTTTTGACAGAAATTATCTCATAAATGATTAAATGTATTCCCTAATTCAAAAAGTAGTGATAGATTTCTATACATAATGCTCCTCTGGCAGAAGCATAAAATAACAAATTAAAAAAAAAATTCAGACTTCACAAAATTTGTATGTGGAATGACAGATATTGAATTATCAAGAATCCAGTCCTAGGGAACATCCAACAAGATAAATGCCCCTCTAGCTGAAGAGACTAATGAATGATGAGTCCAGATTATTGGTAGGTGACAGGAAATAGGGCTCCATAAGATATTTGTGGGTATGGCATACTTCTGAGAAAATGGGACTGAAAAACAACTGTCAATGAGAAGATTTTTTAAATGTGTTGGAAGGAAGGAAAGAAAGAAGGAAAGAAGGAAGGACAGACCGGAGGGAAGGAAAACAGGAGAAAGAAACAAGGTATTACAGGTAAGCCACATGGGCTATGGTGTTCGTTATTTAATTAGTTTTACACTGAATAATATTAATGTCTTGATGTGATATAATTAATGCCAAAATACAGTAATTATAAAGTGATTATAATTAACCCAACAATTAAATTTACGAGAAAAAATGAGATAAAGGAAATAACATGCATACTTCATCAATGAAAATATTACTTAATGAATAATTAATCACACACTCTAAAAATGATGGATTTTGTAGAAAGTCTTCACACTATTACCTCGCACAGCAGGGATAAGGACGAATCTCTAGCATGCATTTACCAAGCAACTGATTTCACCCATCACAGCAGAAAAATCTTTATGTGGAGCAAGTCAGCACAGACATGAAACTCCCACTTGTCTGGATGACCCCATTATTTATGGAATACATCCAAATCATGAAATTCTGGTTCGTGATTTAGATATTTTACAATAATAGCTACCACTTTGTAATCATGTACTGTGTAGTAGTTACTTTATACGCATTTTCTTAAATCATTAGATCCTCTTAGAAATTCTGTAGGAGGTATTATTTCCTCCATGTAATTTCTGGAAAGAGATGAGAAAACTGAGACTGAGGGAATTTAGGTCACTTGCCCAAGGACTCAGCGGGCAGTGGCAGAAAGTGGCCCTTGGTCACCTAATGCCAAAGTCTTTTGTCTTTCTAACCACCTTCTTCCACCCCTGGTAAAGCCCCAGCTTCAGTGCTATTTACAACCCACCTTCCATATTCTTGAAAGCATCCTTAGTAGACTATGACTTTAAAGATTTTTTTTTCTTTTTTTGACAGGGAGAAGAGAGAGGGAACACAAGCAGAGGGGATGGGAGCGGGAGAAACAGGCTTCCTGGCGAGCTGGGAGGCGGACACAGGGCTCGATCCCAGGACCCTGGGATCATGACCTGTGCCAAAGGCAGACACTGAACGACTGAGCCACCCAGGTGCCCTTGCCTATGATTTTAAACTGTTGACTCTCAACCACACCCTCAAATCAGGGCCTTCTATTACCTGCCTCTGGATCCGGAAGCTGTGAAGGAGGAAGACAGGGGCTAGAGCAGGAAGTGCAGAGATAGAACAGTCTGTGGGTGGTGCAGAAACAGCGGCCAGACTGTGCCCAGGTCATTGATCCACCTCTTCTGCTTTCGTGGGTATAATGTGCCCATACCTCTGTGACTAGCGGCCTCTTGTCCTAGCCCTTAAGAACTGATTTAGACCTTTTGCTGTAAAGGCTTCCTTCTCCAAAACTGCATTTGCTTATCACTTTTGACTGTTTTCATGAACACAAAAGACAGTCCTTGGCTTTCCAGATTTTGGGTTGTTTTTGTATTTTGTTTACTTGACTTGGAAAATTTTTTCATAATTCTCAAGTTTCCATTAAGTTATAGAATATGTATTTACCACTGTATTTTTGGACCCAAAGAGGTCTGAAACCCAAAGGAGCCAAACCAGTGAAAGAAACTGCTGTTGTCTTCCCGGTGCCCTCTGATATTCCCTGATATTCAAATTTAAGAGAGAACAACAGGTATGATCCTCTCAATCAAAGCCCACACACAAAGGCAGAGAACAGAGATTTTGGAAGGGGAATGAGAGAGAGTAGGAGGTGTCCATGGAATGTACATGAAGAGGAAAAGGACATTTCAGCTAATTCAAGGGATGGATGAATTCCTGATAGTGCGCCAAAGTTAAGGTTCAACTGGCAACTGTAATAACCCACATCTTACCTGTTAAGAGAAAGCCATCCCAGCAAAAGAATTTAATGAACAATGGGGAGCTCCCCTCGAAATAAGCCAGATGTTTGAGTCAGTCTCAAGTGAATAAATATTTTGTTGCCCAGGGTGGGACACTGGGAACTTAGAAATGCTCAAATGAGAACTACAAAGAAAGCAAAAATTCCATCAGAGAAACAGCACAAAATAGCAAACAGGTGACTGTGATGATTTTCATCAAATTGACTGAATTGGCCTTTGGACAAAGAATCATAAAAACGAACCATAAGGGCACCTGGGTGGCTCAGGCCCTTGAGCATCTAACTCTTGACTTCGGCTCAGGTCATGATCTCAGGGTCCTGAGATGGAGCCAAGCATCAGGCTTCAGGCTCAGCGGGGGCCTGCTTGAGATGCTCTTTCCTCTCCCTCTGCCCCTCCCTCCACCAAAATAAATAAATAAATCTTAAAAAAAAAAAAAAACAGATAGAAACAAAACATTTTTTGAAATTCCATGACGAGTGATTTCACAAATATGTGTTTACAGAGATGCTGATAACTGAGTACAATTTTGAGAAAATATGAGATTCTTAATGAAAATTGTCTCCCAGATTTTACAAGGAAGTTTATTAGATCCTGAAAAGGGAGAAAAGTCCCCAGTTGTATGAAACTCTTTAAAGGAACTTGGTGCTAATTTATGTTAGCAACATGCCAACAATGAGCTAAGGAGCATTCACACATATCTCTCTCTGGCAGACACCTTGGGGTGGAGAACCACCATTCATTCCGCCATCACGTTCTCTGTCTACTACCTCTGAAATAGAAGCTATAAAAGATAAAAGTGCACATTTCCAGCTTTCTTAGTTGGTTGGGGGAGGGGGAGATGTGACGCTATTCTTGCCAATGGGACACAAACAGCGTATTCTTTTTGCCTCTTCCTCTTCCTTCCCCTTCCTGTTGGAATGTATCTATGAGCAACACAACAGCCTCTGGAAAGCACGAGGTGACAGTCACGAGAACAAATTCCCTGTACAAGAAGAACAAGAGTCGACCGAGAGCTAGATCCTTGATAGTGTCACTAAGAAGCTGCACCAGCTTTGCACTGCTGACATCTGGACTGCTTTTTATTTGAAAAAAATTAACATTTTAAATGTCTTAAGCCATTTCAGGAATAGGGAAGATATCTGTTCCTCGCAACGAGAGGGATTCCCAACCCCTACAGCCTTTCGAGTATCATGACTGACTCTGTGACATAAAGGTGATTTTTCTCTTACATGAGAGAGAGCTGTTAATTGATTTTAATTAAAAAGAAATCTGTTTAGGTCTGTGGGAACAGCAATGCCTCCAGCCCACCCTGAGGCAGGAGACAGGCCCAGGGAGCCAGGACTGGATCTAGGGTACCCAGAGCTGCTTTATTCACTCACTCTGAGTGGGCCCTTCGGGACTTTGGGACCCAGGGCCTGGGTATGATGGGAAAACCCCAAGCCATCCAGCCACCTCCCCAGGTGATGGAATGTCTAGCCCTAAATTAAAAAAAAAAAAAAATGTGTTTAAATAAAAACGTACCTCCCTTTTTGTTCTTTATTTTTTGTGTGGGTTGGCTTAGCTCTAAAAGAAGCTCAAAAGTATACGGACTCTGCCACATTTTGCAATAAAATCAAGCTCTAACCTTAGATACTTAGTCAGGAAGAGAATTCTCACCTGATGAGAGAAGGAAAATCTTCAAGGAAGAGGATAATCTTATTTGGGGTGTTCACAAATCAGCTCTCATTGGTCAATCTGTCACCCCTTTCTGAGTAGAGATCCTCCTCCATGACAAGGCCCCTTGGATCCAAGTTTAATTTGATAAAGAATGCAAACGCCTTCTTTACAAGAGTCTAGAAGGATCTTAGAAGTAAAAATCTAAGCTCCTGATCATCTGGGAAGATCCTGAGGTATATATACATACTTTCCAAAGGGAAGGGTATACTCAGAAGGGGAAATACTCAACAATAAGGAGTACAGTAAAGAATTTCAGTGAGATTCTCCTAACTGGGACCAAGAAGAATGCAGAATGTGGCACAGAGGACAAACACTAGTTTTCCAGAGAGAGCAGGGGGCTTGTCTCTTGCCAGACATGAAGACTCAGCCCCACTTTGTAAGGCTTTGCCTTAAGAACTGGATCTTCACCTCTTTCTAATCTCTAGTCCTTGCATTCTTTAAAAATGGTTTATCCTCAGGAAACACTTGCTGTTAAAGATGATGCAAAAGGAACAAAATATTAGTTCATTTAATTTTTTGGATTCACCCAGCAAGGAAAAAAGATAGCTTGGTAGGTACAAAAAAAAAAAAGGAAAGAAAGTTGGTTCTTTAAAACATTTCTTGCACATATTTCATATAAAAAAAAATCCTATCAGGGCACCTGGGTGGCTCAGTGGGTTAAAGCCTCTGCCTTTAGCTCAGGTCATGATTTCAGGGTCCTGGGATCGAGCCCCACATCGGGTTCTCTGCTCAGTGGGGAATCTGCTTCCCCCTCTCTCTCTGCCTGCCTCTCTGCCTACTTGTGATCTCTCTCTCACTCTCTGTCAAATAAATAAATAAAATTAAAAAACAAAAATCCTATCAGTCTTTTTTTTTAAAATCCTATCAGTCTTAAAACGAAATATAAATCTTTTGCGTGCAGGAACAACAATCTAATGCAAATAATAGCATTCTGAAATGAGGTAATTTTATTCTTCAACCACACTGCTGGATAGAGAAATCACAAATATTAACTTTCAGTATAAATATTAACAATTGCATAAAAAGGCACTAGATTAACATCTTATCAAAAATGAACTGAGGGGCGCCTGGGTGGCTCAGTGGGTTAGATGCCTCTGCCTTCCGCTCAGGTCATGATCTCAGGGTCCTGGGATCGAGCCCCCCCTTGGGCTCTCTGCTCAGCAGGGAGCCTGCTTCCCTCTCTCTCTCTGCCTGCCTCTGCCTACTAGTGACCTGTCTCTCTGTAAAGTAAATAAATAAAATCTTTAAAAAAAAAAAATGAACTGAGTATTTTCCTGCATTATTTCTTTTAAGTGAGGCAGAAACGTTTTCTGACTTGAGAATTAATTTAAAACATATGCTTCATTATGTGCCTACTATTTTTCCAAACCAACTAATTTTATTTATTATGTGGAAGCTACTAAGGAATTGCCACTAAATAGAGTTGACTTTGAATTTTTTTCAAGGAATCTCCTCCTTTATTTTATTAGTGTTAATAAAACCATGGTATCTTGGATAATCCAATTTCAAATTATGTTCTACCTGGAAAGCTTTACAAACTTAAAAAATTCAATTTTGGAACATAAGCATTGTTCCATTGGACAGATTTTTTTTCTTACTGTAATTTGGAAAATAAATATTTCAAAAAGAGACTTAAGACTTAAGGAAGAATTATAGTATCTTTGCATGTGTTCTTTCTCAGAAATAGAGTAATGAGTTTTCTTAAAGGTTTTCATGATGAGTTTTGTTTGCAAATCACATCTAAAGCTACACATGTCTTTGGGAATAATTTTAATTCTCTGCTGGAATTAGGAAATTTAAAATTGCTTCCTCCTGCCTAAGCTCATCAGATTGAGGCCTATCAACCACATTTTTAATACTATCTCAAAATACTGACACAACTTTAAACAATGTTAATAAATGGTTTACACTGTCAAAAATAGAAGCTTAATACAATGCCATTGCACTCAGTCTTCTGCCAAATATTTACTAAGCATCTGCTATGTTCTAGGCAATGTTGTATATACACTATTTCTCCAAACATAGATTATTGGTCTACTGTGGATTAGAGAAACATTTCTTCATCACAAATAGTTAGAAAGTCAATTACTTAAAACAAGCCCAACCCTGCAATCTTTCTTGTACTGTGTGTGTGTGTGTGTGTATGTGTGTGTGTGTGTACGTGGATACACACATGGACATGCATTGTATTTGGAGAATTATATTATTATTAACTTGTCTGTGTGCAATAAAGACAAATTTCATTATCACTAAGTTACTGAATCTCTCTGGACTTGATTTTCACTTCTGTAAACCAGGGGAAAACAGTTATCTTAAAATGTTGTGATGGTTAGAGATGATTCACTTTAAACTCCTGTCACCTATTGGGTAATCACTCACAAAATGTTAGCTATTTTTATCCCCCTGTGCGAAATGTTATTTGACTTCAATTCTGCCATTGATATGGGTATGGGGAGGTCCACTCCCATTGAATATTTATTGAATTGGATGTTTTGCAACAAATTCCTGTGTAAGAAACCCTTTAGTAATTTCAAACTCAGAAATGAGTCCAACTGTTCAATTACTGATGAAAAAAATAGAAATATGTCTCCATTCAAGACTGATCCATTTAGGAATACGCTCAAGTAAAATGCCTTATACTAACACTATTCCTTTCATTATCTTCCAGGGGAGGACATTCAAAATGACAAGTAATTTTAGCACCTAGTTTTGATTTCCCAAATCCTTTAGTGAGAGAATGAGAACATATTATTTTGAAAAAAAACTTGTTTTGTTTTATTTTTGCATCAAAGAGAAGAATAATACTAATGAACACCAGTTGCACATCTTCCTCTAAAATATTTATATAAAGACACACACTTATTCTCTGACTTTAAACATTGTTATTCTATAAATGTTTAAGAAAAAGATTCTCTAGTTTTTACTTGTAATCAGACTTAAAGAAAATTAATTCCTCATTAATTATTAAGGGAGACATTTGAAACAAGTTGTTTATTTTTCAACTGAACTATGATGGGCCAATGAAAGCAATTAAGACCTATCACCAAAAACAACAGCCCAGCCACTGAGACACAATAGCAAATAATACAAATTATACACTGACTAACTTTCCATCTGTTTCTCAAGTCCATGTTTATATATATATTTATTTATTTATTTATTTATTTATTTATTTATTTATTTATTTATTTATTTATATTTTTTTTACCGAAATATCTCACTAATTGGGTTCAAAAAGTTATCATTCTATTAATATACCACTATGTGTCTGAAAATATTGACTGCAATGATAGGAAATTCACAGATGGCCCCAAAGGGTGATGGGTGTATGAGGCAAATTCTGAATATAAATGCATAGATATTATCCCTTCAATACAAAAATATCTTACAATAATAATGTGTGACATGTGATGTACCATATATAAGTATCACATGCCCAAGCAGCAGCTGGTACTATACATAAACTTACCTGGAGAAAGATATGTTTTACATAACAGCATTCTATTGATGTATTAAGGCACAGAAAAGAACTCACATGCAAATTCCTGTCAAGAATAAAAACAACTTCAATCTTTAAGACTATCTCTTAGAAATAAAAAAAGTTATCTTATCTAAAGGATGATATTTGGGCAAAAGCTTAGGTTGCATACTTGGATATGTGCTTAGTATTTCTTAAATAATTTTTCTCTAGACACAAAAGAAAATCTAACTCTTCCGAGACTGAAACATATCTACTTTACACATGGCACTCCTGAATTGTTATCTGTGCCACAGTCCTAGCAGCCTGCCTCACATAAATAGGAGGGGATAGGTTGGTTTTATATGTCACTAACTTTTGTCTGGACACAGTCTTTTAAGATAGGGTGTTCTGCTCCTAAAATCTGGGTAGGGAATTAGAGATGTCATTTGTCTAATGATCCAGCACTCAAATATGTCCCTTGTTTTTATTTCTATTTAATCAAAAGAATAATTCTTACAGGTTACAAAATAAGCAAATCTGATGTGTTTTCATATTTAAGTCAACTTTGTGTATTTTAACAGCTCAATTTTAAATTCCCTTCCCCCACCATAAATTACGGAGCATATATTGCCATCTAGTGTTCTTCTGAAAGAACACTTCTGCCAGGATTGTGAAATAAAGCATGTTGCCATAGACGAAGAGATTGTAATAAAAAATTGCAAATGATTATTTTGGATTTGCATAATGTAGCAAAAAGCTTTTGGCTGAAATTCACAGAACAATGAAAGTGTTTCAAAATCAGTGCTTTCATCATTTCAACTAAAAAATCAGGAGAGTTGGTTACTTAGGAAGAATAGTAACATCATTTATGACCCAAGTATTTCCATATTACTACTCAGCATCTTTAGCATGTTGGTTTTAGTCCTGAGGCATATGTCCTCATGATCACAAAATGGCTGCCACTCTTCCATGCATCATATATTCACCTAAACATGTGTGAAAGAAGATGTAGAAAATCTCCGTATGCATCTCTTTTCCAGAGACCTTTTCATCACCCACCATTGTACACTTTCCCTCAGGAAAAGTGGATTCCATGGATTAGGTCATATTTTTATGTCCTAAAACCAGAGAATACTATGAAAGCAAGTGTATTTTGTGGCATTTTTAGACTTTATATCATGGACTTTTAGCAAAGAAGAACCGGATGTCAATCAACTGTGTTGGAAACATAATTACTAAGAAAAGGGAAAAAAAAAAAAAGAAGTTTAGCAAACTGTTTCAGTTTAAATGGTACAGGAATGAACATTACCTTTCAGAATTCAACAATCTGTAGAAGGAGTCCTAGACAAGTGTTTGTACAGGGGAAGTGAGGGCACTTAGGAAGAGAAATAGAGATTCTAAATGAGGTAAACCTAGAAATATCCCAGTGAAAGATTTTCTATGACACAATATCACATTTAGCTAGAAACTGGAAATGACCCCGAAAGAGTCAGAGGACACAGGTTAGCAGTATCCTGCAAAATGCAGACGGGACAGTAATGTGATAGTCCATGGTCCACTCACTCTCCATTCCTCATTGGTATGCCCTGATTAAATAGAAAGGAAATTCAGCATTGAAGGATACCTGGAAATACAGTTCAGGATTTTCACGACAGCTTGGTACAAGAGAGTTCTGAACTCCTGTGGTCTTATAGTGCATATGTGGTATGTGGGGTATTCATAACCAGAGGCTTTGAGCACTAGCATTCACATAGCCAGAGTATGGATGTGAAAAATGGAGTCTGAGGACCTCAACATAATTTCTATTAAAGATGAGCATTAGCTTATTTTTTCAAAAGTAGGTATTCTATATTTAAGATTTTAGTGTTCTACTCCAAAGACAGAAAGTACCATTTATCTAAGTTTCTTTTCTTTGTTTTTTGCTACATTCTAGAGACTGAAATAAATTTTGAGATAATTTAGAATTTGAAAATGTACTCATGCATATTTTGATATAAAGAAATCACAGAATCATACAATATCATGTTTACTGGAAAGAAGAATAATTAAGACAAATGGTCTCATTTCATATAGCTGGAAACTTAGACCCAGGAAAAGCAACGACTGACTAGCGCCTCCTAATGATACAATAGGAGAGCTGGGTCTGAAGTTTAGATCTTTAGTCTAATCCAGTGCTCTTCCCATAAGTTTTTTCTAAAGATTTATTTATTTTGGGGGGGAGGGGCAGAGAGCGACAGAATTTCAAGCAGACTCCCCAGTGAGCATGGAGCCTGATAGAGGGCTCTATCCCATAACCCCAAACCATGACCTGAGCAGAAACCAAAAGTCAGATGCTCTACCAACTGAACCACCCACATGCCCTTCATTTTCCATAATTTTATCTCTGAAACTGTATAGGATACTTATTAAGATTTTGGGTTTTAGAGACAAGCTCACATGTGAATGTCAGCCCAGCTACTTCGCAGTGGTGTGATCTAAAAAGACAAACTTTATGTCCCTGAGCCATGAGTCCATCATCTGTTAAATGAGAATATAAATAGGAACTATCTTACAGGAAATTTGGGGAAATAAAATGTAGACTCTATAGCATGGTATTGGAAGCTGACATGTGTGGCACTTCCAAAAGTTAGTCATTAGCTGTGCCAGGACCCTGAGATGTGTGTGACCCTTGGAGATGCTGTGGGAATTTAGGGCCCATCTAATTTACTATTAAGCATCATATTACATCATGTGGCTCAGTAGAACAATTTGACTCTGTAGCCAGACCTCTTGGGTTCCAACACCAGTACTGCCATTTTTATTTTTTAGAGTCTATGTAAATAACTTTGAGCAGTCTTTACCCTCAGGTTGTGCAACTCTCAAATGAGTGTTATAAAAGCATATATCTCATCGGGTGTTGTGGGAATTAAATGAGTTAATATATGTAGAGCCCAGGACAGTGCTTGGCAAAGAGGTCTTATTTAAGTGTTGCTTTTGCTTTTATATAATTAATTGTGACACCACCATACTGACATCTTCAGCCTAGCTCCAGAATGGACATTCTATTTCTTTTCACTGAAGTGAATTTGCCTTAGTTCTAGGAACCTCCAGTCCTCACAACAACATACACTGTGTGCTAGGGCAATGTTAATTCAGTATATCTGTCCTGGGAAGTCCCCTTCTCAGCCACCTTTGACCTTCTGCCCCAAATCACTGTCAGTCCAGGTTGTATCACACAATCACTGCTTAGATTCCTCCCCCATAACCAGCAGCCTTCGATCAGAAAAGTGCCCAGACTCCCAGAAAACCTAGATATCAACTGGGGGAAATGCAAACCATCTCAAGACAGAAAGAGGCAAATCATTATCAAATGGCTCACATAAATATACAAGAAAGTATCCGAGAAAGACTTGTAGTAAGGCTTAACCTCGAAGAAACTAGAGACTTTAATATCTGCTATTTCATAAAAGCTACTAAATCCATAGCCCCTTCCTTTTAAAAAAAAAAAATCCACACTAGTACTACATCATGTTTTACTTTAAAATGAAGAATAAAATCCATAATAAGCTGATTACTCTTCTACATTAGAGACTGAACACCACTGTAATGTTTTTCTTTTTTTTAATTTAATTTTAATTTATTTTAATTTATTTTTTAATTTTATAATTAATAAATTAAATAAATAAGTAATAAATAATAAATTTACTAAAAATAAATTAAATAAATTTTTATTTAAATTTTATTAAATTAAATTTAATTTTAATTTATTTTTTTATTAACATATAATGTATTATTTGCCCCAAGGTACATGTCTGTGAATCATCAGGCTTACACATTTTACAGCACTTACCATAGCACATACCCTACCCAATGTCCATAACCCAGCCACCCTATCCCTAACCTCCCATCCCCTAGCCACCCTCAGTTTGTTTCATGAGTTTAGGAGTCTCTTATGGTTTGTCTCCTTCCTGATTCCATCTTCCCCGCCCTGCCTCTCAAATTCTTCAAATCAGAGAGATCATATGATAATTGTCTTTCTCTGACTGACTTATTTCACTTAGAAAACAGTATGGAGGTTCCTCAAAAAGTTGAAAATAGAGCTCCCCTATGCAGCAATCACACTACTTGGTATTTACCCTAAAGATACAATGTAGTGATCCGAAGAGGCACCTGCACCCAAATGGTTATAGCAGCAATGTCCGCAATAGTCAAACTATGGAAAGAACCTAGATGTCCATCAACAGATGAATGGATAAAGAAGATGTGGTATATATATACAATGGAATACCATGCAGCCATCAAGAGAAATGAAATCTTGCCATTTGCGATGACATGGATGGAACTATAGGGTATTATGCGAAGCAATGTTTTACTAAGCTCTTCTCTGCCTGAGGGTCAGTGTGGTCAGGAGTCAGTGGACCTCAGATGACAGGAGTCACAGCTGCCAGATGAGAGCAAATACGCTTCCATCTATGGCCACTGGCAGATCTCCATCATGCTGTCCAATTTCCATATTCAGGTTATTGTAAAATGGAAGTTGATTTCCTCCTGATTATCAGTATTTTGAAACTAAAAATACTGGAAGGATCTTTTCTTTCATAATTTTGGTAACAAACAAATATGGCCCACTGACTGTTTTTGTAAAGATTCATAGGACTACATAACACTCACTCACTTAAAACTGCTTTTTTTGCGATGGTGACAAAACTGAATAGTTGTAACAAAGATTATATGGCATGAAAAGCTGAAAATATCAGCATCCTTACAGAAAAACCCCTATTTTAAATAGACTAGCACATCTTTCATCCAGAAATTACAGTTTGTTCTGTGATTATACCCTAAAGGGTGATGTGAGCAAGGGAACAAAAATATAGCCCCAAAGATGTCCATTATAATGCTGTACACAATAGCAACAAATTTGAAAACAATCTAAAGCACAAATAATTTATAAACATATATGATAAGAACACATATAGTTATAGAAAACATCTCAAAATAATGAATATTTAAAAATTGTTAAAAAGGTAGATCTATTCAATTTGATACAGAAACACTTGAACAATAATGAAAACATAATGGTACATGTACTTTTTATTTTTGGATTAAAGACTTTTTTTTATTATGTTCAGTTAGTGACTGCATAGTACCTAATTACTTTTTGATGTAGTGTTTAACGATTCATTAGTTAAGTATAATACCTGGTGCTCATCACAGCATGTGCCCTCCTTAATACCCACCATCCTGTTACCTCTTTTATTGAATGATTAACAGTCAGATATTATGCTAATCTATTTCATCTATTATTATCCACAATTTATAGGTTAAAATATTGAAGTTTGGAAAGATTATATTCTTATTCAATTCATACAACTTGAAAGTGGCAAAGCAGAACAGAGATCTGTTTGCCCAACTCCAAAGAGAGACAGATAAAGGGAGAGAGAGAGAGAGAGAGAGAGGCACCTGTTAATAGACGGTGGCCTATGAAAGAGCCACTGGCCCCTTCAAAATACTTTCTATAGCTATAAAAGCATCTGCCAAAGAACATTTTCTTGCTGAATGACTTGAGACCAAGTTGCTGACCCGATGTCCCCACAGCAGTTTCATGTTATTCTTTTAAATAAGGGCATTCTTCCACATAACCACAACACAACAATCACCATTAAAGCCAGAAATTAACATTGGTATATTACCATCAGATACCAATTGTCCCAAAAATGACTTCAGAGCACAAAGATCCTGTGCAGAATAATTTGCTGTGTTTCATTGTTATGTCTCTTTCAGCTTTGGAATATTTCCTCAGTCTTCCCTTGACTTCATAACTTTTTAATGCTTTTGAAGATTTCAGGCCACCTATTTTACAGAAAGACATTCAGGACTTTGTCTGCTGTTACCACAGGATTAGGTTAGATGAGTGTTTAGTTCCCTCTTCTTCTTTTGTCATCTGAATGATTTTAATATATCCCATTACTGATAATGTTCGCTTTATTATTACAAATGATGATGTTGATTAAGTGATACTTCTCTACTGCAAAGCTAACTCTCATTTTTTTCAAGTATTTTGTTCGTGAAGAGTGTCTTTGAAACTATGCAAAGTTCCCTTTCCTCTTCAAAATTATATGTTCATTTATTTGTACACAGTTGGATCCATGGTTTCCTATTTTATGCAATTGGTTGCAATCTGTTACTAGCATTATTTATTTATCTTGATGCCCAAGTTATTGTACAATTTGGCACGGAAAAGCCCTCCTAACTGGCTTTTGTGTCTCTTTGACATATCCCCATCATTCTCTGAGCATTTTGTTACTTTCTTTATGGCACAAAAAGATATCCCTGGTTCCTACTAGTGGATAATTTATTCAGAGAACAAGATCTGGGCATAAGGTGGACTCATTTTTATTGGTATCTCACTGCTCCCAGACCCTCTCAATGGACAGAGAAAAGGAATACATAAAATCAAACAACACACACACATGCATACTTCCACAAAGTCATACTGGTACTTCAAATTCCAATCTGCCAAAACTGAAAAGATTCTTTTCGAATCTTGATTCCTTTGAATCTTGAAAGGAATCTTTTCAGGGTGTTTGTTTGTTTGTTGGATATTTTATCTACCTTCTGACTACGAGAAGCAAGACTTCCATTATCCTTAACTTATTTTTCCACCAATCACCCCGTATATAACCAAATCTTTCACATCTGCCAGTCACCATCTTATCCAGTGTGAGCTCCAACATGTTATATAGGACCATGCCCACCAGGGAAGCCTTTATCTTTTATCCACTGGGTATCACACTTCGCAGCGTGGGCTCCTCCCACACCCACCAGGGAATGTACACCCTCCTCACCCAGCTTGACCTTGGATCCCTGTGCTGGGCAGCGTGGCTTCCCTTTCCTTCCCACAAAGGCCCTTACCTCAACCTGCCCAATATCATACCTGTAGAACTTAATTGTTCCTGAAGGAAAGAGTAGGAGGAGGAAATGACGTAAAAAGAATGGGAAGAGAAAAAGAGAAAACAGAACAAAAACAAAATCCATACCATCCTGTGTAACCCAAAGTGGGGAAGAGAGTGGGGCAAAATGTCCATAGAGTGGAAATTCTCCAAGAGCTAAGAAAATGAGAACAATCTGGAACAGTCGATCTGGAAAGATAATGAAGTAGCAGTCTTGTTGGCTAATAAAACATTCACTAGATGAGATAGGTGAGGAGTTGGGCAAAAGAAAAATATGTCTTGTACTAAACAGACCTTTGATAGCTTTGAATACAGAAAGGAGCATCTCCCTAGCCATACTTTGCCCTGTAGATACAGTGGCTGTGCATCTTGGATTTACAAGATAATGATGTTTGTGGATAGTTTTATTCTCAGTTAGGCTTGTTCACTGAAATACAACTAAACCTACTATTCAGGGTTGCTAAGCCTCTGTGTGTGTGTGTATGTCTGTGTGTGTGTGTTTATATATCAGGACAAAATCTTCTGTCAGGTCATATGATATCCTGTTCTTTTTGCTTAGAAAATACAGTCATTATAACTGCATAATTTTGATTTGACAATTGACTGTGGAAGAATTACACAAATATGAGGGGAATCTAATGATCAAAGGTCTTCTAAATTATTCAGCATCTATATCTAAATCTCACCCATTGTTCTATATTCACTCCATGACAGAAACACAAAGGACCCATGCTACTTTTATGGTAATTATTATTGTTATTATAAAATGATAATAGCTTACCTTCCTAAATTAGCCTTTGTGCTGTTAAGCAGTATACAGCTCCAGAATATAGATACCCTCATTACCACTTATAAAATAGGAAATGGGTTTAGTCAGTTACATAACATTTTTTAATAGCACAGCTTTTAAGGGTGCATGCTCTAACCACCATAGAAGCCTACCTCACCATGCTGCCGAAAAGAGATATGGGATTTCTAAGTATTTCATGCCATTATGAGTAAGCACTAGAAGAAAGAAAACAAACCCTCTACATGAAGCCTCCTAGGATATTCATGTCTTATTTTGAAAGAGAATAGAGGCAGTCTTGAGCTAAGATCTGGAGACCTAGGATCACAATTATGCATAGTGATTAGCAGGAAGCCCCAGCCATGGACCACGATGCTGAAAACATAGCTTGGCAACTTGTTTGGGGTCTTGAGACAATCATTTATTTCCCTGGCCTCATTTTCTCACCCATAAACAGGCATGTAGTAGATCTCTCCTTCCTTAGGACTGACTGAAACAATATATAAAGTACTAGGTGCAGTATCCAGCCCATGGTTAGTGTAACTAATTTTTATTGTTATTATTACAATTGACAATAATGCTACTGCATAGCCTCTGGTTATGGGCTACATCTGTTGTATTTTTCCTAAGCTTAATCAACATCAGTGTTAAATGTTGAAACTGCAGGAATGACAATCACTGACAAGAACAATGTATCCTTAATTATGAGAGCTCTTAAAATCTTACTGTATAGAATCAATCAAGTCAACTCATGTGCAAATTTACCATGAGCACCTCCTACTTGCCAGATACTATCCAAGGTATTAAAGATCCAATTGGAAAAAGACAAATAGTTCCCATGCCCTCACTGAACTTTCCATCATGGTTGCTTTTTTTTTTTTTTTTTTTTTTTTTAAAGATTTTATTTATTTGACAGAGAGAAACACAGCGAGAGAGGGAACACAAGCAGAGGGAATGGTAGCGGGAGAAGCAGGCTTCCTGCGGAGCAAAGAGCCCGATGCGGGGCTTGATCCCAGGACCCTGGAATCATGACCTGAGCCGAAGGCAGACGCTTAACGACTGAGCCACCCAGGCGCCCCCCATCATGGTTGCTTTTAAGTATGCTTCATACCATGAGTAACTAAAAATAGACTGAAAGACGGTGTCTGTGCTCTGACATACATTGTGGCTGGAGACATTAGAATCATACAGTAAATAACTGGAGAATGATTTAATGAAAGACCACATTATATTAACTCTTAAGAACAATGGTCCAGAGATAGATCAGTCTAAGGCTGAGAGAGCCTCTGAGCAGACTCCTTGGAAAAGAAATAAAAATAGGAAATATCAAATAAACAAGCATTCAGTCTGAAAACTAGGAGGATCGAGGGGCTGTCAGTTAGCATTAAATTTCTGTTTCTTATTATGAGATAGTTCAAATATGCCTGGAATATCAACACATACAATGAACATCAGAACATATATTTTGTAGTTAAAGAAAGAAGCATCATGTATCAATTGAAGCCTTCTGTGAATTCTTTCTCAATATCTATGATTATCAGATATATGGCTCTGATCACATGCCCAATGGACTATGCTTAACTTTTTCTGTGTCTTCCTGGATAGGTTATTCAAATATTGCAGGGATAGGAATGGCCAATCACTTACAAAAAATGCTTTTTAGTGAATCAAACTATCTTTAAGTGAACTAAAATGGTGGTTCATTGTGTGCTTTGGAGATGATTCTAAAGTTCAGAGTCAAGTAAAAGTCACCTACCTGATACCAGGCAATGTGTTAGGTACATTTAGTAAATTTAGTTTATTTAATTGTCAGCAAGGTCTTACTATTATCTTCCTTTAATAGATAAGGAAACCAAATCTCAAAAAGATCACTCTTTTGCACATGAATAGTGGGAGGCTAGAGGTTATACTCAGTCCTCTGAAGGGGAAGTCCTTGCTGTCTTTCCATTTGTCACTAACCTGTCCATGGGGTGTTGAAAGCTTAGGCTCTGCATTCTTTATTTATTTTTACTTTTATTTTTATTTTTATTTATTTATTTTTAGAGAAAGAGTGCATGTGAGCAGGGGTCAGTGGGGAGGGGCAGAAGGAGAGGGAGAGAGAATCTTAAGCAGACTGTAGCCCAGTGCAAGGCCTAACGCCGGACTCAATCCCACAACCCCAACATCATGACCTGAGCTGAAATCAAAAGTCAGGTGCTCAACTGATTGAGCCACCCTGGTGCCCCAGCTCTTTGGACATTCTTTTTTTTTTTTTTTTTTTAAGATTTTATTTATTTGACAGAGAGAAACACAGCGAGAGAGGGAACACAAGCAGAGGGAATGGTAGCAGGAGAATCAGGCTTCCCGTAGAGCAGGGAGCCCGATGTGGGGGTCGATCCCAGGACCCTGGGATCATGACTTGAGCTGAAGGCAGATGCTTAACGACTGAGCCACCCAGGCGCCCCCTCTTTGGACATTCTTAATGGAGCTTATTCTCAGCTTTATCCCACACTGTCTTTAAGCATTAACTTCCACACCTACAAAATAGTGGTGCTAATAATTCTCATGTTTTAGAGTTGTATAAAATATTAAATAAAATAACCCATGGTGATTAGCACACAGTATCAGATGCATAGAAGATGTCCAACAAATAGTAATTAATACTGTCCTTCCTCAAGAGAAAAGAAAAAGATTATTTGAAAATCTTTTGCAAACTGCATAGTGCTGACCTTCAGAGTTTGCCTAGAGAGGACATAAATTGGAGAGAGCACCAATTATCTGAAAGAACTCGATTAACGTATTTGTACACACGTTGGACCTCCAGATGACCGGTGTATGATTACCCTGAACTGACCTCTGACATTTTGGCTTCTCCCCTCATTTTACTGCCACTGTCCAGTGTGCGTCACCCCTTCCTCCACATTGAAAATTGTGTTCCTCTTCAAAATAAACTTAACGGGAATGCTGGAGAAACCTTTGACTTTTGGGGGGAAGTCTGAATGAGGTGAGTGGAGTGGCTTCATTAACAGATTCATCCCCAAATTACAAACAAAATTGACAGATCACTACATTCTTCATGTCATCAAAGAGTCAACGTTACATTGTTAAAGAGTAGAAAATCTGGGCTCTTGTTATCTTCTGAAGGAACCTGGTAGATGCCTCAGCTCAAGGAATAAAAAAGTACACTATTTTAGGGGTATAGTTTGGTCTGATGCCTCTGTCACCCTAAACCAAAAATGATTAAAATATAAAACTTGCAAACTATCTGAAACTAATATTTTTCAAAGTCAAGAAAGAAAAAAATATATATAAAATGGATGATTCCTTGGCAGACCAGGACAATTGTAGTTGTCTCCAGTTTGCCATAAAATAATGTATTTTCAAAGAGCTCAGAGAGAAAGGTTCTCCAGATTCAGATTGGAGGATTTTATTTGTTCTTTCCTGGAGGAAGACTAGTATGTCCTCAAGAATCAACTTGTATAGGCTTTGGCAGACTCACCAACTCAGGTGCCAATACAAATATTTTTGAATCAACCCAGTGACATTTTTCTAAGGAGCATGAAAAATTCTATATTAAGGGAGCCAACTTCCACAAACCCCACAGGCCTTTCCTTGAGCCAAGAACAATATTGAAGTGAACAGAGCATTTGACAGGACAAGGTTTGAAGTGTTCTTTCACGTGGGGAGTGCAGGAAGATTTATCAGCATTTCCCTGACCTTTTCCTCAGACACGTTCAGAATGAATATATTTTATATCCAGACTTTGGAAAAGACTTGTTTGAATTTTCCACCAGCATGGGTGGGATGGTAACCTAATGGCTGATGGAACGGGCTAGGACCACAGACCACTGCTGAACTCTGACTTTACTCCTGCCCCTCATAAGGAAGCTCTATTGAACTTCTATACCCTGAAGCACTAAAGGAACCTCTTGGCAAAGGCGTCAAGGCCCATTTCTGCACAATAACCCTTAACCCTGATGTCCTGTGCATGGTCCAGCTATGATGCTCTTTTTTCTGGTTCTTGGGTGTACCACATTTAGTGCATGCCTGATCTTCTGCACACTCTTGTCTTCCCTGAACCCTCTTTCCCACACTCCCTTTACTTCAACAAACCCTCCCCCACTTTTATAAAACTGGCTTTTTCTCAGCCTTCAGCCAAAATTTCACTTTTTCAGTGAAAATGTCCTTATATCTCAACATATGTTTAAGACATTTATGATTCTCTTTCGTGGCAGCTTGTATAATTTCCAACAAATCTTTGATAGACCTCTACAAATACTCCTACTGACAAGTATCTTACTACTACCCAAGTTGGCCTATTTCCTTTTAACCAGATTTTATCATGAAAAAGTGACTGTTGACCAAAAAAAGATCTCACTGAAGAAACGATATTTAAGTTGAAAGCATAGGGTAAGTCAGCTAAATGAAAGGGTCTGTGTGTAAATTCCAGGCAATAAAGAACACATGCAAAGGTCCTGAGGTAAGAAAAAACTCCTCACACTGGAAGAATCTGAGAGAGATTGATACTCCTGGGATGAAGGAAAGGAGGTGAAAATTTTGCCAAATGTTTATTTTTCCTATTTATTTTTAAATTTAATTCTATATAAAAAGAAGAAAATAATGTGATTTGATGTGATTTTTTTTTTTTTAGAATGCTCTGTAACTTAATGCATTAGAAAAGGGAAAGAATACACCAACCTTAGAAACATCCGTCAGATTCCATGTTTCTCACCAAGCCAACTGATTCTGCCATAGCTCAGGCCCTCATGAGCTAAATCTTTACTGGTCTAATATACCGATCTATGATTTCTTTCTTTTCTAACAGGTCTCCCAACTTCTAATATGTGTGCTGTGTATGTGTGTCCCCTTCTCATTACCAGCAAAATCATAGGGAGTAAAAAAAAAAAAAAAAATCATAGGGAGTTACAGAGTTGATCCAGAGTAAAAATCCTGGACGCATTGCTTATTAGTTTTGTGGCCATTGGCATTTGGGGACTTACCTTCTTTTGCCCTCAGATCCATCATCAGTAAAATGAGAACAATGTTACCTACTTTACTAGATATTTTAGTCTATTAACTTTATGATATCCATAAAGAACCTACTATAGGACTCAGATATATTAGAGGAACATAATGAGCAGTGGTTCCTGTAGTTCATTTTGAAAATTCCATATAAAAAGTGGATTGTATAAGCTCTTCTGATAAACAAGACTGTAAAGGATTAACCCCAGACTTGACACAGATAGAACTCTAAACAGAGACCATACATAACTCTATAGCCTCTCGGCCAATGACTGTTTTTCTGTTTTCCTGTCCTGTCTCTTCATGCCAGGCACATGGCCCTTCTCATGGGTGCTAGATCTCTTCACAACTCCATGTCCTTTGTACACACTGTTCTCCTTTTACAGAATGCTCATCCCTGTTTATTCACCTGGACAACTCCGATTCATCTGTCAGGACCCAGAAACATTGACCCTTTCCCTTGGAACAAATTAATCACTACCCTTGTCCATATCCCCACAGCCCTTTGAAAATAACTCACAGTGTTTGGTAACAAGCTGTTTTATACTTTATCTAATATACATTTCATTAGACTGTAAACATTTGGAAGACAGGAAAACTAAGATTTTCCATTCCCCACATAGGAATCCACACTGAGTAGTGCATGCCCACCAAATTGAATTACATTTATGTTTATTTGTATAGTCACAAACATCATTAAGTAACTGACTGATCCAAAAATGGGACTTAAAATAGAAACAGCACTAGCTGGAATAGAGTGAAGCCATTTAGATTTAGAAGCTTTGAGTTATTATTGACTTTATAATCATGAGGAAATTCTCTGAGCTTCACCTGTGTCATCTTTAAAATGAAGTTATTAATAATTCCTGTCTCATAGGATTTGCAAGGCACACAAATGAAATAAGACTGTGGTTGGGAAACCCTAAAATTTAATGCAAATTATTAGTTGTTTTTGACACACCATCCTATATCATAATGGAAGGTACAATTTAATTATGGTAGTATAACACATAGAAAAACTCAAATAGGAAAACATATATAGAAATATGTGCATTAAAATACACTTAAAATGTAGACAAGTTCCGGTTCAGATTGCCGATGGATAAGGATCCTGAACTCACCTCCTCCTGCTAACACACCAAATCCACGACTACAAGTGGAACGACTACCTCTGAAAACAAAACTCTAAACACCAGCTAAGCAGGGGTGCCTCACTAGCTCAGTCAGTAGAACGTGTGATGCTTGACCTCAGGGTTATGAGTTCAAGCCTCATATTCGGTGTAGAAATTACTTAAAATCTTAAAAAAAAAAAAAAAACTGGCTCGGCAATTTTCTGTCAGGCAAAAGAAGGAAGGCCCACATTGGAGTGGGCAGGAGAGGCACACAATCTTACCATAAACCCCATCCCTGGCACAGGGACCTGGGAGGGAACTCAGAACCTGGAGCTTCTTCCTGAGGAGTGAAGGGTTTGAACCCCATCAGGCACACCTAACTTTCAAGACCTGCACCTGATAGATGAGCCCCCAGACCAATGAGTTCTGCAAATCGATGGGGCTCCCATCCCTAAGACCTCCAGGCTGCAGGGATCTAAGGAATCACTCTTAAGCGTCTGTGCAGGACTAATCCACCTCAGGAAGCGGCACAGATCCAGCCACTGAGAGGCTCGGCTTTGTGTGTGAGACACTCATAGGCTTGTCTTAGAGAATAGACTGAGGCAGGCATCTGATTTGACACATATTTGGGGACTTGCAGAAATACAATATAAATGCAATACGTAGAAATCAGTACACAGAAAAATATACACACAAAATATACCAATATCTGTACAATGATAACACGTCGGGGCAAGGTACATGTAATGGTATAATGAGTTAATTCTATAATGAATAAGACAGAAACCATCTTTCGGGAGTTGAGATTGTCAAGGGTGTCACAATGGGGGAGGTGTGACTAAAGAGCAGGTAGTGTTCAAACAGCAGAGAAGCCTGCCTGGACTCAGGTTTCGATGCAGCGCACACTGAGTTTACCGAGCACTGCTACAGATTGTCAAGGGGTCTTCTGCTCTGATTTATTCCCAGTTTTATTCACAGTGGTCGGGAGAGAAGGACTGCTATAGCTCCGCAATGACAAAAGCTTACATCCTCAGAAAATTATAATTCGAGCAATGTCATTCTGAAACCGGAAATGGAGTTAAAAGCAGTTTGGGTAAGGACAGCCAGAACTCACAAGGTGGGGAGCTGGAAAGTTGAACTGCCTTCACATTTGCTAACTTCTTCCAAAGCCTACCACGCCCACCCCTAAAGTTTTCCATGCACCTGTCCTTTGCATGGGTTTCTGACTCTCCATTATGTTGGCTCCATATGTTGGTGCAATTA
The DNA here is from genome assembly GCA_028646535.1 of Procyon lotor. NCBI lineage: Eukaryota > Metazoa > Chordata > Mammalia > Carnivora > Procyonidae > Procyon > Procyon lotor. The sequence continues at coordinate 53,339,852 of CM053617.1, forward strand.
TGTCTCTGCTCTCCCTGCCCCCCTCAGGAATGCTCCGACCCATTCAGAATAATGATGATGGGTTTTCTGAGCAACTTAGTTACATATTAACAAATGCACACAACTAAGTTACAGGCACTGAGAGGACAGTCAATATTGAGGGGTCATCTTCCCAGAGAGTCCAAAATGCAGAGGGAGTCTGATCAAGGCCCTGCCAACAGGAGCTCAGGGAGGCTTCCCTAGTTTTAGTGAAAATGTAGATTTCCTTTAATTCCCCTTCTTCAGCTCCTCCTTTACAACTAAGATCATTTCCAAATCCCTCCAGTTCCCTGCTCTCCAATTACAAACATGAAATCTCCTTTTCTGTTACTATTTAACTAGAGTGACATTCCAGTCTCTCGGAGGCTGTCTGTATCCGTAGCAAAAGCACCCAGTACTCCTTGAGTTTTTCTCCTGCTCAAACAATGTTCTTTCCTGCAGTCACTGTACTTGTCAGTTACCTGCTCAGAGGTGGAAAGACAATGAATAAATAATGGACTTTAAAGCAAAAGAAAGAACCAGAAGTAAAACTGTAAAATAAAACACTGAATATAAATCATATGTTTTGGTATTTCTCTGTTTTCTGGCAAAAAATTAAATCAGCATAAAATAAGCTTTGTTTTCCAAGAAGCAGGGAAACTGTATAATCATGCTTTTAGAAAAAGAAAAATTTGCTATTTAAATACAGGGCCTATTGGTGTATCTACTTTCTCAGTGTGTTTCTTCATTGCACAGAACTGGTTAGAAAATCACAACTAAGGCTAGTGCTTTGCAAGTTTTAAAGAATTAATAAATGATCAGTCCCAAATTGGGCAAGGGCTACACAACACAGTGTCCCACCGTGAAGGTTCCTAACTCTGAGTCTTAATGTGTGTATTCGAGGAAGTGTTGTCTAATTCTTTAGAGCATTCTTTTAAAAAAACAAAGGATAGGACAAATGTATTTTATATGCTAACAATATTACATATTAGGCTCTCTCTGACATAGAGACTCAAATGCCATATTTATAGGAGTTCAAAGCTGGCTTAAATTTAAAATATTAAAACATAAAATGTTAAAATGTTAAAAATATTAAAACATAAACTATGTATAAGTTTATACATATATATGTATGTGTACATATATATAAATATATATATATAGCAAGAAAAGTATATAAATATATAAATCTATATACACACATGGACACCCATACACATACTATTTCACTTCGGCCATGGCCCTCAAGAAGCTCATCGTGTAGCATCAAAGCTCATAATATTATATTCCCCAAACATGGATCTTCTGATATAATGATTCTTCTTGGATTTTCCCCTTATCATTATTACATAATTCTTATTTTTCTTTTTACTCTGGTTTTTATGCTTTGGTTTTTTGCACTGTTTTGTTTTTTTTTTATTTTTCTGGGTGTTCTTTCAGTTATTCTGTAATGTTTTCATACCTACATATTTTAACATATTTTTGAATATGTATACATTGGTATATGTATACACATACCCATCTGTATAAGTCTATGTACACACATATACATAGAAAAGTGCACCTGGCAAAGTACAGGTACAGCTTCATGAACTCTCAAAAACTGAACGTACTAGTTCAATACTAGTTCAAAAATCAGAACATGAAGAGCCTCTTGGAAGTCTCTCTTCCTGCATCCCTGCAGTTATCACGTGTTCAAGGAAAACCATTTTCTTGACATCTAACACCAGGGATTTTTTTAGTCTGATTTTATACTTCATAGACCTGAAATCCTACAGCATTTATGCTTTTATTTTTAACTTGTGTTATTCAACATTATATTTGTAATTTTTACCCATATTGCTACATGGAGTTATAGATGCTCCCATCTCAGTGCTGGTATTTGAATATCTGGTTTAGTCAATTTTACCGTAGATAATAATTTGAGGAGTTTTAGTCGTTTACAGGTAGTGCTTCTGTAAATATTCAAGTACATGTTTTTTCTATTGTATGTGTGTGTATATATATTTATTGCATATTCACTGAATGCACAGATTATGTATATGTGTTTTGTAAGTACACACACACACAGACACAGACACACACACACACACACACGTATGTATATATATACTAGGCCAACAGTGGTGTGATTTCTGATTGCTCAGATTCTTTCCAATACTTGCCATTGGCAGTCTTTAGTCTTTTTCATCTTATTCATTGTGGTTTGTAGGTGAACTTTATTTTAATTTTAATATATCTCCCTAATGACTAGTGAGACAATTGTGTTGCATTTATTGATCATTGATCTTCATGAAGTGTCAGTTCAAATCTTATGTCCATTTTCCTATCAGACTATATGATCTTAAAAATGGAAAAAATTAATTCATATATATCATTCCCAGATTGGGCAAGGACTACACAACACAGTGTAGTCCCACCATGAAGGCTCCTAACTCTGAGTCTGGATGTTCACAGACATGTTTTTCACAAATGTATTCTATTCTGTGGGTTTCCTTCTGAAAAAATTTATTTTATATTAGCATTACATTCACAGAAAAGTTGTAACGATAGTACAGAATATTCCCAAATATTCCACTACACTTGGTTTCCCCTACTATTAAGGTTTTACAAAGGCTATATGCATCCTTCCCTTTATCATTATTTAGTGTAGGTCTTTGTATCTTGTTACAGTCTTTATTTTAAGGTCTATTTTGTTTGATAGAAGTATTGTTACCCCAGTTTTCTTTTCACTTCTACTTGCGTGGTAAATGTTTTTCCATCCCTTCACTGTCAATCTGCATGTGTCTTTAGGTCTCAAGTGAGTCTCTGGTAAGCAGCATATAGATGATTCTTCCTTTTCTGTCCCTTCAGTCATCCTATATCATTTGATTGGAGCATGTAGTCCATTTACATTAGAGTAATTACTGATAGGTATGTACTCAATGTCATTTTGTCACTTGTTTTATTGGATTGTTTTTGTTTTTGTTTTTGTTTAGGTCTTCTCTGTTTCTTTCTTCTCTTGATCTTTTCCCTTGTGGTTTGATGGCTTTCTTTAGTGGTATGCTTGGATTCCTTTTTATTTTTTGTGTATCTATTACGGGTTTTTGATTTGAGGTTACCATTAGGGTCATATGTAATATCTTATGCAAACAGAAGTCTAGTTTGAGTTGATGGTCACGTAAGTTTAAATCCATTCTAAAAGCACTAAATTTTTACTGCCCCTCCCCCAACATTTTATGTATCTAACGTCATACTTCAGATCCTTTTATTTTGTGAATCCCTTTGACTGATTTTTATAGATATGATTGATTTTACTGCTTTTGTGCTTTAAGCTCTGTACTGGTTTTATATTATAAATATTTATGCACCCAAGATGGGAGCACCTAACTATCTATAAGGCAACTAATAACAGACATAAGGGAACAAATTGATGGTAATAAAATGATAGTAGAGGATCCCTATTATTTCCCATTTCAGGATCCAGGATACCACATTATATTCTTTTTGTTCCTATTGGCTACCATGGTTTTTCAGACTTTCCTTGTCCTTTTTGATGACCTTGACACTTTGGGAATTCTACTCAGATACCATGCAGCACGGCCTTCTAATGAGGCCATCTGCTGTTTTCCTTGTGATTGCACAATGGTTATATGTTTTGGGGAGGGAGATCATAGGGGCAAATGTCATTTTCATCAAATGATTTAATAGGTATAAACTATGGGTCTATCACTTTGATGTTAGTATTAATCACCCAGCTGAGATCGTGTTTGTAGATTTCTACTATTTTCTTTTTCTCCCTTTTCATACTGTATTTCTCACTTTCCATACTGTATGTTTGTTCCAAATTGAAGGAATGGGGAGGTATGTTTCATCACCTTGAGTAAAGTATACACATAAATTATTTAGAACTCTTCATGGGAGATTTATTTATTCCCTCTAATTATATATATAAAATATAATTATTATAATTGTATAATATAATTATACACAATCTGTTTGCTTAGTAATATATTATGTATTATATTATATATTATATTTACTTAATAAATATTTACTTATTTATTGCATACTTTGAGTTATACTTCAATATAAATTTATTTATTTTTTTGCTCAAATTTATTTCACTTTTGGCCATTGGGAACCTTCAGTTGGTTCCTGTGTCCCTTGACATTTTCTCATCAAAATATATTTTTTCCTTTTTAAATGTTTTTGGTTTTTTGTTGTTTGTTTGCTTTCCACAATTAAAAGATGCTCCATATTCATCTTTATATGTCCTGCCGAGTCCTAGAATCAGACATAACCCTTCGGAGTTCTAGTTCCTACTATTGGAGAAGAGCACTAGAAACCAAGAGCTGGCAAACTGTGGAAAGAACCAAAATGCTCTTCAACAGATGAATGGATAAAAAAGATATGGTACATATATACAATGGAATATTATGCCTCCATTAGAAAGGACGAATATCCAACTTTTGTACCAACATGGACGAGACTGGAAGAGATTATGTGGAGTGAAATAAGTCAAGCAGAGAGAGCCAGTTACCTTATGGTGTCACTTATGTGCTGAGCATAAAGAAAAACATGGAGGGCATTGTGAGAAGGAAGGGAAGGGGGAATGGGGGTAAATCAGAGGGGGAGATGAACCATGAGAGACTGTGGACTCTGAGCAACAAACTGAGGGTTTTGGAGGGGAGGGAGTGGGGGTTGGGTGAGCCTGGTGGTGGGTATTGAAGAGGGCACGTATTGCATGGAGCACTGGGTGTGGTGCATGAACAATTAATCTTGTAACACTGAAAAAATAAACATATTTGGGGAAAAAAAAAAAAGAAAGAAACCAAGAGCTGGGTGGTAGGTGTACTTGTTGCTAAGGCATCTGGCTTCTACACACTCTCAGCTGACACAGCATGGAAACATGGGATACTAAACCCTGTATATGCACACACAAATAAGTATTTCTATATCCATACATCTCTATATTAAGCTACATATGAGTTCATTCCAATATCTCCAATTCTGATCCATTGCCACATGTATCATTTTAGCCTACTTCCCTCACTTACTAGTAAACTTCTACTCCAATAATAAGAAACCTGACTCCCATCGACCAACATCCAGTTATAATCGTTCAAGTCCAGTAGACACACATCCTCTTAGGTAACAATTATATTTTTTAAAATTAATGGTTACCCTTTAATTTACATTATACCTTTTACCAAGTGCACCTTCAAATGATATTATGCCCCCTCACATGTAGTACAAGTAGCTTATAAGAGTGTTCCCACTTCCTCCATCCCATTCTGAATGACAAGTCATTCATTTCACTAATTAATTAATACAACTATCCAATATGTTATTACTAACATTGCTTTAAACAGTTATCTTTTTGATAACTATTGTTCTAATTTACAATAAGAAAAATAAATACTTGTTTGATAGAAGTATTGTTACCCCAGCTTTCTTTTCACTTCTACTTGCGTGCTAAATGTTTTTCCATCCCTTCACTGCCAATCTGCATGTGTCTATCTGACCTAACTTTATCCCTTTTCTAACCTCTTCTTTTCTTTATGTATATCTAAAGTTTTTACCTGTATCATTTTCCTAAACATAATTTTTAAATTTATTTTTTTTAAAGATTTTATTTACTTATTTGACAGAGAGAAAGAGATCACAAGTAGGCAGAGAGGCAGGCAGAGAGAGAGGGGAAAGCAGGCTCATTGCTGAGCAGTGAGCCCGAAGCGGGGCTCAATCCCAGAACCCCGGGATCATGACCTTAGCTGAAGGCAGAAGTGAGGTGCCCCTACCTATATCATTTTCTTTCTGACTGAAGGACTTCTAATATTTCTTGCAAGGCCTCTCTATTAGCTATGAATTTCCCCTAATTTATTTGTTTATTTGTTTGAGCAAGTCTTTGTCTTTCAGTTTAAAATAATTTCACTGTATAAAGAATTCTAGATTGGAGGCTTTTCTCCATTCCCCTCAACCCTCTAAATATTTTCCTTTGTTCTCATCTTTTTGCATAGTTCCTGATGACAAGCACACTGTAATTCTAATATCCATAAGTAAGTTGATTTCTCTACAACTGGCTTCTTTCCAGATTATTTTATTTTTGCTTTTCTGTAGTTTATATGTGTATGTGTCAATTTTTTTTTTTATATTCTCTGAGCTTCCCAGAACTGTAGCTGGAGGAATGTCTTTAATTTTGGAAAGTTTTTGTCCATTATTACTTCAAATACTTCTGCTCAGTTCTCTCTTCTCCTTCTGGCATTTTAATTATATATATATAACTCCTTTTTATATTGTCCCAAGGTTTAGATAGTCTATTCTGATTTTTTTCCATTTTTTTCTTCTTCTTCCAGTCTGAGAGTTTCCATTGACCTAACTTCAGGATCACTGATTCTTTCTTCAGCCTTGTCTTGTCTGCTGATGACGTCATCAATGGCACTCTTCATTCTTGTTACAGTATTTTGACTTATGGCATTTCATTTTGGTTCTTTTGAACAGATTGTAGATTTCTGCTTATATTACTCATTTGTCCTTTCATGCTGCCTACTTTTCAGTTAAAGATCTAACACATTAATCCCAGTTATATTACATTCCCTCTCTGATAATTACAACTTTTGTGTCAGCTTAGTCTGGTTCTGATTATTGTTTTCATTCTTCGATCAGTGTTTTTTCTTGTTTTCTTTGTCATGCCCTGTATGTCTTCTTAAAAGTCAGACATTATACTAATTAACAGGAATTATATTGTATATTATATAAATATATAAATTAGTATAACTTCATTATAGTAATTAACAGGAATTGAAGTATGACTAGTGTAAGGATTTATGTGAATCTGTTAGAAGTTGGGTGTTTTTAATATTCGCTATAGCTTCAGATTTTTCCAATGTCCTTATTTCTGTCTCTTTCTTGACTTTGGGCTTCCCTAAGTACAAGTTCTCAGAGAGAGTTTATGTCTTTCAGCTCTCTCTTCTGCAATCCATTGTTTCTGCCTCAGAGCCCTGTTGGTGTGGTGGTTAGATGTGGGGTATGGGCAGGGCTCTATAACCTTCCAATTAAATTCCAGTCTCCTCTATGACTCGTGTCTCTGGGCTATTTCCCTCCCAAGTGTTTCTTCAGTAGTAAAATCCTCCTCCCTGCCCTCTGTTTCCCTTACAATCATTTTCATGCTCCCAATATATTGCATTGAAGATCTGACTGCTAGTTGATTATGTCTTCTCCCTTTTTTAGATGAGACAAGAAGGCTGGAGGGAGCTTATGTGATGAAACTCTCTTCCCCTAGTTGGGATAAAGCTCTTTCAAAGTCCTTTCCTGGGGAACACAGTCTTTTATTATCTTTTTTTCTTGAATAGTGCCTTACAAAGTCCCTTCCATATAGTGCACTTTCAGTTACTTGTCAGTGAAAATGAAATATTTCACTATTTGTTCTGTGCTCTTGGATAAATGGAGGAGAGAGGGAAAGGTCGATGGTCCTTTTTTTTTTTTTTTTTTTTGAAATGTTCATCCAAACATTTATTAAGCATCCATTAGATAAAAAGAGTATCATCTTTAAGAACATACCAGAGTCACTCTCCATAGAGTATTAATACTTCAGATAAATGTATTGATGAGTGGAGGTTGGGACAAAGGGAGGGGAGAATGAAATAATGTATCTTGGAAAGAACGGGATTGAGGATAGAACACAAAAAGATAAACAAGGTAACACTTCTTCCCAAAGCAACTTTTAAAAGAGATCAAGAGGGGTACTTGGGTGGTTCAGTGGGTTAAAGCCTCTGCCTTTGGTTCAGGTCATGACCTCAGGGTCCTGGGATCAAGCCCCGCATCAGGCTCTCTGATCAGTCGATGGTCCTTATTTGATGAGTTCATAGTACTGGCATATTCAATTCCATATTATACTACTTGAATATTTTTAATTCAAAGCCAGATGGACTTTTGCAGTAAGGTGCCCTGTGTTAGAATCCCAACTCTTATCACTTCCTAACTGTGGGCACTTTGTCAAATTATTTAACCACTGGGCAACATTTTCACACCTATAACATGAAGATAATAATAGTACTTTATGCAAGTATTCATTTAATCAACATGTATTAAATTATGTCCATGTAGATAATTTACAAGACGCATTTTAATATGGGATAATTTAAAATCTCATATAAACCTTCTGAGTTTGATGTTATTCACTTTAATATTGAGAGAAACTAATAAGTATCATAACTCCAACTTCTTTGAAATGTCAAGCTATGTATCCACTCTGATTTAAAGTAGCTTTTTATACAGTCTTTCCTTTATTAATTTTTTTGCATCCTGAATGTAGTTTGAAATACACATTTGTTGCTAGGAGATACACAGAGATTTCTAAGACTGTTTATCTAATATGGGAATTTACCAACTATTATTAACCCTTATCAAAATGACAATATTGCCCTTTTCTGTGGCCATGTCTTCTATTCCTATGCTCAGCGGTGCTTGCTTAGGTAAACATTATCTCCTCTCATGGTTCTGTTTAAGGCATACACGTCATGCATGAACATGAGAGTTTGTTTTTGGTAGCAGAGTTCTACATCACTGCCCTAATGAGATAATGTATTTATTTTTATACTAATAACCCTAAAATGGATCATAAACTATATGATGTGCATATTTCTATACTCAATATTTCATCTGTAACTGAAAAATAAATTGTCTTTTTGTTTCACATCATCTACTTTCTATTTTCTTCAGTGTCCATGGTATTTAAAAACAGACATCATAATTTATACTAATTTTTATGACAAAACTACACATAGAAATTGATTAATCTTGTAATAAATTTTTAATCTAATATATTGTTGCTCTTTCCAATCTACTCACATGTCATGAATCTGATCAACTATCTCTCTTTATTAATCATTTTTACTTTATCACATCAATAATATTGAAGTTTCTCTTCATTTGTGTCTTACAGACAATGCAGGAAATTATACATAATAGGTGGACTGTTAATCTAATATATCATCTTGATGATTATCCTTAAGGAGAGGGTGAAAAATTAGTGTTGCAAGTAACAACGTAAGATTAAATCTCCCTGATAACATTATTCAAAGATGAAGGTAGAAGTAGTCATCAGCCATTGGAAGCAATTAAATATAATTATAATGCCATCTACTTCTGCCAATGATGGAGAAACTAGATCTGGACTAGCCTTTCCAACACAAACAACTATAAAACTGGACACAATATATGAGGTGACTATTTTTAGACACTGGACTACAGGCAGCACAGAAGTGTGCTCTCTGACAGAGGAGAAACACATGAGACAGAACCCTTAGTTCCTCAAACTTTCTGACTCAGAGTACTTTCAAGACTGGCATGATTTAAAGAATTAAAAGTTCGGGCAGAACATGGCAACCCTATTGAAATAAGACATCAGAAATTGGGCTTGAATTTGTGGGACAGAGTACTAAAGAGAAGAAAGTGGCATTTTTTAAAAAAAGGAGCTTCCAAAATTTAAAGATATCCCATTAGGTCTTTGACCATAGGCTAAGTTGTGTGGGTAGAGTGAGGTTTTGAAGATTGACAGAGAAAAGCTGCCAGGGAGCTGTAAGATGAATGCAGACAGAAGAATACTGAAGAATAAGGTGGAAAATGTAGTTGTTTTAACTGGCTAGTGTGGAATGGCCTTGATGAACTCTCAGAGTTCTGGTCAACTGAATATACCAGAAAGACCACACTTTGTGTATGAAGCACTTCTACCCCTGACATAAAATTGTTAAAATCAAGCCATGAGAGGATTAACATATCCATCAGAAAATTGTCTTCAAGGCACCTGGATTGCTTAATTGGTTAAGCACTGGACTTGATTTCAGCTCAGGTTGTGATCTCAGGGTCCTAGGATGAAGCCCAGTGTCTTTGGGCTCCCTGCTCAGCAGGGAGCCTGTTTGTCTAGCTCTGCTTCTGCCCCTCCGCCCCTTAAATAAATAAAGAAAATTAATTGCCTTCTAGAGCAAAACTCAACTTTCACTTAAAAAAATAGAGATTCCCTTTTCTCCATATCCTTGCCAACACTTGTTGTTTCTTGTCTTTTTTGTTTTAGCCATTCGGACATGTATGAGGTGATATCTCTTTTTGGTTTCGATTTGCATTTCCCTGATGATTAGTGAGACTGAGCAGATTTTCATATGTTTGTTGGCTGTATGTATTCTTTGGAAAAATTCAGGTCCTCTACCCATTTTTTAATTGAATTTTTTTTTTGGTGTTGAGTTACATAAGTTCTTTATATATTTTGGATATTAAACCATTATAAGACATATCATTTGCAAATATTTTCTCCCATTTGGTAGGTCATCTTTTTATTTTGTTGATGGTTTCCTTTGCTTTGCAAAAGCTTTTTATTTTGGTATAGTCCCAATAGTTTATTTTGGGTTTTGTTTCCTTAGCTTTAGGAGAAATTTTTTTAAAAAATACGTGGAGACAAATGAAAATGAAAACTCGGTGGTCCAAAATCTTCAGGACATTGTAAAAGCAGGTCTACGAGGGAAATATATAGCAATTCAGGCCTACTTCAAGAAACAAGAAAAAACTCAAACAATGTAACTTACACCTAGAGGAACTAGAAAAGGAAGAACAAAGTATATTAGAAGAGAGGAAATAACAAAAATCAGAGCAGAAAGAGATGACATAGAGACTAAAAAACAATAGCAAAAAATCAGTGAAACTGAGATGTTTCTTTGAAAAAATAAAAATTGACAAGCTTTTAGTCAGACTCATCAAGAAAAAAAAAGCAAAGGAAAACCCAAATAAAATCAGAAATGAGAGAGGAATTAATAACAACTGACACCACAGAACTACAAAGTATCATAAGAGAATACTGTGAAAAATTATATGCTGAGAAACTGGACAACCCAGAAGAAATGGATATGTTTTATGGGGTATACCTTGGTGGATATTCCATGTTAGTTTGAGAACAATAGGTATTCTCATGTCAAATTTCTATACATTTCTATAATTTCTATAAATTTCTAATCAATTCAACTATATCCTTCGTGATTTTCTCTCTGCCTGCTCTGTCAATTACAATAAAGGGGTGTTGAAATCCCCAATGATCATAGTGGATTAGTCTATTTTTACTTCTCTTTCCATCAGTTTTCATCTAATATATATTGAACAATTGTTGTTAGGTGAATATATGTAAGGATTGTTATGTCTTTTTGGACAACTGATCCTTTTTGTCATTATATAATGACTCTATCTTGATGATATTTCCTATTCTGAAGTCTATCTTTTCCAAAATTAACACAGCTACTCCAGTTTCCTTTTGATTAGTGTTAACATAGTATATCTTCCTCCATCTCTTTCTTTTTATCTATGTATTTATATTTAAAATGATGTTCTTGTAGATAGCATATAGTTGGATTTTATTCTTTTTTATACATGATCTTTTAGTAGATGTATGTCTTAATCTGTTTGGGCTACTCTAACAAAATACCATAGGCTGGGTGGCTTATAAATAGTAGAAATTTATTTCTCAACATTCTAGAGGCAAGGAAGTCCAAGATCAAGGTGTCAGCATGGTCACATTCTATTGAGGGCCCTCTTCTTGATGTAATTAATTTCTCTTCCAAGTTAGATAAGGCTCTGGTGAATTTTTTTTTTCTTTGCCTTGCTGGGTAGTTGTTTTTATAGAGAACACTCTCTGGGCTTACTTTAAATATGTTCCTTTCACCTGGGTATATTTAAAAAATGGTTACTTTTCTTGTTTCCCTTTGCAAACTCAAGGGCATTTTTCTCCCATCTTCATTGTGAGAATCTGGAGAGGCCCCTGGAAATAAAAGTCATGAATGTCTCCCCTGCTCCTAAGACTGGTCCCTAAGAAATGTTAACCTTCAAGGTAGTCCATAGATAACCTCCCAGCAGTGTCTTGAAGTTACCATTTAAGTTTTCCTGCCAGTTACTGGTTCCAGTATCTTCTCCTTCAGGTAAGGCAGCTAATCCGTATTCTGTATTCCATGTATCTACCTGTCTCTCCAGTTTTGGAGGTAGCAATTTGTCCTCCAACCTTAATTCTCTGAAAGAGCTAAGAAAAGTTATCATTTTCAATTTGTTCAACGTTTTTCCTGTTATGAGGGTGACAATGACAACTTGCAACCTCCTTACATGTCACAGTGGGAATTGGCTACGCTGTTGACTGTTTTTGTTATGCAAGAATATTGGATTTTGTTTATGCAAAATATCATGCAACATGTTATTTATGCATCTATTGGGATGATCATTTGGTTTTGTTTTTTATTCTATCAAAACTGGGTCTTACATTAACTGGCTTTTGGATGTTTAACCAACCTTGCATTCAAGAGTTAAACCCACTTTGTCATGGTATATAAATCTTATTCATTTAAAACCAGACAGGGGCAAAGGTCAAGACTTCCAAGTTGGGCCATTGCTACATTTTCTGAGAGCAAAATATTTTGGGTTAGTTCATTAGAATGTGGGAGTACCTGTCATTTTTATGAGACAGATTTTATCCACAGCTCTATTTTCAGTCGTGAACTTTCCTTGATATGTGCTCACTATTGTTCTTTCCTCTATATTTCTATCTGGGTGTATGTTAGTGTCTTCAACTCCCTAGATCCAAAATGAAATTCACAACATTCTGGTGTATATCATATACATGCACAATAACACAACACATTGACTTCCTTTTCTGCATTCTTTAACTTCAGCATGTGAGTACTTCCTGGATTCATTTACCAAATTAATGTCTTGGCTAAAATCCTTGTCTTAGGATTTGCTAAGGGAGCCCAGTCAAGGACTGATAGGCTCAAACCCTGTCTATACTTTTCAATTACTTGCTGAGTAAAGCCGAAAGTTCTTAGTTTATACAGCCTTTGATGTTTGCCCTGATTGTCATTTCTAATGTTCCTTCTCAATGTATTTCCCAGTGGATACTTTGTTATAGCCAGAGTCAGTCGTGTTATTTCCCACATCCACCTCACCATCTCATCCCTACTCTTACACTCATACTATTACTCATACTTTGAATTTCCCATAGTAGAGTGATTACAAACTGAAGTTAGGCTGCAGGCATTCATATCCTGGTTCTGCAACTAATTAGCTGTGTGTTCTTCATCAAGTTATTTGTTTCTCTGTGCTTCCATTTGCTTATTTATTTTATACGTATAATAATAGCACCAAACTCATAAAGTGACTGACTGTAGCAGTTAAAAAAAAATTAGTACTTAGAAAGGTACCTGATCACTTAGTGAATGAATACTCAGTAAATGTCAGCTATTATTATCCTGTCATCAAATCTTACCTTCAAAGTCCAACTAAACCCTCTGCCACAGGGATGCCTTTTTTGAACTCCTATTTATATATAAGCATTGCATCACCTGAATTCTTTACATGTATTTCTTTCTTTGTGTTTTTTTTCTATCACTGATATTTTTTTCCTGATAAAATATCAGGAAATATTTTATCCTGATAAAGCTTTATCAGGATATATTTTCCCTGATAAATTTTCCCTGTAAAATTGTATGTTCTCTAAAAAGATAATTCCCTTTCTTTGTATCCAATTCAATGTTTAGAACATAGTACATACTCAATAATATTTAATTAATGATTTTATTCCCACCACAAAATAAAAATAATCTGTTAAAGCACATTTAAGGCATGTCAATTTACAATATCTTAGTCAAATTCAACTACCAAAAGCAACAGAAAGTTCCCAATTCAGAACTATATCTTATTCCCAGGAAATAAATCACAAGTTAAAACAGAAAGTTAAATAATAGCTCAACCAACATCTTCTCATCTCTATTATAAAAGATTTATTCCACTATGGATTGATTTATATCACAAGAAAATAAGATTTCAAGTGGAGAGATTGTTTTTTGTTCGTATTGTATTGAATTGTATTGTATATTATTGTATTGTATTGTATTGTATTGTATTGTATTGCACTGTCTGTGGTACACAAACCTATAGGCCAAGAATACTGTTTCCAATTATCCCCCATATTTCTGAATCACACAGAAACTCTAAGGATCCCAAACATTCACAAAGAAATATTTCATTCAAACATATGTCTCTCCTCAACCTTTCATTTACATCTTCACTTAAGAATCTGTTTAGTTCACATAAAAAATCCCTATGTTAAGATGGTGATTGGGAAGGCAGTTATATGGAATTGCTTCTGCCCTTTAATTGAAGAGGTATTCCTCATTCATCTATCAGATGAGGTCAAACTTCTTAATTTAATCCACTGCCAATTTCTGAGACCAGGCTTCACAATATTTCAAAGTAAAATCTAGAACCATGTTTCCTCAAAAGAAATAGGATAAAACTTTAGGGGTTTTGTTCTGTCTTTTTTTTAATTTTCCAATTGAAATACAATTATTATTTTAGAAATATAGAATTGTTGTTGAAATCTAATTTAGAAAGTGTTTATACTATATATCTTTTGTGTATGTCACTGAATTGGTTGCTTGAAGGGATTCCATGATGATGAGAGTCTCTGACTTTCATGAGTTTTTAGTTCATTAAGACAAATGTTCAAACACATCTAAGAAAAAGCACATTATAATAAAATCCACATGAGAAGCACAAGTGCCTTTGGATTTTATTGAGACAGAGAACTAATTCACCAAGATAATAAAACTTGAATCAAGATATAGGTCATGGAGGAAGTGATACTTTAGATGGGCAGGAAGGAATGGTTAGACTCAACAGACAGAGGTGGTGAAGGAAATATTAAGAAAATGTGTGATATTATTTTTTCCCGGCCGGCATACAGTCACCTCTTCTTGGAAAAATACCCTTGATTTTCTTTTAAAGAAGCACCATTTTAATCCATGTTCTTTGTATAGATCTGATGTTATTGGTGACATGTAACCTAGGCCTATCATCTCATCTTACCATCCACTGTGACTGGTTTAGGAATTAGATTAAAGATTTAGAGTTCATCTGAGACTTGTGTTTTAGTAACTGAAAGGGAAACAATCACTTTGGCAATGACCTTGAGCCCGGGGAACATACAAGCCTGCGGCTGCTGCTTCCTATGGACCCTGGAACTAAAGCTAACATAGAGAGAGGTAAGATTCAGGAAATAAAGAAAACAGTCCAGAAGATGTTGAGCCTGAATATCAAGCCTGCATGGACCTAACCAGTTCTGAACTTTCCAGTTACTTGGATGAGAGAAGTTTTCCTCTAAGATAATTTGGTCAAATTTTCTGCTGCTTCTAAAACAGTCCAAATTGATTTAGTAAATAAATGCATAGATCTGGAAAATCAGGTATGGGAGAAGCAATATCTCCCTGGGAATATAAAAGTGTCCGTTATGTAGTTATTATCAATAACTGTTAACATCTTGCACTCTGAGGGACTGACATTTACTTTTAGTGTCAGACCTCACCATGCACACTTCTATGAAATGAATCTGAAAAAGAACAGAAAGTGAGACCAATGAAATGAAAGGTCTTTCACTATGACTGTTAAATTTCTTTTCCCCATTTGCCAACCCTTCTCATCAAGTTGCTTTCTCCACCTAACTCGTCAGTTAACTAGTACAGTAGACTTGGTTGATGCAGAATCTCCTGCCTCATTAACTTCTATTGAGTTAGAGCAGACATTGTAAGCTGGGGGTTAGTGGCATGATTTGATGATGAGGATGATTATGATTTAGCCACCATTATTGAGGGCTTCCTATATTCCAAGAATTATATTAAGAGTGCTAGATGCACAATTCTCTCAAACCTTCATAAAAATCCTATTATTAAATGGATTTTTAATCCATTATAAATTGAATATATATAATATATAATAAATATATATAATATAAATAATATATAAATTAATATCCTATTATTAATTATTAAATCTCAAGCCTTCATAAAAATCCTATTATGTAATGGTACATAATATATATAGTATTATGTACCATTTCCCTGTGTACAGATGAGGAAACTGAAGCTCATAAATGTTCATTAACTTGTTCTAATTCCCAAAGTGTCAGAGGTCAAATCCAATAAAATCTAGCTGATTCCATTCCCTACTTCCAAGCCTCATTTTAGCAATAATCTATGAATTTATGGTGTACTGGAAACTTTAAGTGCTTAATAAGAACTTTTGAGTCCATGGAGAACTTGCCCACTTGTTTCCACTGAAATGGAGACCAACACACAATATTCTCCAAGCTCTAAGATCGCTTGATATATGCTTAGCCAAGTCCAGGGTCTTAGAAAAAAAAGTTAATTATGGCAGAGAGATCAGCATTTGTGCAATACAACAGAAATTAATATGTAATGACTCTGCAGTATGTTGTTCTTACTGACCACAAATACAAAACAGATGATGATGTAGTCCAGAGAGATGAGCTCCTCCAAGAAACTTATCGAGTAAGGATGAGAACCTGACTACCCTGGATGAACGCTCTGAATAGTTCCCTTTTCTCAGGAGAAGTTTGAATCCGAACCATAACTAGAACCCTTGAGCTGGGGTTGGAAGAAAGGGCTTAGTAGCCCGGTGGTCAAACCACCAATGGTTCCCATCACTGGATTTTCTAGGGCAACTATATGCTGGAAGCTCAGGACATGTTGCTTCAATGCAGGAAGGAAATAAACTAGCATCTCTTAAAAGCCAGTTACAGACTGGTGTTCTGATGTTTTATCTTTCTCTCAAATGGTAGTGTGTGCATCTTTTGTTGTAAATAATTCTACCCTTGTTTCCAAACAAGGAAAGTGAGGTTCAGAGCACATATGCAGCATCCCCAAAACTATTAAGTTAGTAATTTTCTGTGCAGGAATTAGAACTCTTTTCTATTTGTGACTTCAAAACATGATGGCAACACAACACATACTCACTCTCACTATGTAACTTTAGGTTATGTCACATAACACATACCCACCACCTTCCGGTGATAAGTCAAAACCCACACACACACAAAAACAGGGGTGGAAAGGCTACAGCAGGTGTTGGAACTTAATGCTTACAACAACCAGGGAGGTGATTTAAATGAGTGATGTGAGAAAATAGGGAGAACACATGATATCCAGAGGCATCCAGAAAGTAATTTTGCAAAGTGTCTAATACTAGACTTTGAAGTCAGAATATCTGGGATTCAATCCTGGCTCTCTTTACTAATTGTGTGTGTTTATATATGTTATCTAAGTACTTCACAGCTCAGTTATCATCTATAAAATGGAAATAATAAGACTAACTTTAGAGGATTGCTATAGCAATATAAGCTTTCAGCATAGTGTCTAACAAAGAGTCAATGCTCAATAGATTTCCTTCCCTTTAAAAAGCACTATAGGAATACATATATTTTCAGTAAAATCTCGATTGGCTTGACTTCAGCTAACTAGAGTGGGAGAAAAAGGATGTTTTGTTGGTCTTGGGAAACGTGAAATACATATGAATCGTTTCCATAACCTAAACACTTGCCATTTATTCCAGACAATTAAAGTTTTATTTTATTTCTTGACTATAAATCATGCTTTCCGTTTTAAAATTCTAGACTAAACACAGACTTGTCCTTGAAGAGTATAAGAATCAACATGAACTAAGTATGAAAGCAAGGGAGGATCCTGCATAGATTTTGCTAAGTAAAATTTAAAATCCCATTTATCTAATTGAGCATAGACTAACACAAGTAGCTCTAGGAAGTACATCAAAGGGCCAAAATGTTTTTCTATAAAAACTAGCAGAAGCAGATAAACAATACCCAAGGCCAAACTAAATAGACATCAAACTTGGAAAAAAAATTCACAACAGAAAATGCACTAGGAAATTAAGTATATAGAAAATTTTCTAACCTTCAAAAATGTTAATCAAAACAATCATGAGGTATAATTTTTTTTTAATGCAGAAAACCATAATTTTTTTTTAATGCAGAAAACCAATGACTAGAACAATTCAGCTGGCCCTCCTGTATTTGTGTTGAGTTTATTGTGCTATAGGGAAACCATTAGGAAATATGAATACAAGCTTTAAAAGTGTCCAAAGATAGACTCTGTAATATTAATTATGAGAGTCTACCCTGTGAGAATAGTCCAAAGTTAGAGAATAAGCTGTATGTGCAAATATGCAAATATCTTTTTGGCCAAGATATTTAAATGAGGTATTTGCATTTTTAATTGATACATAATAGTTTTACAGTGTTAAAACAAAAACTAAACACAAAGAGAAAACATGAGATGGCATGCCAAGAATTTTTCTATGGTCCTTGCCCTCAAGGAGTCTGTAATCTAATTGAAGTAGATAAAGCCCATATTGGAAAAAACTTGAGAATGATATAATATAATGTAATATAATATTATAAAATCTGTAGAATAACATAAAGAGCAAAACTTGGGTGCTGCAGAAAGGTGAAGTAAAATAACAGATTAATATGTGGGTCTTCCTTTTTCATATTTATTTTTTAATATTAAAAGTGATACAAGTCTATTGTAGAAAATTTGAACCATGCAGGATAAAGTAAAACAAGAGATATAAAGTTGCCTCAATTTCCTTAGATAAATTTCATTTTATTTCTTCTTGTCTCTTTTTGTTTAATTTTATTTTTCCTTGAACAAAAACATCCTATCCTTCACTCAGGTGAGATCGAACTGAGAAAGAGTAGGTAGAGATCCACGTAAGTAACAGGCAGAGTCTTCCCAATATCCCCGTGATTACATGGCACTCATTTAGACACTAGGCCAGTACCACTCATGGCCCTAAATGACACTTTAAAGGAAAGATTACATGGTAAATATGCATTTGCAAGAATAGATTCTGTCCACGCATCACCTACTTTATAAGTGGGCCCACCAACCTCTATCTAGGAACCCCACCCCCCAAGATACCAGCCTATGGAAGGTTTTAGTTCTCATCCCAGACTTACATTATCAATGTTGTAGAATAAGAGCATAACCGTGCTAACTATTCATAGCATGCTGTTTGAAATTTATTTTTCAATGACTTTCAGAAAGTCTACACTCTCCCTGATTTTCAATACCCCCCTTGCTAGCCCTTTTAATAATGTGTTATCAACCTGATCATCAGGAGACTGAGAAATGACCCTCCGGGGATGAAGAGCTCTCGTCAGAGTCCACAGATGGATTTGAGGGGCCTAGAAATTATATGAAGTCAACTAAAAAAATCTATCTAATTGCAGATAACCCTTCTCACTCACACACACACACACACACACACACACACACACACACACTCATACACTCACTCATACTCATTCACTCCCACACACACTGACATTCACACACATATGCTCTAACCCCTGAGACAAGATCCACAGTGATGAGGTTTAGGATGGGCCTCCCCAAAATAGACCACTTTCACATATTGATTCTTTTGAATAGAGTTACTTAAGAAATAGCTGGTGCGAGGATGACACGCTGACCTTCCTCTGTCTTTTTGAAAGCAGGAAATAAATTCTCCGTGTGAAGGCTACCATCCTTGCACTTGGAGGGTAGAAAACATCCTTAATGCCAAAGATAGGGAATTCAGGGCTGAGAGGTCTGTATAAGCAAACTTAGTTACTTCTTCATTTATTTGCTACTTCAAGCCCAAACCCCCTAAAAATTCTTCACAAATAATTGTTTTTTGTTTAGAAGATATAAAAGCTGTCTGCTTTGGTCACTTTGGGAAAGCTCATATTTCTACGAGCTCCTGTATGTTCACAATTAAAATTTGTCTTTTTCCTATTAATCCATCTTATGTCAATTTATTAAGCCATCCAAGAAACCTAGAAGGGCAGGTTCTCCCCTTACAACAGCTTCCACAGAATCCTAAAAATTTCCCTAAGCCAAAATATCAGAGCCATAGGAACCACCACTCCGGGTCTAAAAACTAATTTATCATGTGATCTTATGTAAGTCACTTGGCTACTCTGTTCCTGTTTCCCTTCCTGCCAAATAATAATAATTTAATTCTATTATAATAAACCTTCACAAAGGCTGGAAGATATAAAGTGCTACACATACATTAGTTAGTATTATTTCTTTCCCCTTCTCTTTTCCCTTCTGATATCTTGTGAAATTTAGTCACAAAGATTCTTTGGGGCAAAATACAAAATTTTACCGATGCTGTGCTCTATGTATTTTTCTTTTTGAAGATATTTTAGTATTCTGGGCTCACTGTTGACTGAAAATGGTTATTCCAATTTGTCCCAATAACCAAGAAAAATTTAAATTAAGGATAAATGAAAACAGTAAATATGCATTTGCATCCATCAGCTTAGAGAGGGAAGATATTGTGAACAGGCAAACATCGAAATGGCACCTCATCATTCCAGGCTGATTTAAAAACCTCAGCAAGGTGCTATCTAAAGAGCAGAGAAGCTTTTCTAAGGAAACAAGCAATACTATACTACTTCAGTACTGAACTCCAATAGAAAAATAAATTCCAGTTATTATGATTTTGTTCTAAAAGAAGGCTCTAGCAAATAGCAAAGACATTACCATAATTGCTCTCATGGCTCTGCTGCTCTGTCCCTGAAAAGCAGCAGGTAGGCAGGCATACACATAAGCATACACACACACACACACACACACACACACACACACACACACACACATACATCAAAGCAACAGATGACTCTGAAGGATAACACTTAAGAAATATGACAGCATGAGTTCTAGGGATTATGGTCTGACTTGATTGCCTGCAGAAGCTCCATAATCAGACAACATTTGGGAACAAAGTTTTATTTTGTTACCCTTTTAGGATGAATGGGATCCATCTAATGCTGGCCTGGGAAACACGTAGTGTCTGAAATCCGAGTAACTGAGAAAACTATGGCAGAAAAAGGGAGAGCCACTTGATTTCTTAAAGACATAATATGTTTTCCTCATAGTTGTAGGAGGGAGGGCCCAGCTCTCTTTTTCACTGAAAACCAAAGAATTGTGTGTATGTGAATTTCTTCCTCATAAACTGCTTTACAGTTAGGGGAAGAACATTCCTCTAAAAGTTATTTAGGGGGCCTATTATGTATAAGTAAAACACATGCTCCAATTTAAAAGAATTTAAGTGAATCCTAGAAAGATTCCTTCAAACATTCTGTTATAGTTAATTATACGTCAATTTGACTGTGCTAAAGGATGTCCAGATAGCTGGTAAAACATTATTTCTGGATGTATCTATGAGGGTATGTCCAGAAGGGATTAGCATTTGAATAGTGGACGGAATAAAGATCCTCCTTCATCATGGTTGGACATCACCCAATCTACTGAGGGCCCAAAGAGAACAAAAATGCCAAGGGAGGGTGATTTCTCTCCTCTCTTCTGCCCATAGACATCTGAAGTTCCTGGTTCTCGGGCCTTTGGACTCAGATTGACCGATACCCCCAGATTTCCTAGTTCTCCAATTTACAAATGGCAGAAGTCTTTTCAGCCTCCGTAACTACATGAGCCAATTCCTAGAGTAAATGTTATATGTGTGTGTTTGTGTGTGTGTGTGTGTGTGTGTGTGTGTGTGTATGAAATGACACATATAATATCTCCTGCTGGTTTTGTGTTTCTGGAGAACATTAACACAGGTTCCATGATTAGAATAATCATTTTGTATTATCCAGTTCACTGTCTTTTCTTAAATCTCTGCTATAAAGGCTCATGATGGGTAGTACTGAGGCAACGTACAACATCTCTAATAATGGGGAGCTCACTACTTTAGCACAAAAAGCTCTGCCCATAATGTATGCATTTACTCAAAAGTGTATTAAATTTCTACTATCTGGCACTGTGCCAGTGGCTAGGAGCACAACAGTGGACAGGAAATCTCTCACAGGAGCTATGAATTTAGTGGAAGATACAACTAAATGAGAAGTGACATTATAACACTCCTTATTTTTAACTGAATACTCATATGTAAATCCCACTCACAGTTGTGGATTACGCCCCGAGCAATACATACAACAAGTCTAATTTATATCCCACAGTCAAATGCATCAGGCATTAGAAGACAATAATCATAGCTTTCCAAGTTAAAACTCCCTAATCCATTCATTCAATTTTTTTCAAGCGTCTACAGTACACCATGTTATGAAGACATAGCAAATCTAATCACTAACACAGCTCTTCCCTTCATGTTGACATCCTTCCTTGCGTCTTCTTTTTTTTTCTTCCATAGGTGGAATTTCTCCTATCCAAATAGCTCTCTATTTCCCACTTTAAATCCTAACCGTCAACATTGTACCAGAGATTTATTTACATATAGAACTAAGTGGCACAGTCCCTGCCATCAAGGAACATATAGGCTGATTGTAGAGCCAGCCATGTGTAGCAATTCCATTTATGCTATTTATCATGAATTCACTAAATTAGGGATGCTGAATATATATGATTGGTATATTTCCCTTTTCTATCACTATCCAGGGTATCTAAATATAGGCAAGTATAATAATATGATGAAACTTGCACTTAGGAAAAACGGTGTAAGATGATGTCAAACACTGAGCCTTGAGTGTTTAGGTTACATGCGGCCTTTCAAGATTACCTATCCCACAGCAATTTTTGCTTTATTCCTTTTCCTGGATTATTTGCTGAGATCTAGGGCTGCAGTATATTCTGTGAGGCACCATGCAACATTTTGAGACCCTTCTGAAACACTAAAGCTGTCATCTTGCAAGGAAAACCCTCTCAGCAGATACCCCAGGTTAATCTATACTCTTTCCACATTAGGGGCAGCTCAGTTTCCTGGGTCTGTAATCTGTAGCTCCTTTGTTCAGGAAAAGTCAAAGAACACAACTAATTGTTTTTTATCTTCTTTCCACCAAAACACTGCAAACTACATAATGCACTTCCAACATTTTCAGAGGGCCGGGAATATTTTTATAGTGACTGCAATCTTTTTTATTTCTTTTACTTTCTTGGCGTGAGTCTCTGACTTTTACCATCGAGTCCCCCCAGGGCCTCTCTATCCATTTA
The DNA here is from genome assembly GCA_028646535.1 of Procyon lotor. Taxonomy (NCBI): domain Eukaryota; kingdom Metazoa; phylum Chordata; class Mammalia; order Carnivora; family Procyonidae; genus Procyon; species Procyon lotor. Next base: position 53,362,720 of record CM053617.1, read on the forward strand.
TCCAGTTGGTATTCCAAACATTGTCTGGTTCCTTTAATTGGATTACTCTGATATAAGCAATTTTTTTTAAAGATTTTATTTATTTGACAGAGAGAAACACAGTGAGAGAGGGAACACAGGCAGAGGGAATGGTAGCGGGAGAAGCAGGCTCCCTGCTGAGCAAGGAGGCCGATGTAGGGCTCGATCCCAGGACCCTGGGATCATGACCTGAGCCAAAGGCAGACACTTAACGACTGAGGCACCCAGGTGCCCCTGATATAACCATTTTTTAATGAGAATATATTAATACAGCCTAAGACAGAAGCATTTCAGTTTCAGCTTTTTAAATTAACACTCACTGAATGTTAGGTTCATCCTACTACATCTCTGAGGCTCCACTCCAACCTCATATTGCTAACTCTCAGCCCCGTGGTAGGGTCCAGAGATGAAGGCCAGATTGGGATCATCCAGAAGACAAAGCACAGATGTCTTGTCACCTCCTCCTGGTCCACCCAATCTAGAGTAGCAACCACAGCATTCGCTCATATCCCTTGTTTGTGTTTACTTCACAGCATTCTTTCACAATCTGAAATTAATGTATTCATTTATCTTTAAACTTGTTTATAGCCTGAATATCATCCACCTTAATCTCACACCTACCTTGATATAAGCTATGGGGGGGGAGGCACCCAACTCATCTTGTTTATTGCTGTATCCTGAGCTGGTATATGCTGAGCATATAGAAACACTGAATAATAAATGATTGAACCAGAAGATCGGAAGATGTATCTTTCACAGTGGTCCATCTCAGAAAAAATGATCAATCATCCTAAGCCAAGTGATTATACTCAGCATTTGCTTCTATTTTACATAGACATCATATCTTGTTGGATTTTTCTCTGACAGGAACTATTCAGATTCATGTTTTATTTTTACCAATTAAATTAAATTGATAAATTTCTAGATCATTAAACTGATTCTATTTTCCCTTTGAAAGTCTAGAGTTTGGATACCTGAATTCCTATAGGATTTCTAAAACTTTTTAGGGTAGATATTTGTTGGGCTGGTCAAAGATCACAATGTGGCCCTTTATTAACAGTTCTAGATTTCAGGAAATAAGCTCAATTAACTTTCTATGAGTTAATATAAAATATTCAATAATATACAGTAATATCATCTTTAATACAATTTCCTTGTAATGTCTTCAGGATCGGTACAGAGACTGACTTAATTTTAATAGTTTTTTCCCACCTCATTGGGTACCTCTCAGTTTTCCTTTGCTGGTTCTGCCTCCTCTATCTGACCTGGATCCTTTTATTTTCTCGTCTATTCACTCCCCTTAAGTAATATCATCTAGGGGCGCCTGGGTGGCTCAGTGGGTTAAAGCCTCTGCCTTCAGATCAGATCATGATCTCAGGGTACTGGGATCGAGCCCCACATCAGGCTCTCTGCTCAGCAGGGAGCCTGCTTCCCCCTCTCTCTCTGCCTGCCTCTCTGCCTACTTGTGATCTCTCTCTCTCTGTAAAACAAATAAATAAAATATTTTTTTTAAAAAAAGTGATATCATCTAATCTCATAGTAACTCTGTATCCCTCATTAGGCTTTTCCTTTTAGTTCCAAATCAATATATTTAGCTACCTAACCTATATTTTCCCTTGTATATGCTTAGGCAACACTCACTTACATCCAAAATGTAACTCTTGATTTCTTCCCCCGTATATATCCCTCCATCCATTTGCTTAAGCCATCAACATTAAATTTATCTTAATTTTATCACTTTCTCTCAGCATTACTCATGTCTCACCAACTTAAAGGAGCTATGACTCTGGAAAAAAAATTAAAAACAACAACAGTTACAGCCAAGGTGTTGATGAATAATCTACTTCTGAGGGAAATATATTTTAAAAGGTGCTGACTCAGATTGGTAGAGCAGGTGGCCTCTCAGGACAATAATGAGAGCATTACTGACTAAGCAACCGCCTTTCCCAGCTGTATCTTGGCCACCTGCTCTCATGCCCAAGTGCTTGGGAAAATCCAGTTGTTTCTTCTCATATTCTGACAAATGTCTCTGATCAGACACTAAAAAAGTGCTAACAGAAGAGGATGCATTGCAGACACACTTGATTCCTATTTGTACAGCTATACCACCATCCTGTGGAATTATGAAACTTGTTTTGCTGGTGGGACAGTGACATACAGGTGTGAGTCCAAAAAACAAACAAGTAACAATACCTGAACCTGTAGTTAGAACACTCTGATTCTTCTCTAAGACAACCATTGTTTCCTTTAATGTCTATCGTACCAAAGCAAGAGAATATAAACTCTGAATCTTCCCACAGCATTCGGAGAGAAATTTCTTCTATAAACCAGCTTTATCGTACAGATAATAAAACCACTGGTTTCTTTTTAAAATTAGTAAAACTCACTCAAAAGAGATTTGCAATTCACTTGTTCTTTAATTTCTTCACTTAAGAAGCATATATCGAGAGCAAAATAGGCAGAGACAATAAACTAGTCCCCGAGAAGAGATAGAAGCTAACGTACAGTTCTTGTCCTCACTGAGTTTACAGTCCTGCACCACGAACATATATGGTTTACAAACAATAGGATATAAAACATAAAATAAAAGTCATAAAAAGTCAGAAAGATAGTTTGCATATCTGGAGCAAAAGTGAGAACAGAAAGGAAACATTTCCTACAAAAGGATACTTGAGTCTACACTTAGGACAAGACAAAGTAGAAAAAAAGGCATTCCAGGCAAGGAGAACAATGTGTTCTCCTGGGCAAAGGCTCAGAGAGAAAATGTGATGCTTTAAGGGAAACACAAAGGGAGCAACATGCTAAAGTAAAGTATGCATGGTAGGGAGGGTAGACTATAAGGCCCCAAAGCAAACAAGAGCTGGATTGTGAAGAATCCTATGTAGCATGGCAAGGATTTGAACTTCATCCTCATATTCAAAGAGCACGGAAGTGAGCCACTAAGTTTACACAAAAGATATGCATGATCAAGTTTGACTTGTGACACAAATATGACATTTCGACACAGAAAATAGTATGAATTGAAAAAAGGACTATAGGCAGAAAACCAAATTAACGGGCCATTTTGGTAATTCAAACAAGAGGGAACAAGAGTAGAAACACACTTAGAGAACTACATATTGTTAAAAACTGTAAAATCAAGGGGCACCTGGGTGGCTCAGTGGATTAAACATCAGACTCAATTTTGCCTCAAGTCATGATCTCAGGGTCCTGAGACTGAGCCCTATATTGAGTTCTGTACTCAGCGGAGAGTTTGCTTAAGTATTCTCTCTCCCTCTCCCTTAGCCCATCCCTCCTCTCTAAAATAAATAAAAAATGATTTAAAAAATTTAAAATCCACATGAATTGGTGACAAACTAGAAATGGGAGTAAGAAAAAGGAAGAGACTGAAATAGGGGCCCCTGGATAGGATTACCATAAACCCCCAACTGTTGTTTATTCCCTGAGGGGGAGAAGTGGAGCTCAGATAGGACAAACTGAGTCAGATTAACCTGCAGGACCTTCAGCTAGAAGTCAGTAAAAGGCCTTAGAAATACCAAATAGAGTTGTCTTTTTGAAATGCTATTTAAGCTGAAGTAATAGTCTATAATTCAATGCAGGAATGAGGAAGGGCTATAACTGCCTTGTTAAGTGAAATAGAAGTGGGTCAGGACCAAGCAAATGTGGAGAAGAATGAAGACAGTGATAGGAGAAGTAGGGAGAAATTATTAACACATGAAGAAATTAAACTTTCATAACAGCCCCATCCCAGAAATATCAGATCAAAAAGGCTATGACAAGCAGTTCTTGGGTAAACTTCCATTAAACACATTAAAGAAAACAGAAACCATTCTTGAAAACTGCTATATTCTTTTAGCTGTATATGCATTTCGTCTCCTCTAGTTGAAAACTAGTTGTCTCCAGACTTGTGGATCTCATATTTTCCAATAAAATATGAGTTTGTGGTAACATTTCCTGTAGCCCAATGGGCCAATCTTTGATAATCCTGGGTCACACCATAGATGAGACTTCAAGCACTTATCAAATAGTGACCAGCATTTAGGTACCTCCAGAATAATTGCCTGTAAAGTCTCTTTTTAGAAAACAACAGCCACTACCAGCTATGGGCAAGAGTGTCAGGCACAGGACATGCTCCCAAATCTGATGCATTTCTGTGGCTAGAATTATAGATCAATAAGAAAATTTATTAGCTTTAGCACATGCACCCTTCATGACTCCTTCTCACCATAAATGTCTTCTTGGCTGACTTACTGAGAGAAAACCCAACAGGAAAGCCAGGATGCAGAATTTTTATAGGAAAATAAACTTGAGCTACTCCTAAGGTAAAAGACAATGATGGAAGGTTATTATAGTTCAAAATGGTGGAGAGGAGACAAAATAGAAAACGGATCACTGGACCCACAACTACAAGTAAGAGTCATCAGCCCTCTTGTGATTTTCCTAATTAGCCTAGCACCTAGGTAGGCAAGCAACCACCAGACAGCCCCACGATCAAACTGCAAACTTAAAATAGAACAAATTTCCCAACTAGATAAATTACAGCAGCTATGATCACCCACATTTGCCTCATTTGTTTATTGTGATAGGAAACGAAATATTATTAAAAAGCTCAGTGATGGGGGCACCTGGGAGGCTCAGTGGGTTAAGGCCTCTGCCTTCTGCTCAGGTCATGATCTCAGGGTCCTGGAACTGAGCCCCACATCGGGCTCTCTGCTCAGCAGTGAGCCTGCTTCCCCCTCTCTGCCTGCCTCTCTGCCTGCCTATGATCTCTCGCTCTCTGTTAAATAAATAAATAAAATCTTTAAAAAAAAAAAAAAAGCTCAGTGATGGGCAGAAATATAAAGGACACAAAGACTTAATGGCCATGAAACATGAAGGATACAAAGTTCATGGTACCACAAATCTTACCAAATTGGTTAGTTACTACCCCTACCTCATTCCAGAAAGGACTGCCATGAAGTATTAAACACTAGTGGGAAAGGGACTTCAAGTTTGTTTGCGGTCAATGTAAAGATGGAACTTGTAAGTTACACGATGTACAGCAGCATATGTACTATAATTCTCACTGCAATTCTCATTGCATCTAGACCAAAGTACCATGGTGTGGGCAGCAGACCGGAAGAAGAAATTCCGAGGCCCATATGTCAGTATCATTCCATAGCTGAAAAATGGTGTAAAGTACAGTAATAACCAAACCTCTGTAATATAAAAGTAGGAGGTTTAGGAGAGTTGAATTGAACCAACCAGGAACAACAACAAACTCTAAAGCAGAAATGTTTACTCAAGATTGAAAGGAGTTTACTCAATAATAGGGAAAAAATAGATGACCTACCTGACTTTGCAGCTACAGTTACACACATAGATGATAATCTTCCTCAACAGCACCATCCTCACAAGATAGAGACCAACAACAAAAGCATGAAGTATGTGTGTCACAGGCAGACCAATGATGACCTAATGTCTAGAGCAGAAAAGAATAATGATCAAATCCATTAGTCACAATTTTGTTGGTTGAGGTTAATCACATATTATCAGTAGAAAGGCTAGTCTTAGTCAAAGCCATTAGTGTCCATTAGTAAATTAAAATGTGGGTTTTTTCTTAAATTTTGTTTTTATTTCATGTATTTTGTGAACTCAGATTACATTTCTACATTTAAACCTAAATATAAAAAAGTGAATTTTATTTCACAACATTACCTAAACAGACATGTAGTTTATTAATTTGCAGAATGTTCCTCTCTCCCTTAAATCATACAATTAACAAGTGTTCTCCCAGCATGTAGGTCATAGCCATGTCTTTATCAACAATGTTTTGTGAGCCTTAGCTTAGTAATGAACTGAATAATCTGTTCTTGAGTCAAAATTTTTACAAATAAATGAAATTTTCCAAATCTAGATTACAAAGCAAAGTACATCTTGTAGAGGAAAAACTTGCTTTTATTCTATATCTTTAAGTATTCAAGTAACATTTTTAGCATTTCAGGCAACCTATATAACCAAACACAAATAATCCCTTTCTTCAGAAGAAAATCTCCAAAAATACTGTTGGTTGGCTTATTTTGTGTGCATTCATTATCTGCCGTATAGTCTCTATTACCTGAAAGCATTCTCTCTCTCTCTCTCTTTTTGTACACACACACACACACACACACACACACCCACACACACACACACACCCCTATACATAATGAAGGAAAATAAATATCTTCAGTTCAGTCATAGCAGTAGGCCAAGTTCAGAGGGTCACTAAGGTCTTGGTAAACAAAGATTAACAATCCCCAATACCATTCATGCTTGATCACCACTGAGTTTTCCTTAATGTCATTGTTTGCACATCTGAGAGTGAAATTTTGTATCTCTTTTCTGCACCACTAGTCAGTTCCATTCAAATGTCCTGCAGACTAATTGGACTCTAGCTTCCATGCAAGCACAAAGAGCCATTGGGCAGTGAGGATGTGTCAGGCATGAAATCAACCATCAGTCTGGAGACCACACTACTCCACTCTTCATTGAGTTCACCACCAATACGACCCCCATTGCATTGCACATATATATTGTACCTAAATAGTCCTACAAAAAAATAAACTCCAGAAATAAATTCCAGAAATATATAGAGAAGATTTACTTCTGGAAACATGTATATATATTTTTTTAATTTAATTTTATTTTTTCAATGTTCCAAGATTCATTGTTTATGCATATATATATATATATATATCCATTCCTATTGCATAAGCAAAAAGCGTATAAACATGGTCAGAAAAGAAAGAAAAATACATGAACATGGAGATTGGCTCTTGGTCTCACTCTCTTCCCTGCTTTATCCTGCTTTATCCAGTACACATCAAACCAGATCCCTGTGTTGGAACTCTGCTTTCCTGCTTTCATTCCCTTCATGAATCTTTCAGTATTTAACTTCTGCTCAATACACTGAGATGGATGATACTGTCCCCTGATAAACACAACCTGTTTCTCAGCCATTGACATGTGTGTGTGCTCCCCTCTTATCTTCTGATATATCTACATTTCATTTTGCTGCTCATATATTTAGCTTAGTCATTTTTCAAATACCTGTCTCCCAATCTCTTATTTTCAAAGCAACAATTTTTACCCATTTGTTTTGTTTTGTTTCATTGTTAGCATGTTGTGTGGTGTCACAAATGCTGCAGCGCACCCAGCTGAGTTGTCCGAGGTTTTGCTTCCTGCCCTAAGATTCCCTCTGAGTGTGTCACAAGAACTGAGAAAGGCAACAGACAAGAGGGATAAGGACCAGGTGTATTTATCTAAAAGGAAAAAGATTAAAACGGAGAGAGAGGATCATCTGGAAAGATGAAAGTACTCCTGGCCACCCTTACTCCACTCATTTCTCTAAGCTGTTGCTTCATTTTTCCTAGATCTTGCCATTTCAGGGAGGAATAAGGCCCACAGAATATATAAAACCCTGGACAGATCACTAAATATTTACCTAAAATTAGATTCTCTACACAGGAAAGCAGACATCAGTGAAGTACTTCAGCAGCAGCAAGGCTCAAGCTAAAGGAAAGAGCATCATTCTTCAGATAACCGGGTTTACATTCTGGGCCTTGCTGGGAATGGGGAAGCACTGGAACACGCTGTTTAAAGATATATAAGAAAGGAAGAAACTTCTGGAGGAGAGACCTCAGTGAGTATCAGAGTGTCCACCAATGGAAACACATAGAGAGTTAACACTAGCAGTGAATTTCCATTGAGAAATTACCAGGTGGCAGGCACTGCGCTAAGCAATCTACATTTGTTGTCCCTCTTCAACAACTCAATATTAGGAATATTATTATTCCCATTTTACAGATGAGGAAATTGAGGCTTATGGAGTTTAAGTTGTGTACCTAGCATGAAAATTAAATCCTGGAGCTTGAATAAAAGAAGGCAGGCCGTAAGACCCTTAACCATTATGCATACAGTAGTAGCTTGACATCTAATGGCACTTTGCAACTATGCCTACTAGGGAAAGAGGAAAGTTTACTGGTATCTGCACGCCTGTGTGAGACAGAGAAAGAGAATACTCCAGTCAGTCAGTAAGAGGCATAGTCTCCTCCCATTCTGCATTAAGTATGCTCCCCGGAGGAACTAGACATGGGAGACCCAACTCTCATTCCTTTCATCAGAACCAGTGTCTCTCACAGTGCAATCCTGTGAACTTCTGGGAGATTTTTACAGTGCCTGAGCCACAGAACTTTTTCATTGGGTGTGGCCTCTAGATGAGCCAACTACTTCACCAGATGATCAGTCACAGAAGGATCCATGGGATCCACTGGGACATGGCATTTGTGTCTCGAAAGTGGTACCTTCTTAAGGGATTTGGGAAGAATGTAACTTTAACTCACACACCCCTTTAAAACGCAGTGCCAGAGTAAAAGCCACTCCTCTCTGCCTCCAGATGGTACAACTTCTGCTTTCTCTCAGAAACCACACGCTCTTCTTGGATACCCTTAATTTGCTCCAGTTACTCTTAATACAGGCTTCTAGATTTCTGGGCAGCTTAAGATAATGTAAAATTATTGTTCAATTGCTCTAGGAAGAAATTAAGAGTGCCTCAGCAGGACAGATTTTTTTTTCAAGATAAGGCTTATTGTAAGTAGTCATTTTGAATAATCCAAGATACTCTCTTTATTTGACCTAGGAGACTGGAAAAGTGGATGACTGGACAGATTTCCGAATTGTGATAAGATGTGAAGGGCAAGACATGAGGGGCTGAATATGAACAAAGATTCATGCAAATAGAGACAGATGCCCACCTTTTTTCCCTCTATTCCTAGCTTTGTGCAAGGAATAATATAAAAGCTATAGTAAAAGAAAGTATGCTTGAACTATTGCTGTGTCACAGATTAGCTCTGTATCTGTCATTTAATTTGCTTGAGGCTCCCACTCTACATTTATAGAAAGGTTATCAGCATAGCCCCTTAAGAAGTTTACTAGGAAAATAAATACAGCTATTAGAGTAGAGATCATCAATAACAAGTTGCTCCCCACCTTATTTCAGGAAATAAAAGATGGGCATACAAATGTGACTCTGTGGGACTCCATCGTGGTGTTTGTGATGGAGTCTCTGCTGTCCTCCCCAGTTCCCACTCATGGATGTGTAGAGCTATTTTCTCACCAGGTCTGTCTCCATTTCCAGAATGCACACTTCATTTTTTTCTCTTTGGCTTCTCAGAAATATTTTTGACACTTACTGTCTGCATGGCAATATCATGCTCTGAATCAGAGGATTTATTGAAGCACTGTGTGTACCTGCATCATGGCAGTTACTTGTTATGAGTCAGAATTACATACAGATGCTCTACCCAGAAGGGGTGCCTCTTCCACCATATGAACAACACGGAGGAATCACCCACTTCTTGCTAACACCACACCTGCTCCCTGCTTCCCTGAAATAAGATTCCACAATTTCATAGCAACTTTTATTTTATTTAGCCCCAAACTGGCCATCTGCCTGGTACCATTCTTTGTTTGGTGGTTTGGTTTGATTTGATTTTGCTTTTTTATAGATGGAAACATACATTTTGGATGAAAAAGACAAAGCAAGATCAGTTAAACTACTTTAATTTGGTGTTTAAATATCAACATCCAAATTTTCAAAAACCAGCACTGGTTTCTTCTCTACTTTAATAACATTGGACTGACTGAGTGACTCTAAATCTTACAAGATGAATGCCTCAGCCCTGTGGCTATATGATAAATATTGGCAAGAAAACAAGCATACAGATGAACCATAATAACATCTCTATTTGCTTTCAGTCATTTTTCTTATAGCATATTTCTCATTTTAACTAAGTTTTATTTAGTCCCTTTAATGTGAAACAGCTTCTGATGCTGAGAACGCTCCTTTTTACTCAAGTGGGGCAATCATGCCCCGAAAAAGTTGGGTGGCTAAGGGAACTGTCCTAGCTCTTACATTTGCTACACAGAGTTAATTATGATCAGTTCAGCAGTCATGTATCAAGTAGCTACCATGTGCCAAGAACTAACCCTTTCCTGGTGGTGAACCTCAGTGTGACCAGCACTTGCTGGGACATCACTCAAGATAGGTCATAATACACCATCTTCAGGTGTGTATTCTACATAATACACCATCTACAGGTGTGTGTACTCTACTCTCCTAGCTTCATCCCAGAAAGGTAAAAACAGATATCCTTTCTTTTCCTTTTCATTCTGATTTTTATCTATGTTTCACTGCTTGCATACTTTTTTAAATTTCATAACAGATGTCATGTATATAGTGAAAATCACAGTTAAAAGCAATAAATTATACTAATTTTTATCAACAAAACGAAGATGATTCACTGTGTCTTACACCAATGCCTCAACTTCCCCAAATTCAGTTCCCAGAAACAATCACTGTTATCGTTTTTTTAAATACTTCGTGCAAAAAAAAAAGTAATAATAATAGTTTGTGCACATCTTTATTTAAAATAGAACTTCCCTTTGATATCCTCCCCTCCTTTCTTCAGCTCAAGAACTTGGCTATACTGGGTGACACCAACTCTAATGAATATCAATTCTAACTTAAGCCATTTAATGGGGAGAAGAATAATCAACAGAGAAGTGTCTAGAGCAAGCAGTACTGCATCATGTTGTTATTTTCCTTCTCTGGAGTCATACCCAAATCCAACTTTAGAAAAAACAGGAAAACATATTCTTTTCAGTCCTTCTCCTCATAGCTACCTCCTTCAAGGCTCACTTTGTTTACCCTTTACACCTAACTCCAAACTTCCTCTACATACTTTTGTCCATTCCTTTTCTTTCTCGGTGCCACTCCTTTTCCCCTTCTTAATCTTCACATCAAGGTTTTGTTGAACAATATCCGCTGCATCAGAAAGGCCACATGGTTTGGAGATTAAGTGCATAGCCTTGGCACCCAAAGATATGGTAGGAACCCTAACACAATCATAAGGGTGACCTTGAGAAAGAGATGAGTTTGTTAAACCTCTAGAATGATGAGTACATTGGCTCCCTTTCAGGACTGCTGTGAGGAAAATATACGGAACAAAGAGCATCCAGACATAATAGATGTAAAATAATAATTTAAATGTCCTATTATAGAGCCTTGTTGCTAAAGAGAAATCAATTTAAAAGTATTTAGGCACTGAAAGGTTGTAATAAATTCTGATTATTATGGCAGTGATGCTGGCCATGAATGCACTGGATTTCCTTTCAACTTTGACATTGAGGTGTTACTCTTGATCAAGAAAATCTCTTCTGTCTACTGATAGATTAGCCCTATGTCAAGTGATGCTGATGTGGGAAACAAAGGCAAAAGAAAAAAATTAAATTTCCTTACAATTTATAGCCCATTGACAAGTCCTTGAGAAGGGAGAGTGACCTTCTTCTAGGAACTGAACTGCCTCACTGTTAATATTTTGCTGAAAGCAAAAGGCAGACTTAGCCTAACATCAGCCCAACTTCCAGAATCCTATAAGTCTCCTTTAACATATAAAAATTCCTTTGGAAACTTCCTTTATCTCTACACCCCAAGATATATATTAGCAACCATCCTCCAAACATATGGCCCACTAATATACATCTGAAGTTTCTCATGACTAAGGTTTTACTAGACAGTAAGTTAGCTCCTCAAGGTCCTAGAAACCTTGCTTCCAAATACTTTATTTTTTTAAGATTTTATTTATTTGACAGAGAGAGATCACAAATAGGCAGAGAGGCAGGCAGAGGGAGAGGGGGAAGCAGGCTCCCTGCTGAGCAGAGAGCCCGATGCAGGGCTTGATCCCAGGACCCTGAGATCCCAGGACCCTGAGATCCCAGTACTCTGAGATCATGACCTGAGCCGAAGGCAGAGGCTTAACCCACAGAGCCAACCAGGCAACCCCCTTGCTTTCAAATTCTTTAGAGACTTAAGCTATCCGTAAGCCTCTCCCAACTTCGAAGTATATAATGAGCCACCCCGCACAACCCCAGTGCAGTTCTTTCTGCCCAGGGGCCTGTCCCCATGTTTTAATAGCTATTGAAGACACTTCAAGAATTCTTTCTTGACAATTTGCTCCAAACCCCAATATTTTCACATCAATGTTACTGTTACTCAAGGACAGATAAAAGAAATTATTTATTACTGTGGCGTGTATTGACAAATTGGCATTAAAGTGTTTTAGATGAGAAAAAAAGAATGTAAAATGGTTATAGCATCAGATTCTCACTCCAGAAAGACAGGCAATAGCACTCTAGCATTACTAGTTATAAGGCCTAGGACAAATTACTTAACTTCTCTAAAGCCCATCCCAAAATGGAATCCGCAAAATGGAATAATAAGATTATCTCTTACTTTATAGGATTTTTTGGTGTGAATTATGTGAAAAAAAAGACAGATAAATGCTTTATCACATATGGGAAACCTTAATTTTTTCCATCACTATTATGGCAATGGTGAAGATGTTATGATTATGTTATGAAATGTTAAGAAATATCAAGATATGAAATCAGAGGGGGAGATGAATCATGAGAGACTGTGGACTCCGAGAAACAAACTGAGGTTTTGAGAGGGACGGAGGGTGGCGGATGGGTGAGCCTGGTGGTGGGTATTAAGGAGGGTACATATTGCATGGAGCACTGGGTGTGGTACATACACAATGAATTTTGGAACACTGAAAAAATAAAATTAAATTTAAAAAATAAATAAATACATAAAATATTCTTATTTTTAAAAAATATTAAGAAAAGAGATATATTAAGATATTAAGAAGGAGATAGCCTTTTTGGTGGAGAAATTCTTCTTTGGTAGTATCTTGCAAACTTGATTTTTAGTTAGGGAGCTTACTTCTCCAGTTGCTATGGATAAGTAATCAGACTATCCAAAAAGATATAAAATGACTTCATTTCTCTACTAGAGGATAATTGGATCTGTCACCTGTTAATTATGACATTAGTTAAATATTTTGGAAGGTCAGTGGGGGTAAGTCACTAAGAGAAATATCTACCACATTTCTTTGGCATGTTTCTGTGTATTGCAGATGGTGACAGCCAGCATAAAATTAGTCATTTGTAACTTCAAATGGTGCCTTGCATCCCCTGAGACTCCACCTAAAATGAAATCCAAGGAAAATGACAGTACAAAGGACAAAGGAGATGAATATTTGCAGTAGTTCATCTTTGGTTTGTGCACAGAGATTATTCAACCAGGCTTGTTATTGGAGTAGATAAATATGAACCAAATACACACTACAGCTCTTTTCTGTTCATCTTCAAACTCCTATCTTTTCCCTTCATGATGCTATATAGCTCATAAGGCATGAGCAGTCACCTGTTCTGGGGACCCACACCCTCTAGGGACATGGTGAGTGTAAACAGTGCCCAGTTCACAAGGGAACTGCAGCACAGGGACAATTATAGTACAGCATACAGAGTACCCAAATAACGTCCAGCTAACCCATGAAACCCCTACTAAGAGCCATTCACAAACCTTCCAAAGCCCCAGTGTGTGCCCTAGACCCTATTTATGAGATAACAGAACACAGCATTTGAGACTAAAGCACATTTATGGGGGGGAGAAACCCTACAGGTAATATCATATTCAATAATAAAAAGTCTGAAAGTATTTTCCCCAAGAGAGGAAAAAAAAATAAAAAAGATAGCCCTTACCAGTGCGATTCAACATTGTGCTGGAAGTTAAACAGAGGAAATTGGAGAGGGGATAATGAAAGGCATCCAATTTGGAAAGGAAGAAATACAACTTTATTTATTTGCAGTTCACATGATCCTATATATAGAAAATCCTAAACAAAAAAATCACAAAAACCCTACTAGAGTTAATAAATATGTTTTTTGTTTTTTGTTTTTTTGAGTTAATAAATATGTTTAGCAAAGTTTAAGACTAAGGATCAATACATAGAAATTAGCTGTGTTTCCACAGAACATCACCTATGTTTCTACATACCAGCTACAAACTATCTGCAAAGGAAATTAAGAAAATGCCACCTTATCAGAGGGGGAGATGAACCATGAGAGACTGTGGACTCTGAGAAACAAACTGAGTGTTTTGGAGGGGCCGGGCATGGGGAGTTGGGTGAGCCTAGTCGTGGGTATTGAGGAGGACACATATTGCATGGAGTACTGGGTGGTGCACGAACAATGACTCTTGGAACACTGAAAAAATAAAATTAATTGAAAAAAAAGGAAAATGTCACCTTAAACTTCATGAACTAGGGAGATGGGGAAATAGAAGGTAACTGCTTAATGAGTACTAGCTTTCCCTTTGGGATGATGAAAACATTTTGAAACTTAGTATATGTGATTATATGATAATGCTGTATTATCTGTTTCTTCTTTCAATTATGACAGGTTTTTTTCATGTGTTTTGGAGCTCTATTGTTTGATGCATACTTATTTGTAATTGTTTCATCTTCTGAAGGATCAACCATTTATCATTATAAAATTTTATTTATGTTACTCGTAACATTTGTCTGGATGTCTATTTTGACTTATATGAATATAGCCACTCTATATCTCTCGTTTTCCTAATTGTTTCCATTGTATAATTTTTTCCATCCATTTAATCTCAATTTTGTGTCTTTGTCTCAAAAGTATGTCTTATACATTTTGGTTGAATCGTATTTAAAAATTTTTTCCAATTTCTGTCTTTTTACTTGTTTAATCTATTTAAATGTAGAATTTCCATCTATCATTTTACTTTTTGTTTTCTTTACATCTTGTGCCTTTTTAGTCCTTCTATTCCTCCATTACTACTTTCTTTCTTATTAGATATATTCTAGTCTATCAACTTAATCCCTTGTCATTTTTTCACTATAATTTTTATTTACTTTTATAGTGGTTGCTTTGGGTTTAGGGGGGATTTTACTCAGGTGATTTGTGAAAAATTTTGTTTCCAGATTTTCTGCAATAGTTCTTTGTGGATTTTATTTTCTTTTTATTCATTTTAAGATATTCTAATGGTATGTTTTTCTGTTAGGCTATTAAATGTCCAGAGACTTTGATGGTTTTATTCTGTGTATTTTGGTGGTGAGGAAAGAGTTTTAAGTTCTTTCACTTTATGGTCTAACATTCTTCATGGTAACAAGTCCCAAAAACATTGAGAAGGGAGTCCTGAGCACAGCTGGTATCAGTCACGTCATTCTTAAACAAAGGAAATTTTGTCAATAGGGTGGGTCATATAACAAATGCTATCTATTTAGAAGTCCTTTCTTTGTAAACCAAATGGTATTGGAGGGTAACATTTTAGGAAAAATTGAATTGCTTTTCCCAGAAAATGGAGGACTATTGATCAGAAAAAAAGAATTAAGATTCCATTATAACTACACATAAAAGGAAGGCCCTGCATCAACTATATGAGTGCATTTTCCTATAACACCAGAATACAAAAAAAGGAATAACATGGTATTTATAATCAGGCAAAATCATCAATAACCTTGATCATGTGCTCCCACTCTCAATTCCAATTGAAAAACCCTTCCCTAACACTTTATTCTATTTAAATTCTTCACACCCACAATACTCAATGCATTTCTTTTTTCCTCCTTGAAGATTTTACCAAATACCATATCCATAATTGTCCATCTTTTTCCCCAATTTTCATAATAACTGACACATTGTTTTCTTTTTTCTTTTTTAAATTTTTATTGTGTTATGTTAGTCATCATATATCATTAATTTCTGATGTAGTTCCAAGATTCATTGTTTACATATAACACCCAGTGGTCCATGTAATAAGTACCCTCCTTAATACCCACCACCAGGCTTACCCCCTCCCCTCTAAAATCCTCAGTTTGTTTCTCGGAGTCCACAGTCTCTCATGGTTCCTCTCCCACTCTGATTTTCCCCCTTCACTTTTCCTTTCCTTCTAATGTCCATTGCTTTCATTGATGATACATTGTGTTAATTTTCCATTGTCTTTTACAAAGACATTATTCTCACCTCCTCTATTATTGTCAGCTCCTTAAAAATCTCCTAAGAATTATTAGTAATAACATAGTTAAGAAACAAATATCTTTGCTGTATCATCAGTTATTTGTACTCAAACCCAGTTAAACTAGTGAATTTCTGTTTGAGAACAGACTGGGAAAGAAAGATTTAGCACTGCTTATATGAAGCCCACTGAAAAGCCCCATGACAAGCAGAATAGGCTGACTTCCAGGGTAACTGACTTTTTGCTGAGACATAAACTGGCTCCCAGTATGAATATATCTTTAAGAATCATCTCAGGATAAGTGATCAAACTCCTGGTGTTTGTCATATGTGAAACAAGTGCTTTGCCCACCTTGAAGCATTATCCTAACAATGATCATGGAGTCAGGAGACCATTACCCTATTTCCTCTATTATCTATTTAAGGTTCATCTCAAAAAAGAAGATTCAAAGGAACATTCTTTGTTTTCCAGAAGACAAAGGAAGTTTTTCAACACAGATTTTTAATGCTGAGACTTGGCAAATAAGGCATTAAAAACAGCTATCATTACTAATTTTGACTACAGTAACAATCAATTTGATTTAAAAAAAAAAAAACCCAGAATTTGTAAGGAATACTTAAAATGTAAAATAACTTAAATCTATTAAACAATATGTAACCAGAATATTCTTCACCCAACAAAATAAACATACAGATTTGGCATGGGACATTTCATTGTTAGGATATAAACAATGATCCCTGCATGATGGAAAAGAGCTTGTTCTTTGAAATAAATTAAATCCTCTTTCTTATACCTGTCTACTTTATTGTTCATTGAGTTTTATAATTTTTTTCTTGAATATCTGCAATAGATTAAAGTTTAAGGTGACATTCTCATTTAATCATTGCTTATCTTCAAGAAGTAAGTAAGGATACTTTAATGGTCAAACATAGCAAGGCTTAAAGGTATTTTCTGACCTCCCTACAGACAGGTGTGTGTAGGGAATGGGGCTATAATCAGTAGAATCAAGTTTTTACTAAAGACTCAGGCAAGCATTGACCAAAATCTCCCAGTCTAAGGTAATGAAATGTTATTTGTTAAAAGAGGTACATATTGATTAGCATATATATATAATTTCTCTATGTTAATGTCTCTATATTTTTCTATGTTAATTCTTTAAACTCCTAGGGACTTGATACGTGAAGTGTTTGGAATGGAAAGGGAAGAGTCCATCTCCCCTAATTTTGGCTGGGCTGAACTGTACTGTAAGACTTATCATTTTTTTAATTTGTTGATCTGGTCCAATATATGTTAAAATAAATGAACGTATTGCATGTACATGAACAATGAATCTTGTAACACTGAAAAAAATAAATGTTTTTCAGAAAAAAATAAAAAAATAAATGAATGATATTTCCTTTTATGTCCATGTATCATGACTAGAAAATTGGAGCCAAATTGATTTTGAAGTTACACTGAGAAACCTCTCTCCTTGCCTCTCTTCTGCACCGCCCCTATGCAGGACTGTTTACAGAAAAAAATTAGATTCACTGTTCGCTTAAACCAATATATTTTGCTGCTAGCTCTGCAAGTCCAATTAACTCTTCTGACAATATGGTAAAGTGAGGATATTGGATTATGTTTGTAGCCAATTAGAAACGTCATGGTTGAATACTCATTCTTGTAACACTATTTAAAGTTATGAAACCATGGTACTAAAAAATATTTCATGGAGTTGGAAGGAAAATTTAGGAGTAAAGTGAAGAACAATTAGTTCCTTTAGATCATGATATGAAAATCAAATTTTTCTGTAAGAATCAGAATTATGTGGGGTATAAATTAGTAGAAATAATTGTCCTTATTATCATTAACTTTAGTATTACTACCTTATAAAAAATTAACATTACTGATGGAAGAGAATATGGTAAAATGGATGGAATATTGGGTTAGGAAACCAATAGACCCGTCCCAATTCTATTTTTGCTACTCCCTCAGTCATAACCTTCCTCATTTGAAAAGTGGAAATATTTCCATCTTTTTGTGTCTTCTTCAATTTCTTTCATAAGTGTTCTGTAGTTTCTAGAGCATAGATCCTTTATGTCTTCGGTTAGGTTTATTCCAAGGTATCTTATGGTTTTTGGTGCTATTGTAAATGGAATCGATTCCCCAAATTTCTCTTTATACAAGAGTTGCATTGTTAGTGTGTATAGGAAAGCAACTGATTTCTGTGCATTGATTTTTGTATCCTGCCACATTACTGAATTGCTGTATGGGTTCTAGTAATTTGGGGATGGAGTCTTTTGGGTTTTCCACATAAAGTATCATGTCATCTGTGAAGAGAGAGAGTTTGACTTTTTCTTTGCCAATTTGAATACTTTTTACTTCTTTTTGTTGTCTGATTGCTGTTGCTAGGACTTCTAGTACTATGTTAAACAATAGTGATGAGTGGGGGCACCCTTGTCAAGTTCCTGATCTTAAGTGAAAGGCTCTCAGCTTTTCCCCATTGAGAATGATATTTGCTGTGGGCTTTTTATAGATGATTTTTATGAAATTGAGGAATGTTTCCTCTATCCCTACACTCTGAAGAGTTTTAATCAGGAAAGGATGCTGTATTTTGTCAAATGCTTGTTCTGCATCAACTGAGAGGACCATATGGTTCTTGTCTCTTCTTTTATTAATGTGTTCTATCACACTGACTGATTTGCAAATATTGAACCACACTTGCATCTCAGGGATAAATCCCACCTGGCCATGATGGATAATCCTTTTAATGTACCATGGGATCCTATTAGCTAGGATCTTGTTGAGAATTTTGGCATCCAATTTCATCAGGGATATTGGTCTGTAATTCCCCTTTTTGATGGGGTATTTCCTGGTTTTGGGATCGAGGTATGCTGGCCTCATAGAATGAGTTTGGAAGTTTTCTTTCTGTTTCTATTTTTTGAAAGAGCTTCCGAAGAATAGGTATTATTTCTTCTTTGAATGTTTGGTAGAATTCCCCAGTCCAGGAATCCATCAGGCCCTGGATTCTTGTTTTTTGGGAGGTTTTTGATCACTGCTTCAATCTCATTTCAGGTTATTGGTCTATTCAGGTTGTCATTTTTTTCCTGTTTCAGTCTTGGTAGTTTATAGGTTTCCAAGAAGGCATCCATTTCTTCCAGGTTGCTTAATTTATTGGTATTGAATGGATAAAGAAGACATGGTCCGTATATACAATGGAATATTACTCAGCCATCAGAAAGGATGAATACCCAACATTTGTATCAACCTGGATGTAACTGGAGGACATTATGCTAAGTGAAATAAGTCAAGGAGAGAAAGACAACTATCATATGGTTTCAGTTATTTGTGTAACATAAGGAATAGCATGGAGGACATTAGGAGAAGGAAGGGAAAAATGAAGGTGGTGAAATCAGAGAGGGAGATGAACCATAAGAGACCATGGATTCTTGGAAACAAACTGAGGGTTTTGGGGGGTGGGATGGGGAGATGGTTAGCCCAGTGATGGGTATTAAGGAGGGCACATATTGCATGGAGAACTGGATGTTATATGCCAACAATGAATCATGAAACACTAAAAAAAAGTGGAAATAATAATTCTAATATCATGAAAATCAAATGAAGTAACACACGTGATGTGCTTTGAAAAGTATAAATCAAAAGGTATATTTTTTTAATTTATAAATTAAAATTTATAAGATAAAGTTGGAATAAAACATGTCTTCTAAAATTATTTTAAACTCTAGTACAAGCAAATTTTACCTTATATAGTGCAAGTATGTCCAAGGAAATATGTATAAAAAGAATATTTGAGTACCAAACTTCACTTTCATTGTGCTAAAGGAATAGATCTCTCATATATAAATATTGTATAAGAATAGAGTCTCTAATATACCATTGAAAAGTTGAAGAACTTATGCCAGAGATGCAAAATGTCACTATAACTGAGCAGATCAACAGGAACAGAGGGGGCTCTTGAGGAACTCAAAGCCAAGTTCTAAAAAACAAGCAAATGAATAATGCTGAATACCAGGACCACACGACCCCCTTCCTTGGTACCCAGCACCAGTGCATACCCTCTATAGCCATAGTTCCGTCCTGATTCAATCCTGGTGCCTGGTGATAGTGAATCTCTTCAGCAATCCTTCTCAGATGGCATTATCACCCACAGCTAAAAAGAAGAAAACTGAGGCTCAAGGAGGTCAAGTAATCTCCTCAAAGTCACAAGAGAAGTCAGTGAAGAGTTGTATTCGATCTAAGTTCTACTCAAGATCTCCAAAGCTCATGTATATTCACTCCTTTAACCAGAGAAATCACGTATTTCTTCTGAAGTGGTGAGTCTGCTTCCATCTTTATAATCATGTATACCTAACACAATTTCCTTCCTTGATCCCTCATCATAGTCAAAACACTACATGTTCCCAATTACATGGTCAAAAGAGAAGTACAGACAGTCCCTGGAAGAACCAATGAGGGCAACAGAAAGGACAGATGGGTCTCCTCCATTCCGCAAGAGAGTGAGAAGGTAGAAATAGATAATAGGTAATCAAGCTGCTCTTAGCACTCACATGGCAGCCAGGAGATGGGAGAACTAGGGTCAGGTACATTGTGAAGTAGCATGGCTACCTCATGCTTATCTATAGACCCATGGGCCAGCCCTCCAGCACAAAGGACCTTATTTTCCCTTTTGCACAGCTGAAACAAACGAGGAAAAATTCATCATTAATCACAATGAACAGCTTTTTCTAAGCTGCTTGGAAACTACTTTTTTTTTTTTTTTAATTTGACACGGAGAGAGAGATCACAAGTAGGCAGAGGGGCAGGCGGGAGTCAGGGGGTAGGAAAGCAGGCTCCCTGCAGAGCAGAGAGCCCAACGTGGAGCTTGATCCCAGGACCCTGAGATCATGACCTGGGCTGAAGGCAGAGGTTTTAACCCACTGAGCCACCCAGGCGCCCCAAAACTACTTTTAATTCATAACAGCTTTGGGCATGAACATGCATAGACTCAAAGTAATCTAGTTGGTGAAGCCACTGGATTTTTCTTTTCTTTTTTCTTTTCTTTATTTTATTTTATTTTATTTATTTGTCAGAGAGACAGAGAGAGAGAGAGGGAAAGCACAAGCAGGGAGAGCAGCAGGCAGAGGGAAAAGCAAGCTCCCCTTTGGGCAGGCAGGCCAATGCAGGACTCGATTCCAGGACCCTGGGATCATGACCCGAGCTGAAGGCAAATGCTTCACCAGCTGAGTCACCCAGGTGTCCCAAGCCATGGGAAGTTTCTAAAACCAACCTTGAAACAACTTGCTTGAAGTTCTCTTACTTGTAGCAATTACTAATACTTAAGTCTCATTAGTTCCTATGCTGGTAACTGGGAAAATACAGGGAAAGCCAGGATTATGAATGAAATTTTGTGGCTCACTTAGCTTTTTTCTTCTTCAGACAGTACAATGGGCTCCCACACAATTACAGAGAGATCTGGGCCAGAAAGTGTGGGTGACTCAGAAAATACCCATCTCTGCTACTAGAAGGGAAGAAAAATATGAAGAAAATTTATGCTATAGGTGGGAAAATAGCCTAATAGCATTCTTTTTCTATATAAAGCATTATTTCCCTAATATTTAATATTGCTATAAGTGTCAGTTGGTATAAGTATCTGACCTAAAAGTTCACATAAGGTTAGGGCCAGAATCTATGCCCTATAAAAACTAAGATTTGAGCAAAGAAGAAGTGGAAGGAGCAAGACAGATTAAAGCAAACAGTGCTTCTCTGCAGAGTGATGGACACATGAACACACAGAAGCAGAAATACTGTCTCACAGAGACAGACACACAGAAATACAAATTGAGACATCATTTTTCAGAGTCAAAGACACACTTAGACATAGGAAAATCTGTAATGATTTTCAGCTATCAAATTTAATTCCCATAAAACCTGTGAATCTCTTAAAACAATTCCGCTCTTCTATTTGCATAAATTTGCTTAAGTACATTTCTTTTTCTTATAAACTAAAAATAAATGGCATTTTTAGTCATAAGTTTTTGTAAAGAATCTATGTAGTTCACTGTGGACTGGATTGGAATATTGGCACTCCCAGGATTCTTTCAGCCTGATTCCTATAAAGTATAACTTCTGGTACAAAAAGAGTTTGAGCATCCTTCATGGGAATAGCACTATGATCTCAGTGAACTCTATGCTTGGAAGTGTGAAATATTCAATGGTGATAAACTGCAAACCTAAGTAAAGCTCTTTAAGGAAACTAAAAGAGTTCAACTCACATTTAGAGCAAATTTGGTACAAACCAGGGCCTCAGCCTTACATGCAACAGGGAGTGTTTTGAATAGAAGGAAGTTCAAGTCTCATCTTGCCTCACTGAACTCATGGGAAAAGAGACAGAATCACAAAGAGACAATATAGAGATGGGACTTTTGGAAAGACTAAGGAGCTCCACAAATCCTCTCCTCCAAATAGCAGCAATAAAACTTGACAACAGTTTCAAAAACAAACATTTAAAATTTCTGATAATTATACAATAAATCAAGAGACAATCATTCAAGAAAATCTAAAGAATCTGAATAAAAATAATGCGAACATGTGGTGTTTAAGCCAGAAACTGTGCCATACCCCCAAGCTCCCTCCTTAGAAGTTTTATTCTGGAGATGAAGGCAGGTCGTGAGAACTGGCAGCTCTAGTCCCCTCTCTGTCCCCCAGCTCTAGCTCCGTGGCAGAGATCCACTCCAGAAAGTTGCATAGGAAGTGAGGGTCAGCAGCTCTGTGATCCTGCCTAAGGATGTTAGCACACTTTGCTTTCTCCATTCCCACATTCTATGCTATTGTTGTCATACATTTTATTTATATAAAAATTGAGGATGTTGGAGTATAGAAAAAATCATACCCAGAAGCACTGTTAAAGATAATAGAGATTTTAATGGCAAATAGTTAGGAAAGGCCAACATTTCTGTGATAGAGCAAGATAAATTAACCATCCAAAGAACAGAGAGAATATGCAAAATGAACATAGTCATGGGAACCTGTAGGACACCATTAAATATATAACTCATTGTTATTCTAACAGTTACTTAAGGAGTTACAGTGTTTACTAAATTCTACTGTGATAGGTTGAATAATTCCTCCCAACTTTGAATGGTAAAAGGCACTTTGCTGATGTGATAAGTTAAGGATATTGAGATGAGGAGATGAACCTGTATTATTCTAGGTGAGCCCAAAATAATCTTTATAAAAGAAAGGCAGCAAGTCAGAGTCAGAAGAAAGAAGTGATGACAAAGGAGAAGACAGAAAGAAACTTGAAGATGTTACACTCAGGCTTTGATGACAAAGACAAAGAGGCCAAAGAATGCCTCTAAAGGTTGGGAAAGGCAAGTCAATGGAGTCTTTCAAAGAGGCTCCAAGAACACAACCCTGCTAACACTTATAGTGTAGCCCAGGAAGAACATTTTGAACACCTGAGCTCCAGAACTATAAAAAAAAAATAAAACCATGTTGATTTATACCACTAAGTTTGTGGTAATTTGTTACAGTAGAGATAGGAAACTAAGACATCATACTGAAATCAGATTGTATAGTAGGTATTGTATTTGAACTATATCTTGTATAGTAGGTATTCTTAACAGGATCATTTGTTCCCTAAGGGACAATTGACAGGACCTGGAGACATTCTTCATTGACACATATGGAGGGAGGTGGGGAGGGGAGAGGAGGATGCTGTTGGCATTGATTGGATAGAATGTAGAAGGCCAAGATAATGCTAAACAGTCCACAGGATAGACCACAGTAAGAAATTAAATAAATAAATAACCCAGTTCAAAATGAAAATACTAAAATTAAATATTTTGATATCTACTTTAGAAATGTATAATACCACACTTTGCTTTCTCCATTCCCACATTCTATGCTACTGTTGTCATACATTTTATTTATGTAAAAATTATTAAGTATAGGATACATTATTATTATTTGTATATAAACAGTCAATGAGCATTTTAACAGATTTATTGATCTATAATTCATATACCATACAATTCACTTATTTAAAGTATAAAATTCAATGAATTTTAATATTCAGTCCTACAGCCATCACCACGATCAATTTCAAAATATTTTTATCACCCCCTCGAAAAACCCATATCAATAGTCACTCATCAGTTCCTATATCCTTCCATCTCTAGCCATGAATCTACATTTTGCAGCCATGAATCTACATTTTTTTCATACAGAATTACTCTGGCCACTTTATATAAATGGAATTCTATAATAAAGGATTTTTTGTGATGAGCTTCCTCCACTTAGCATAACATTTTCAAGATTCTTCCCTACTGTTGTGGTACTTTTTGCTTACTAGTGCCACTGAATGTTATTAAATGAGATTTTTATTATCAATTATTCAGTTGCAGGCATTTGAACTTTTTCTACTTTTTGGCTATCAGTGATATTGTTACAAAAATTCAGGGACAGGTTCTGTGTGGATATATTATATACAAAGGAGCAGATTAACAGTCATATGGTAACTCTGTGTCTAACATTTTGAGAAACTACCATTTTCCAAATTGACTGCACTGTATTACAATCCTACCAACAAATTTTGAGGGTTTCAATGTCTCTACATCCTAAACAACAATTGTTTAAATCTGTCTTCGTGATTATATTTATCCTATTGTGTATGAAAGAGGTAGCTAAGTGTAGTTTTAATTCCCTTTTCCAAATGAATTGAGAATCAGTAGATCTTCTTTGGAGAGATGTTTATTCATTGACTTTTCCCATTTTTAAATTGAGTTATATGTCTTTTTATTATTAAACTGTAAAAGTTCTTTATTCTGGAAACAAATCCTTTATCAGATTTGTGATTTGCAAATACTCTCTCCCATTCTGTGACTTGCATTTTCATGTTCTTGATGGTTTCCTTTGAAATACAGTTGTTAATTTTGATAAAGTTCAAATTATTTTTTTCTTTTGTCAGTTTTGCCTTAGTTTCATATCTAAGAAACTATTGCCTGACTCAAGATCATAAAGATTTACTCTTGGGTTTTCTCTTTAGTATTGTATAATTTTATTTATTACATTTAGGTTTATGAGCATTTTGAGTAAATTTTTATGTATAATGGAAGGTAGAAATCCAACCTCATTGTTTTGTTTTTAAATATTTACCCATTTTTTTGAGAGAGAGAGAGAGAGAGAGAGAGAACACAAATGTATGCATGTGCTAAAATGAGGAAGGGGTAGAGGGAGAGATTCTTCAAACAGACTACCTTCTGTGTGCCACCCCAGTGATCATGACCTGAGTTGAAACCAGGAGTCAGACGCTTAACCAACTGAGCCTCCCAGGCGCCCCCAACTTCATTGTTTTGACATAGATATTTAGTTGCCTTGGCACCATTTGCTGAAAAGACCATTTTTCCTCCAGTGAAGTTCGTATTTGTCTTTGCAATTGCCTTTCATAGAGGGAGAACTCTAAGCCAGTGCTTCTACCCTTTCTACCTTTGAGCATGGGTGCTTTTTTAAGGAAGACAGGTGAGCACTAGATGGAAAGTTCGTTTTTTAAATTATTTTCTTTCTTCAGCTACAGTGCAATAGCACTGTCCCCTCAAACTGCCAATCTTGAGCAAATTAAGAGAGGAAAAATGCAAATTTCCCTGTATCACTAACAAAAAGAGCAAACCAGTGATTTATTCTGGCAATGTCACCTTTCTGTCTAAGGGCCACAGGTGCCAACAAATTCTCATTTCTAGCTTCTGCAGTGCTGACATAATGCTAAATTCAAACAGCTGCTCAGCTGCCTTCACCTTGTATTCTGACTCAGCACCATTTTCCTAAATAATTGATACATAAAGCATATATATCAACTCTGAATCCATACTGCAGTGAGCATGCCATATCTACTGACAAAAATATGTATCTTTTCTAATATTTACAAGGTGGGCAGTAATCTGGATGATGAAATCTGAAGAGAATTCAAAAGGTTTATAACCAAAGATTAACCTCCTTAGACCAAAGTGATTCCCTTTTTATAAGTACTGGAACACTTCATTTATCTGTAACACTGTGCTTTAGTTTGAAAACCCCTGGAAAGTAGACTTTGAGAAAAAGATACAAGTGCCAGTTGTTTGTGTTTGGGGAGCAAATTTCAGGAAACACAAGTAAGGGAATAGAAGATCAGACAACCAAAGGTAGAAAGCCAACAGAGGTAAGATATTTTTTTAAAGATTATTTATTTATTTGTTTGTTTGTTTATTTATTACTTATAGAGCATAAGCAGGGGTAGAGGGAGATGGAGAAAGAAAATCTCAAGCAGAATCCCTGCTGAGCTCAGAGCCCAACATGAGGCTCCATCCTATGACCTCGATATCATGACCTGAGTAGAAACCAAGAGTCAGACACTTAACCGACAGAACCACCCAGGTGCCCCAAACACCTGGGTTATTAAGCAAGCTAGCATTATGGGTGACTAGAGAGTAAACACAGTAGGAAAGTGTGGGCAGAGGCAGGGAATGTACACCTCAGTTATCACACATGGAGGAGGGGAGGGAACTGAGTTACTTCTGCATCAATCCCACTGGTCATTGGGTGAAGGTCCTCCCCTCTTTAGGAGGCATAATTCCCCAGTCTATCTGACCAGTAGAGTCTATGGGCAGAGAGCTAGTTCTGGTGGTCAGAGAAAGTCCCGGACAGAAAGAGTTAGGGATAGCAGCTGGAAGTTGGGCCAGCGTGCCACGAAGAGGTAAAAGCCAAGAGGACGCAGTGATCAACAGTGCCTTCTTGATCACTTATTTGTCAACTTCTTAAACCATATCTAGATCAAGAAGCTAGCTAAGAAAGGTGTCCTTGAGTACTCAAACCTCCTTTCCTTGTAGAAGATGCCATAAATTCCAACTTAAACACATTCACTCACTCCTAGGAGAGGCTTTGAACCTTTACAAAATTTGAATAATGAAGGGCATCTGGTTCCCTAATTCATTTTAGCTTTCATATTAAAAGCAGCAGATGCCTGCTGTTGACAGACATATGCTGAAAACGAAATAAATGGCAGTGGAGTGGTATGATCTGAGAATGAAGAAGAAACCAAAAAATTACACAACAGACAAAAGAAAACAATGAACATAGGTCTTTAGGATAAGGAACAAATAGCTTTATACTTTTCAATACTCTTACAGGCACATTATATTAAGTTCTAGGATCATAAATAATTACCATAATAGATGTTTATTAATCTAATAGTTATCGAGCATGTTAGTATGCCATTTGCATATTTGTCCATGCAAGGGATACATAATTAATTTGCCATCAATGCCACAGCCATTATGGAGATACTTAAACAAATAGATATGTAAAGTGGTTATGTTCAAAAAGACAGGAAGTAAAATTCATCTTGGAAAAAATACAGGCAAATAGAACATTGTTTTTGAACATTTTGAGGGAATAAATATGGGCATGCTGTTCCATAAATAAAGAAAACCTGGTTATTCGCTCCCCCAGAGTGAGCAATCACAGAAATATTATTGGGACTACCCTGCATTTTCTTCCACTTCTGCTTGCCTTCCGTGTGGCTTTAGCGAACTATCATGTGGTAAACACAGGACTACACAGAGGAAAGGAAGCTAACAGAATGAATCTTCAGAAAGGGCAACTAACCTTGGAAACCACATGTAGTAATTCGGGAAGAACGCTGGGCTGTGAGGCACAGCAGAGAATTTTGGGGTCAGCTATCTAGTAACTGTGTGATCTTGAACAAGGATCAAACGGCTCCTCTCCGAGCCTCAGTTTCTTTGTGTGTAAAATGAAGTTTTTAGTAATTTCTAGCTTTAAGAGTTGGGAAATAGGATTGAGCTATGAAATAAAAAATGCCTAGCTTAGCATTTCTTGTCACATTGATCGCACAAACAGTAAATTGTAGTTCCCTTCTAATTCCTGAGAATATTCAGTCATGCTGCCAGCAGTGGAGACAGATTCCTGTTGATCCATCCACATATTTGAGCCCAAGAGTGCCCCAGTGATGGCGGCCCAGGACTACATTTGCATGTGTATTTTGTTAAGCAGGTTTTATCTGGGTGAAGCTATCAACGGGGGGATTTCCGCCCCATAACTCTACACTTGTTACACATATTAACTGTACTCAGCTTATCAAACCAGACCACCCAAAGCTTAGTAATGCGCTGGCTTCAGAAGAGCAGTAGCATCTTGCTTAGAGTTTATCTACAATTCATTTTGCTGTGTTCCAAGGGTTCTCTGTAAACGTGTCAAGAACTTTTAATGTTTCAGAAGGTGGAAAGATGCATTGAGTTTCCAGGATCACTAGCAATCAGAGATAAATATGAGAAAGGAGAGACAGGTGAAGGGCAGCACCCATTTCAGAAGCTTAGGGAAAGCCAGTTGCATACCACACAGGTCATATTTGCTTAACTAGCTGTAATCAGAACCTTACAGAGGTTTGCAGAGAAATCAGTAGTACAAATAAATAACCTAAGAAGACTTAACAATGCCATACTATACACAGAGCAGAATTGCACATAATAAACAAGATGGCAAGTAAAATTGCAGGTTAATGACCTTGTAGTTTATGCTATAATGAGGCACATACAGTACTAGGCTGGAACAAAACTATTATAGGATATAAATGCATATAATAAAAGTTTATAAATAAATTATTTTACACTAATTGCAATTAAATTGCCTTGTTTTAATATGATCTTGTAATTAAGATACGAGCATCACGTTGCCTAATGCTTGCCTGATAGCACCAAATGCCGATATTTCTCTCAGCTACAGTTATTGTGAATAAACACCCAAACTTCTTTATGTGAACTCTTTTTTTGGATGAACATTCACATTCAAAAGCAGATTCTCACAAAGTGGGTAAATCTGCAAACACTGTCTATTCTGACTCTATAGTCTCCCCAGAGATTGTATCCAATTGGTTCTAAAATAAGGAAACTTTTAAGCCCTCCTATTTTTCCTTTCATGTAGCCAATACTACTGGACAGATGCCCCTCCAGTCAGAAATGCCACTGCAACTTTGAGCTTGGCTCTACCTATGTGCAGTATCCATCTTCTCCCTCTTGCTGCAGTCAGAGTCAGGGCCACTCCCCTTGGGCTGTTGTGTGTGGCTCCTACCACCGTGTACAGATCCATTCTCGACACCCATCCACAGGCCTGATTATGTTGATCCTGAGCACAGAAGCATAAGGCCTTTGATGCCTGAGATCACATGCTTTTTCTGGAATTGGTTTAGAACCCAGATGTATACAAAAGAAATGAAAACTCCAAATAATGCCTGTCTTTAGGGGCTTTGATTTATCAATAATAATAATAAACCATAAACTACTTAAGGCACAACAACATTAACTTGCAATAACATTAAAAGAAACAATTTCTGGAAGATGAATGGAAGGTGCAATTAATTAGCTGGAAAAAAAATAGGAAAGCCCATGAAGGTAGCATTTTTTTACCCAGGAACTTAAAGGGAAAGACTTACCATACCAAAGAATTCCTGTGTGTGTCTCTTTTGACATAAATTAAAGGATGTCTTTTCAGAGTACCATTCAATGAAGAAAGAAAACCTATCATGCTTGAAGAACAAACAACTTTAGGCTAAGGAGAAACAAATTAAAAATAAATAAATCCTGGATTGAAGAAAGGAAGTATTTGTGAAGAGAAAGTCAGAGGAGGGTGAGAGGGATTGCAAGAGAAAAGAGAATTTAACACTGCTGGGGGATAGTGAGTAAAAGAAAGTCATTAGCAAATAAAATACTTGATTCTCCAAACAGAGAGAGTATGCTGTAATAAGATCAAAGGAAGTATGCAGATCTGTGCATTGCTCTGGACTAATAAGTTAGTAATGGTCAAATTTAAGCAAGAAAAGCCTCCTTAAAGGATTAGATTTGGGGCGCCTGAGTGTCTCAGTCACTTGAGCACCAGACTCTGGGTATCAGCTCAGGTCATGACCTCAGGGTACTGACACTGAACCCTGCATTGGGCTCACACTCCCTGTGGAGGTTGCTTGAGATTCTTCCCCTCCCCCTTTTATCCCTCCCCCTGCTCTCTCACATGCTTTCTCTTTAACCCTAGAACTAGAAAGACTATCCCTGCACTCAGAAGCACTGGTCCAGGTCAGTCCTCCCCGCACTGGAGGAGGAGGAAGCAGGAGAAAAAAAGAGAACCCCACCTACCTACAGGCAGTTACCACCTAAGAAGGAAAGCCAAGCAGATCGAATACATTGCTTGCAATGTTTGCAAATTTACGGGTCCAACGTATCATTCAACAGGATGCTCTTACAACTTCATTTTTTTTCAACGAGTATTTAAGGAAACACCTTCCATTAAGTGGGTACTCAGATAGGCCCAATGGAATGACAAAGGTTCTTTCAAATACAATTATGCAAGCCTCTGAATTGTCCCGACCCCATTCAGAATGGTGAAACTGAATTTGGTCAGAGTGAGTTTCTTTCTTTACTTTTTTTTTTAATTATGTTATGTTAGTCACCATACAGTACATCATTAGTCTTTGACTTCATTTTTTACAGGCAGCTGCCACTCCCTTTGATTCTCCTCACCCCACTCCAAATCCCACCCCCAACTAGTAGTGATTTTCTTGCAGTTTGTGTTTAGACATTTCTTGGAGGAGTGGTCCTGGGATGGAGCCCCACAGGGGCTTTCTGCTTAGTGGGGAGTCTTCTCCCTCTCCTCTGCCCCTTCCTCTCATGCTCTCTCTCTCTCCCTTTTTCTCTCTCAAATAAATAAAATATTTAAAAAAAACAAATAAATTCAAATTATTTTGTATAAAGACGAATGGAATTAGGAAGAAAAATTTATCAATATCCTGTGGACTGTTTTCAAGCATTCTGTATGGCTTCAGAAAATGGAAACAGGATGAAGAACAGTGTAGAAGGAGAGAGAATCCAGATGTCATTTAAGGACATGTCAAAATAATGATAGAAGGATTTATCTTTTTTCTTTTCTTTTTTAGGCAGAAAAAAAGTTCCTTAGAGAAAAGTCAAGATTTATCCTATCTGACCACAGGAAAAAAAGACATTTCTTCGTTCTTAAGCTATTTGGTAGCCAGTAGAGTAGACTGAAATAATAAAATCATAATAATAATTCTTACTTGGGTTTTATAATTTTATATAGTGTTTTAGTGTTTATTAACCTATTAGATCCTCACAACAGCTATGTGGATAAAGATTATTTACCTCATTTTACAGGTGAGTTAATTTTTTTAAAAAGACCAAAAAACTAAATAATTAGCCTAAAGTTACATGGTTGATAATTAGCAGAATCAGCACCATCCCCTGGTCTTCAGCTCCAAATCTCCTTTCTATTGCAGCTCAGAGATTGATTGAAATAAAAGTAAATATCTGAGGCTAAGTTGGAGAACTTTGTGAACAATGATCCTATTCTCTTTCCCTTTTCTCATTCTTCTCCAAACCTTGTAAATAAGAGACCTTTTAAAACAAGAGCAATCCCCCATGTCTATGCATCTGTTGGTCCTAAAAGCCATTTCCCAGACATAGTTCATGGCTAATTGAGGCTAGGAACACATAACCTAATGGTCAAAGCCATTCTTGTGTTTTTCATATTATTATCTTGGCAGTAGGAGAACAGAGAGATCCAAGTATGTTCCAGCCCACCTGCTGTGAAGGTAGCAAATTTGAGAAAACAGAAAGTAGGATATTTCATTTTTTCAACCAGTTAATAATGATAAAAAGATATTTGAGAATCTTTCTTTAGTTTAGAAATGTTAATGGGTAAGTGCTACCTCTTCTCACTACTCAGTACAACAAGGCCAAAGGTGTGTTTTCTTTATTTTGGTTTGGCTGGTTTTAGGTTTTTGTTCTTGTGCAATTTCCTCAAATTAGTTACAAGCACACCCTGGACTGCACAATCATATTTACTATTTCTATCATTACCAGTTCAGAATAAATGCATTAGGCATATGATGGCACACTATTGTTGAGAATTTTTCATATTTGGGGGTCTAGAGCTCAAAAAAATAAACCTAAATTTTCTTATCTTTGGAAAGTCAATATTGGAGTTGAACAGAAGAAAAATTTACCTATAGATTATTTTTAGCTGGGTGTAGTGCATGAACAATGAATGAATCTTGGAACACTGAAAAAATAAAATTAAGGGGCGCCTGGGTGGCTCAGTGGGTTAAAGCCTCTGCCTTTGGCTCAGGTCATGTTCTCAGGGTCCTGGGAGTAAGCCCCGCATTGGGCTCTCTGCTCAGTGGGGAGCCTGCTTCCCCCTCTCTCTCTGCCTGCCTCTCTGCCTACTTGTGATCTCTCTGTGTTAAATAAATAAATAAAAATCTTTGAAAATTAATTTAATTATTTAATTTTTTTAAAAAGGAAATTAAAGATGAAGAAAAATGTAGATGCAGACAGACAATAAGTATATGTGAGCTTTATCTGTGTTTCCAA
Source organism: Procyon lotor (assembly GCA_028646535.1). NCBI lineage: Eukaryota > Metazoa > Chordata > Mammalia > Carnivora > Procyonidae > Procyon > Procyon lotor. Next base: position 53,395,045 of record CM053617.1, read on the forward strand.
GTAGGATACATTACAGAAGATAGTAGAGACATGTATTCTATTATTCCTGCCCACTATAAATTTAAAAGTCTAGTTGAAAAGACAATACTTCATATTACACATGAAGAAACAGAAAGATGGTTCCTCATACACAGGACACTTAAGCAACATTGGGTATTAACTGTCCAAATTTTTAGTCATTTACAAAGGCAATGTTGTGCTTAAGAATACAAGCTCCCGAGTCAGATACATCTCAAACGCACTCCAAAACCTGTACTGACTTGGGTATGGTAGTTACTTTCACCAAAACTTCATATAATCATCAACAAAATGGGAAAAATATTAGCTACCACATAAGATTTTCATGAAGTTAATTGAGCTAACACATAAAAATAACACAAGAGTGTCTGGTATTTTGTATATTCACATACATGTTAGTAATAGAGCAATAGTACTAGTAGCATTGTAGTAGTAGTAATAATAGTAAGAGAAATAGAGTAATAAGCAAAATCTTACAGGAAAACTGGGTGTGATTAGATGGGGTTCAAGAATGTGTATGAGAAACAGCATCTCAAGGAGTGCCACATAAGAGCTTAGAGGATCACTTAAAATGTTATTGTCAATCCATAAACTTGTCAGAAAAAGGAGCGATGCCCATGAGATCCAAGACCAAGGAGAACAGACAGAGGGAGATGTTTGAAGTAGAGGGTGAGAACAAGAGCCTGGAGTAGGTTCAGAGCTGACCAGCAGGGGACTAAAGCACTGCTGTCACCGAGGTCTCCAGCCACTTTCCCCTGTAGGGTGTGCGCTCTGTCACAGGACCACATTGCTATTCATCCTCTCCCATCCCAACCTAAAGGTAAGATCTGAGAATAGAAGTTTTCCACCCATGGACTGGCCAATTTCTGGCTCAAAATCCAGAATGCTTCTTTTGGGAATTTGAACAGAGGGAAATTCTGACCCCCAATGTCAGAAATGAGAAGTCCATGAGAGTGGAGATTTACCAGCCCATGTACACCACACCATTGTAAAAAAGTCCCAGAAGATGCAGATCAAAAGCAAGTGAATGAGTTCAGAGAGATCACATGGAAGAGGTAAGTTGAGAGAGCAGCCACATTCTGGGGCTATCCTTCTGGAGGTTCTGTGGCTGACATCTCTGAGGCTTGGCTTTCTAGAGCCCCATGAAATCTCTCTCTCGTTTTTCTACAGCCCCTTCTCCAATCCTTTCCTTCGTACTTGTTTTCCTTTCTTTCCAAATAGATCAGAACCCACTGACTGAACCACTCAGTCAGTTAAGCTGCTGCCTTGGGCTCAGGTCATGATCATAGGCTCCTGGGATGGGTTCCCTGCTAAGCGCAGAGCCTGCTTCTCCCTCTCCCTCTGCCTGTCACTCTGCCTACTCCTGCTCTCTGTCTTTCTGTCAAATAAAATATTTTTTAAAAAACTCACACACAAATAGATTAGAATCCCTCAATTAATTGTAAAAGATTTGGAGGAATTAACTACGCAAAGCTTTTTTTTTTCTTTTTTAAAGTTTCACTTCCTCTTGACTAGTGCTTTGAGATTATCCAGGAAAACTGTAGGCAAAAGTATCTACAACAGCTCAGGAGAGTTGCAGACAAGACAACTGTTATCTAATCTGACTAATGAAAAGGCACAGCTCCTTTCTAAAGACAGCTGTTCTCTGTGGTGCAGTGCAGACGTTGCAGCAGCTGAGGAGAAATAAGCCCCAGGACTCTGCAGTTTCCCAAGACTTGAAATGAGTCTTCCATTTACTGGTTCTCTGATCTTGGATGATTTGCATCCCTTCTATAAGGCTTATCTTCTGCAGCTGTATATTGCAAGGAATGATATTTACCTTATATGAGTTCATATAAATTAAACGTGATAGTGCATTAAATCTTCAGTATGTGGGCACAGAGTAGCAAACCTTCTGCAAGTCCATACTACCTTTATGAGAATAAGAAAAATGTGCTTTTACTTCTGGTCAAACAACTAGCAAGTAGACTAGGGTCTCTGAAGAGCAGTACATGGGAACCCTGCTTAACAGTCACTAAATGCTAATTATTATATTGTTGTAGTACTTAATGTATGCCCAAGTTTGCTTCTTTTGGAAACGCAGCAAGGCTACATATAACAACTTATAATTTACATAAGTTTTCCTTTGTGATGTAGTCAGAGTGAAAAAAAGTTGTCATCAGATTTCAGGCTGATAGGAAAATCGATGCAGGCAAATGTACTGTCAATAGTACCAATTACATCTCATTGGTCATGATGAAAGGAGGTTTACACGTAACACAGAACTTTTTTTTTAACTTGATATCTGATTATATGTCACCCTAAACACTGAATCAGAGCAGGTTGACATAAAAATAAAACATATCCCTGTCTTCCAACGGCTCAGTTATAGCTGCCTAGGAAGAGTTGATCTATCTACCATACAGAGTACATAATTCAAATGACAATAAAGAAAAAAGAAGCTTGCATAATTTCATGCACATGAAGGATAAAGTTTGCAGACAGATTTATGGGTTATAACCTGCTGGAGACTCTGTGTGGAAATGTTTCACTCACTCTTCTTTTGCAGACAAGCAAATTCTTTCATCTCCAGACCCTTCGGATAAATTTTCCCCAGGAGTTGTTGGACATTAAATCTGTCAAATAGAGACCCATGAAATTTGACTCAATGCTATAAATGGTAGGAGCTCTAAAGATGATACACACCTCTCCTTGTGGCATTTTGTGGTAAAGGACAGCAGAGCTGTTAGGATTGTCATTTTCCAAGATAGAAATGGTAGGGAGCATTTGTGATTCCAACCCCTCTTAGAGGAATCCTCTTTGTAAAGCAACTGAGTAACACCAACCCTATGCAACTGTGGTAACCACCCAGCTGAACTGGGCTTTGCTGGCACACATTTCAGTGGTCAAAACGGGTGGAGGACGAAAAAACCCAGAGCCATGTGATCCTCCAAAGATGGTTAATGAATACTACTACCCAAAAGACTAGGAAGTGGTGATGTTTTTGTTCCAAATCTGGCAGCTGGTGATCAAGTATTCTGAAGGTGTCAGCTCTGGGAACATTTTGATCTAACACACTTCACTATGTGAGTAAGCCAACAAAAATCCAAGAATGCTTAGCCAACTGAATACTCTATAGTTTGTATCCCATCTGTCTGCTTCCAGAAAGCAGTGCATACGCACCAGAATCTAATTAAGGAAAAGAGAAATGAGGTCTCTGGGTGTCAGGTCAGACCATAACTAGCAGTAGGCCTGGTATACAACAGGTGTTTCTTAAGAGGGTCCTCCTTTCTTGCATATCTAGGACACTCTACCCTTCTGACTACAGAATTTCTCCTCAGTGTGGGGGAAGGAAGAATATTAATTCTGTTCAAAGGAGAGTTGGGCCTGAGGATTCCGAGTCCACTGAAAGTTGGTATTTCAGAAGCAGATAATAAGATGGAGTTTGCCATAAACACCTTGGAAGAGCACTGGAGGAAGTGAAATTGGTAAGAGGGAGAAGTCCAACTGCAAAGCAGGTCATATAAGACCTTGGCCAACCCCTCCAGAGGTGCTAGAGTATATTTGGCTTGGTGGGCCAAAATGGCTTGGTTTGGGTCATGCCCTTAGGGGAGGTGGGGGTCTGTAGTGAGGCAAATCCTGAATGAGCTGAAAACTGTAGTTTGTCTGCATAGAATCTGGAGCAGCCAGATCTTCCTTGAAAGAGTCCTGTCCTTTGCCTGTTAGTCCTCAGCAAAACAGACATCTCTTAGTTGGGCTTTTAATCTGTGTAGCTTAGCCACTCTGACTCAGTGCCTGGTTCCCAGCTTCCTGTGTCCTCCTGCTGAGATGAGATGCCTTTACATATGCTACTAAGGAAGCCTTCCTTTCTGGTTTCCACACTTTTGCTTTAATTGCTTTTTAGTCTCCTGGGACTTTTTTGTAACATCATCACTTCCCTTAAATCCTGGCCTGCGGGCTATTTATTTGAAATTAAGTGCTATCAACTGGCCTCTATTTTTAGTGTTCTCTGATCTCATTGGCATCAGTGAGCCTAGTTCTCTCCAAACCCAGCTATAATTTCCAGAGAGTTAGTGCTGACTATTATTAGTACACAGATACCTTCTCTGAACCTTATAGCTTGTAAAGTTGTCCATTTTTGTTTTTTAAGGATTTATTTATTTTGAAAGAGAGATAGTGGGGGTGAGGGACACAGGGAAAGGGAGAGAGAGAATCTCCAGCAGACTCCCTGCTGAGTGAGGAGCCCATCGAGGGGCTTGAGTCCACAACCCTGAGATCATGACCTGAGCTGAAATCAAGACTTGGATGCTCAATCAACTGAGCCACCCAGGTGTTGCCAAAGTTGTCCATTTTTAAATTGGTAACCCAGTTTGGAGATGAGGAATAGACTAGAATGATTAACAGTGTGGACTCCAGAGTCACATGGCTCAGGTTTGATTGTCATCTCAGCTTATACCTGAGTAACCTTCTGGGAAATTATTTAACTTTAATTAATTAATTCAGTTGATTTTAATTAATTAAAATTAATTAACTCAATTAAACAACTAAAGTTAATTAAGTTAACTTTAATTAATTTAACTTTAATTATTTGACTCAAATTAATATTTGAGTTGAGGATCCCTTACCTACAAAGAAGGTATAATAGTAGTGTCTAAATTAAACTACTAATATAAAGGATATTTAGCAGCAGGAAGTAAGGAAATAAGGTAGAAAGGAAAGAAAGGAGAAAAAAAATCAAATTGTCTGAAGTCAACTATTTATACAAATGATCTGCAATGGAACAGGCTGAAGATATCCTTCCTGGAGCATCCCTACCAGTGCCTGTTCTTATTCTTAAATTTTACTGATTATTCATATGAATTAACTCAATATTAATTAAAAGGTAGAAGAGTATATTAATATAGAAGGAGCATCAGCTCTCTAGGATTATGTGCCCAGAGGCCATCTAAGTGCCAAGCAAATTTATTGATAGTGGTGATGAAGAGAGAAGATGCCAAGTCTTCCTGTGCCCATGTGGCTTAGCAGAGAACATCAGCAGATGAATGCCCTTGCCCTTACTCTGCAATTACAGACACTATTACAAGGGCAAGTGAAAACACAAGAGCCTGCAGCAGCTTAAACACCCATCAGCAGCCTCTCTGCTTGTATACATCCTCAGACCCACTGAGGAGTCTGCTGACAAGCTCTCTCGTTATCATTTGGCAGCTTCTTTTGGAAGAGGGATATGGTGGAATATGGTGTCCACTTTGTCCCCAGCAAGGTTCTCTGGCCCCAAGACCATGATTCCCATAAACCTAAAAGAGCCTGGCCTGTGGACATATGCTATAATTTGATGACCATAATTTATTACATAAACCAAAACACTCTTGAGGGTAAAGAGGGAATATTAATAATTCTATAGGCAATGGATTTAAACTAGAACTATCCCAGGTAAATTGACCATACAGTCATCTAATTATAGACACACAGCTGATGCAGGGCATGACATTAAGGCTTCACATGGATCCATTTAAAAAGTAGGTATGAAATCTTTGTTGGTTATCATTCTCCCTTTGGATACTATTTATGGTACATTGAATAATTGTCCCCCAAAACACGAGGTCCTAATTCCAGAATCTGTAAATATTACCTTACATAGCAGACTTTTCAGATATTTTAAATTAAGGACCTTGATATCAGAAGGTCATTCTAGATATCTGGCTGGGCCCTAAATGCAATAACATGTATCACTAAAAGAGGAAGGCAGAGAGAAATTTGATTAGACATAGAAGAGAAGGAAATGTGAAGATGGAGCAGAGAGAATTTAAAGATACTGGCCTTGAAAACTGAGGCGATGCCAGCAGTCATCATAGCTGAATTAGGCAAGGAACAGATTCCCCACTAAAGCCTCCAGATGAAGCATGGCCCTGTGGCACCTTCATATTTGTCCACTGATCCTGATTTCAGACTTTTGGACTCCAGAAGCATTAGAAAATAAATCTCAGTTGTTTTAATGGCGATTTCAACAGCCACAGGAAACACACACACTAATTTATTTTTTCTTTAGTAATTGTTTCTGAAAATAAAACAGTTTTTTAAACTTTTAGCAAATATTTAATAAAAGTATACCAAAAAAAATTAAAATAAAATCACTGAAAGTTGCACATGCCAAGGAGGGGAAAACAGCAATACCTTTTGTTGAATATCATTTCTACTGTCTTTCTCTTCATTAAGAATAAATACATGAGTGAGAAAATGGCTATATTGAATACCTCTATTTAAACAGAATTTAAATATATTCAATTTTTTTAATTAATTTTTATTAACATATAATGTATTATTTGCCCCAGGGTACATAAATATATTCAATTTTTAATTAAAATATATGAATTTAATTTAGCATGCCAAAGGTAATAGAAGTGAAATAAAAATAAAAATAAATGCTTCTTCATAACAAAGAAGTTGAGTTTTGATTCCCAAACTCTCCAGGTTTCACAAGACTACATGTCTTAATACCTTTCCAACATAACCCAAGTCTATTGTCAGTTTAAATTGGGTTAAAGAGAAGGTTGACCTTAAGCAAGGCAATAGCCTGATGGTGACACTTAAGAAACATCAAAGATATTCCTTGTCCCCAAATATCTTCCCTATAGTGTTGAGGTCTGTAATATCCACTCTCAGACACTTGTTTGTGGAAAGACCTCTGAGAAAATGAAGAAGTGCAGCCTGAAAGGGTAATGCAACAGGTCAGGAGCAATGGTTGGTAAAGACAGAGCACCAAGGCCTTTCATCCTTGGGACTTTTATTTGCTGCTAATTATTACTAAAATTGTTTGACTGTGGTTATATTTTCATCCTTTGGAGCTGGTGTTAAGATCAAATGTGAGGCATCATTTGAAATCTTCAAAACTTATAACTCTAAGGTATGGTTATAACTGAAAGGTATAGTAGCCCATTCAGTCATTATGCATTTAGGATTTTGACCCAAGAATAAAGAACAAATAGAAGGGCACAATGGAATGCATCATACTTCTATGGCCTTGATCCCATTTCTTAAAATTCCTGAGCCTCAGTTTCCACAACTTTAAAATGGAAATAGTAATAAAACTTGTCTCATAGGGTTATAATGAGAATTAAATAATTTACCCTATAAAATGATCATATACGGATTCAACATAAACATTTTATAAATGACAGCTAACAAAATACAACAAAGCAAATTTTCATGAAAAGAACTGGTGGGAAACTGCCAGAAGAAGGCACTTCCTGGTATAGACAGGCCTGAATAGGGTTTGGCAATGGGGGGGCAGCACCATGGACAGCTCTAGAAGAGCACAAGGGCTGCCCAGAGTGGAAACAGACTGAAAAGCCACTTTCTCCATGCCAAATTTTACTTCACCCAGCTCCACTGATCATGGTTCAAATGCAATGTGCAAACTGTCTGAAAAACACTATGTGGGATAGAGAAGTATGGTAGTGAAGAATACGGGCCTTGGATTCAACCGCTAGCTCTGCTATGAACAGGCTGTATGATCATGGACAAATTAATCTCCCCATTTCTTCATCTGTCATGTGGGAGTAATGATCAACTTCATAAAAAATGTTGGAAAGATTTTATTTGTGGTATATCTAGTAGATACTTTATCTACTAGAAGTAGATACTTTACAAATTGGAGCTACTTGTGTAAACAATTTTACTAGAATCTGCCTTTGGAGAGGTTATAGCACACTGGAGGGACAAACTAATCAAAATGAAATAAATGACCCAGCAATAGGATGTGGGAAACTATTAAAAGTTAAAATTAGAAATTGTTTTCCTCAATACATATTAACTATGCATTCTACTAGTAATTGTATATTATTATGTGTCAGCTGCTGCACAAAGAGTAGTGCATAAAGTAGCAACACTCCCTGCCTGATGGCATTTACAATCCTGGGGTGCTGGGGATTCTACAGAATCCATCCCACAGAGACTCCCACTTCTTTCTGCTCCTCCCAAGACCAAAAATAATCAGTAAGAAAGGTTTATTTGGTGTTCCCTGGCCATTTTCCCTCCTGCTCCTGGCTAATATAACCCAGAGCCACTTGCAGAAATTTCTGTTAATATCCACATCTAAATTTGCAGAGTCAAAGGCTGCAGCCCGGGAGTCCAATCTGCATTCATGAATATGTAGTAGGATATTCCTTTACAAATGTGGCAGTATCTAAGAAACGATATATATATATATAGAAAGAGCCATAGAACAAATTATTTGGTGTTAGACTTGGCCTGAAAAATGAGCTTTGAATCAAAAGGAAAACCAGGCAAGAAGAAAACCATCATTCACTGAGAAATGCCCTGAATCAGGCCAGCTGTTTTGAAATATCAATACTTTGAAAAACTAGTCCATGGGGTTTGCATTATTATCCCCGCTTCACTGATGAAGAACATGAGGTCCAGAGATGTTAAGTGACTTGCCCAAGGTCACAAACCCAGTGAAGGACAAAGGCAAATTTCAAAGCCTAGTCTATTTGATTCTCATCCCTGAGTTCATTCCACCCTATTGTGGATCTTTAGGAGACAGACATCCTGGCAATGGTTCTGTCATTAACTCAGTGTAGCCACCATGGACAGAACACACATTGCCTCTTGGGCTCTGTATTTGTGAATAATGAGTGGTTTGGACTAGAGGATCTCTGACTCTTTCCATACCCTCTTCCTTAGCTTCTGGCTAGGGCTTGACCATTAAAGACAGAGCTGGGAACATCAAAAGCAGGGTGTACTACTTGTAGAAGAATTTCTCTGACTATGGTCTCATTATGAACCTCACACTCAAGGTGCCTTTAGTTGACCGTCCTTTATCCAAAGCATCAACAATGTTCTGTCTTAGGAGTTAGAGAATGGCCTTTAAAGAGTTCTATATCTACTATAGACAATTCTGGTTGCAATTTAAGGCAGCATCCTCTGGCATCAACACAGCCAAGATCTATAATTACAAGCCTAATTAACCTAGAAAAGTCATCTAACCTTGCTTACTTAGCCTTTCTTCAACTGTAAAATGGGGGGTGTTATGTATTCTCCTCATTTGGAGCTCATAAATTCCAAAGGATAAAGTTAGGATGTGAAAATGTTTTGAAAAAGATGAAATGGTCTCAATAGGCAAGTTAAATATCTATAACTAGAAGAGATCACATAGCTAGTATAAAAAATAGAATAAATATATTTAAATTTGTATATATTAAAGTTTATATAAATTTGATCATTTTTATCTGCTCATATTAATATTCTGTCTTTATTTTTTAAGACTTATGTATTTATTTGAGAGTGAGAAGGGGAGCAGAGGGAAAGAATCTTAAACAGACTCCCCACCAAGTGTGGAGCCCAATGCAGGGCTCAATGTCACAATCCTGAGATCATGACTCAAGCAGAAATCAAGAGTTGGACACCTAACTGACTGAGCCACCCAGGCACCCTATGTCTGTATATTTTAACACAATTCTAATATTAGGGACAAAGGCCACATTTTCTGACAAATTCATCTATATACAATGATATTCCTCATCGTGATCCAAAAACATTAAGTCAGAAACACTGGAGGCACTTACAAAAGCAGATGCTTGGGGCACCAACAAGACCAATTGCTTCAGAATTTCCAGGAGTGGGACCTAGAGTTATACATTTTAACTAACTGTTTAATTCCCCAACTGATTCACATCTACATGACCACAAGATTCCAAGGGCAAAGACAGTACGCTGAAAGCTTTTGATGGTGAAGGTTAACAATTAAATACATAACCCATTCTGGGATTAACTAGGCAGATGATAATGGGTAGATGGCAGGGGTAGGTGTCAGATGTGAGTGGACCTTCTTTATATTTCAGGGGATGGGATTCAGGTTTAATCAGGGTGCCATAAAAATCTTCCATTTCTGTTATTCTGTATCTATAGAATCAGGAATGGCCCAAGAGATTAAGAGCAGACTCACGGACTAGAAAATAATCTTAAATGCTCTGAGAACCTCAGACCATCCATCAAGGGATCATAAAAGTACAATGGGTAGGAATGTGGCCTCTGGAACAGGGATGGCTAGGACTAAGTCCCAGCTCTAATAATTATTAAGTATGTGACTAGGAAGTTTAGCTTCATTCACCTCATCTGTAAAATAGGGATAATAATAGTATTTATGTTGTATAATTTATGTAATAAAGTATTCTAAAAGCAGTACCTGGCACAGAATGAGGGCTCAAAAAATAGTACATCAGTCACTGAGGAAAATGGATCATCTAAGTCACATATTTGGATCCCAGTCACATTTGGAAAACTTGCCATGTAAGCAATTATAATTTCTTGAGGAGGTATTACACACACACACACACACACACACACACACACACACACACACATTTGAACTGAGAAAACATCTGGAATGAATGAAGGACCCATCACTACTAGGTCCCAGTTAGGGAATCCAACAGAAATAAAGACAATCCCTAAGAGCTTACAGAGCCCCTGTCTCCCTTTCCTGCAACTGAACCCCACATCTTGACAATGGCTTTCCAATTCTTCTATCAGAGCATGCATAGTCTTCCATATCTCTTGATTTACAATGAGAAAATGAGAATAATCATCACTGACATACTTACTGAAATTTTTGCCATGTTTCAGACCAAATGTTTTATATTATAAAAGATTGCAGTATTTACTTTTCACAAGGACCCAGTCAGACAGATATTGTTATCTCCCATGGATAGAGTAGGCACTCAAGACTGTTTGATCTCCTTCTAGATTTCAAGATCTCTTAGGGGAGCCATGTCTTGACTTCTTTGACTATGCTCTTGAAGTCAGCAAAATCCTTGAATACAGGATGGTGTTTAATAAACATCTGTGATAATTCCCAGCAAGTGCTCCCATGAGATTTTAGCTGTGGCTTTCTAGTCCTTACATCAAGCAGCTATAGTAGCAACTTCCGGCAGGGGATACTTTTACTGTTCTATGAAGTCCACAGTGTTTCTCTCCTCACACAAACCCTTCAAAAAGCTATTAGGCCCCTCTGAACCTGGATAGCTCTGCTATAGTTGCTTCCACAAAGCAGCTAAAGCATAGCCCTTGTGTAAACCCACTAGTAAGGGATATTGTGATGCAACTGGTCTTTGAATTCATAGGTGCTCTGCCCCCATATGTCAGATGACTTTTGCCCCTTGTGCAGATAGATGACCAGCAATCCACTTTAGTTTAAACTCTATTCTACAAAAATCCTTTTGCCCCCTCACTCATAAGGTAGGAGGAAATTCCACACATAGTCTCACAGTTTCCAAACTCTGATGACAGAATTTGCCACACACCCAAACTTCCACAAAATTCCCAATATTATTCACAGAGGACCCTATGCAAACAAAATTCTAGAAGTCACTTTATTGCACTATAATTTAATTTGATGTGCAAAATAAATTCTAACAGTGACTCTGAGGTTATACAGGACTAGGGTTAGAATAAGGGTATGGGAAAAGATAAAAATTATATATTCCTATTTGAGTATTCTCAAAGTGTGGCCCAAGAAACATCACATTATAAATAAATGAGTGGTTTTGATAAAGTCTAACTTGAAAACCACTCAACTAATTATTGGATGTGTTCATGACTGACTCACTTCCCCCACAAGAAAAAGAAGATACAGGACTCTCAATTTATAAGTCCCATCCTTCCCAAACAAGCACACAGGATGATTCACAAAGAAAATGTGTAATTTAAGCTGATTAATTATGCACTGTTCAAAGCCCATAAAGCAATCCTTCTAGCTCACCAATAATATACTCTAGGGATCCTCAAGATGAAGCCTGTGGATGTGCTGAATGATATCTGTAAATCCTCCTTATGTTTAGTCTGGATAACAACCAGGGTTCTTTCTGTTGTAAATGTCAGAAAATCCATCCCAAACTAGCTTAGTCAAAAAATGAATCTATTGACTTTCTTAACTGACAAATTAATTTAAAACTGGATCTGGAGGATGAAGTGATATTTAAGGGTTTTCTGTTATTTTTCATCTTTCAGGTCACCTGTCTCCAGGTGACTGCCCTCAAAAATCTTGTTTTAGACTCTTCCTACTTTGAGTTCAGCAAAGGAAAAGCTTCTCCTTTCTAAAGTCTCCAGGGTAGGCCAAATAAAATAAAGCATCCATTCCTGAACCTATCATGTGATTGGAAAAAATTCAGTGATTTTTTAATGTATTTGCAGGTATGTGCAGCCATCATGAGAATCTAATTTTAGAACATGGAAAGAAATCTTATACTCATTTAATTAGTAACCACTCCACACCCCTCCACCCCCAATTCTAGACAAATTCTAATATACTTTCTATCCCTACGCATTTACCTATTTTAGATGTTTTATAGAATGAAGAGACTGGATATACAAACACACACACACACACACACACACACACACACACACACACACACACAGGCTATATATAAATATTGAGTATAAATATAGAACTTCCAATCCAAAAAGTCAACCTACTATCTAGAGTAACCAGGTGAGGAAGTCAGACAATAAACCCCATAACAATAGGCCCCAAATGTCTAGGAATTGATTAGTAACTGACACTTTTCTAATTCTTGCTATTTCCAACTTAGACCAATCAGAGAAAGTCAAATATTTACCCCTAATCAATTACTTCAGATACCCAACTTCTAATTAGCCCACCTACAGCTTCTCTATGTCAATAGCATCCAATCAGAGCATACCTGAAATGATCCTTTTTTTTTTCCATTATAAAGTTTTCCCACTCTTTTTCCTGCCTTTGACTCTGCCAAAGTGATGGTGGCTGCCTCCCTTACCATAGCAAATTTAGTAAATACCCTTTATTTTTTCTCATTTGCGTGATTCTTTCTTTATTTTCCACGGAACCATACAATGTGTGACTCTGTGTCTGGCTTCCTTCCATAGCATGATATTTCAAAGTTCATCCATGTTGTAGTATATATATCAATACTTCATTCCTTATTATGACTGAACAATATCCCACTGAATGGTTACATGCCACTTACCCATGTATCAGTTCATAAACATTTAGGTTATTTCTATTTTTTTACCGTTATGACTAATACTTCTACAAAAATGTCTGTACAAGTTTTTGAATGGACATGTTTTCATTTCTCCTAAGTATATTCCTAGGAGTGGAATCGCTTGGTCAAATGATAATTTCATGCTCAACATTTTAAGGAACTAATAAACTATTTTCCAAAGGGTTGCAACATTTTAGAATTCACCAGCAGTATGCAAGCTTTCCAATATCTCTGTATCCTTGTAAACACTTGTTATTGTCTTTTTTATTTTAGCCACCTTAGAGATATGAAGTGAAAACTTTTTTATTTGCATTTCCTTTATGACTAATGATACTGAGCATCTTCTCATGTGCTTTTTGGTCATTTGTATATCTTGTATATGGAGGTATATCTATTCAAATCCATTGTCTGTTTTCACATTGAGTTATATGTCTTTCCATTTGTTGAGTTGTAAGGATTATATATTCTGGATACAAGACCCTTATCACGTGTATGATTTGCAAATATTTGCTACCACACTATGGGTTATCTTTTCTAATGTTACCAATAAAGTTGGGAAACAAGTACACTCTATTTCATTCTATTCTATTAATTTGTACTACTTGTGGGATCAAATTATCTAGGGGAAAATCCATGTATTGAAGAAAATGTCAGAAAATCTATATTCCAATTCCAGCTCTCCTGTTATCCAAAAGGGTAAAATTTTATAGTTATTAACTTCTCTGAGCCTTTATTTTCTCATATGTAAAATATGGGGATTAAAGTGAATGATCCTCAAAATTTCATCCAGATATAAATTATATGGGTTTGATATATAGTAGCAGAAAGTGTGATACCTGAAATATAGCCACTTCATATATCAAAATCCTGATGTAAAATAATTGCTATATAGTCATATATCATGCATATGAGTTATGACTCCTAGCACTATCCATCAAATGCTTTCCTCATCTTCACTTCCTTTCCACTCTTTCATGCATTTATTAGTTACCAAACACTTGCCAGCTCTAAAGGAGATAAAAAAAGTTAATTGGATTTCTCTATATCCCTACCTTCAACAAGGGACTTCACTGTGGTACTATAATATAGATCTTCCTCTTTCTTGACTTATGGTTACATCCAGATAAACTCATTGTGAACTGAAAATGTCCTAAGTCAAAATGCATTTAATACACTTAAATACATTTAATACACTTAAATGCACTTATTACACCTAACTTACCAAACATCATTGTGCAGCCTAACCTTTCTCCCTCCCCCCTCCCTTTCCCCTCCCCCTCCCCTTCCTTCTCCTTCTTCTTCTTCCTTTTAGATATTTATTTTTTTTGACAGAGAGGGAGAGAGAGCACAATCAGCGGAAGCTGTAGGCAAAGAGAGAGCGGAAAAGCAGGCTCCCCTGCTGAGCAGGGAGCCCGATGCAGGACTTGATCCCAGGACCCTGGGATCATGACCCAAGAGGAAGGCAAATGCCTAGCCAACTGAGCCACCCAGGAGCCCTACCCTGGCCCATCTTAAACATTCTAAAAAAACTTACTTTAACCCACAGTTGAAGAAAATCATCTAACACAAGCTTATAGCATAACAAAGTGTTGAATATCTCATATAATTTATTGAATACTGTATTCAAAGTGAGAGACAGAATGGTTGTATGGGTACAGAATGGCTTTAAGTGCATTAGTTGTTTACACTTGGGACTGCAAAATTGACTGGGAGCTGCTGGTCACTGCCACTGCCCAGCATCTCAAGCAAGTGTTGTACCACATGTCACTAGCCCAGGAAAAGATACAAACTCAAAACTCAAAGTATGAGTTCTACTGAATGTATATCACTTGAGCACCATTGTAAGGCTGAACAATTGTTAAATCAAACCATCAGGAGCTGGGGACCGTCTGTACCTGTCTTTTTAGAAGTCTCAAACCCTATCCATTGCACAGTTAACAAGATAAACTATTTCCTGATCTTCAATGCACGGCCTATTGCATATTATGTAAATTAGAGATTATTTTGTATAGCGAAACTCTTTGAGAGTAGAACTTTGGACATAATAATACAACCAGACACTGGACTCTTCTCTCTGGTGAATTTCTTCCAGTATAGATTAATTTGGCTGTGCTTACTTCCCTGAAAAATTTCCTAGCCCTCAACCATATATTAAAGCTACCCATACTAAGTTGACTTCCATGATGTATTACACCTGGATGTGAAAAAAAATCATTCTTCCGACAATATACTTTATGCCACAGGTACTGCAGCTTTCCCAGCTTGTTCATTCGTTCAAGTCCATTAATAAAACAATGATCAAATAAAAAGGCCTCAGGCGTAAACACAACAAGAGCAAAAATCTAGATGATGGTTTGCACTCATTTGTAATATATTTTTCCAGCATGTTATAAGATCTTTACCTTAAGCAAAAAAGAAGTTGATGATTTTATAATAGAGTTTTCTTTCTAAATCTTTTTCTTTCTGCTTAAAAACTGCTGACTTTTACCACAGGGTCTTATGCAATTGCTTGCCAACACACATCTCTAAATTTGAAAGCTATTTCAATAATGCCTGGTTAATTGTATGGGCACTTGGTGGCAAGCAGAAAGCACAAATTATTAATTGCATAAAATGTAGCATTTGAATGCTGACTATTCTTCTTTAAAAATCTCATTTTAAATTGTAAATAGTACATATTTAATTCCAATTTTCTAAAAAAAAATACTTTATAATAATAGTGTCCTAGCAATTCAGAACTATAATTATGAGTTTTCTGGTCTTATAGATACATATTTAAGCCCCATCACTATCAATTTTAATGGGGAAATTTTGTATGTTACTTAAATTCTTTAAGCTTCAATGCCCTCATCTTTAAAATGAAGTGATAACAGTTCCTACCTCATAGGGTCGTGGTGAAATTTTTGAGATACAGCTTGAGGTGCTACACAGATAAATCTAATAAAAACTTCACAAATGCTTGTAGAGCACCTAAGAACAGAATCAGTATGAGCCTTGTTCTTGTGAATGCCTGTGTTCCTGCTTTCCCCTTTACACCTCACTTTTGTCATTTTAGACCTTTGGTTCTAGAAGTGATCTAAATCAAAGACAGAAGGAATACCGTATAAGATACGATATGATTGGTTAACTGCCTAAGCCCTTTCCCCTGATCACCCTCACATGTAACCACATTCCTAACCTTCTCACACCTGCAGCCAAAGGGACACTGTGTTTGCTTTCTATTCTGCTTTCCTCCACCTCTATTACTCTCATTTCTGCGCATGGTACAATCAATTACAGCCCATTTCCACCCACATTAAACATTTTCCTGAATCTAAAACAGCAGTTTTAAAATCCCTTATCTCACCAAAACTAAAAATGTTAGATTGCGAAATGAAACTTGGAAGCCACTGCATCACAAGCAGTAGCCTAAGGTTAGAGATGTTTACTCTGCTTCTGGAGCAATCTTTGCACCGTTTTCAGAATCAAAGTGCAGACCTGGTTTTCGTGGTCCAGTGAGAAAAATGTGGTTTTGGTATACCAGAAATAGAACCTATTTAAAATCAACTGCTTCTTTTGTCAGATTACTGTGGGTGGGGGGTAGACGGAGCTTTCTATTTTTGCTTGTAGGTCTTTAGTTATGAAATGTTTCTCTCTCTCTCTCTGGCTGTGTAGAACTACATTATTCTAAAGGAAGTACTAACACCATTTATTACTTAAAGAGCTTTTCTTATACATGTGTCCGTTCTCCCAGGAATGCTACTCTAGAGAAATAATATAAAAATAAATTAATAGAAATGCCCAAGTGCTATATTAAAATGTCAACTCTGACCTTTCAAGATCAGAACAGCCACATAGCTATGATTAATGATAAAAAGGTGAAAAGACACATTTATAAATTACAACCTGTAGGATGAAGAGAAGGTGTGTGTTACTGGACAGGGTGTGGAAAGCAGTCAGCCTCAGTGTTCCACCCTCTTGACCATTTCTTAATAATGCCAGTTTCAAAGCTATCGTTTGGTCATTTATTCTTAAGTTTCTACCATAGTCATTTATTTATCGATTTAATACATTTTTTGATGCCTTCATGGTCATATGTCCTCCAGGTTTCAGAAAGAGAAAAGCTAGGCAAGTATCCAGACAACTCAGCATGTACGTTCTATCTTCACCTGCAAATCTGTCAATACCTCTTACCACGCAATTGCTAGAATGGGCTCAAGGGGACAACACAGATGGTTGTGGATGTGCCAAGTACCTCTCCTCCAACACTGTACCATGGACAGGTGACATTGTAGTTTTTGCCATGTGTTTGTGAGTTACAAAAATGAAGTTGGAATAACCTAGGTGACCAATTGCTGGTTTTTAAATATTGTAGCATTAGCAGATTTCAGTATCTGGGGAGAAGGCTCCAGATTCAATTTCATCAACCACTTACCTTTATATCTTCCACATATATAATGGTACACACACACAGACACACACACAACTAGTTTAAATGATCACATATGTACATGCTGATAAGGGCCTAGAGAAACATTATACATTGATGGATGAAATATAAATTAGGACAGTTTTTCCACAATAGCCAAACTATGGAAAGACCCTAGATGCCCATCAACAGATGAATGGATAAAGAAGACGTGGTATATATATACAATGGAATACTATGCAGCCATCAAGAGAAACAAAATCTGGCCATTTGCAATGACATGGATGGAACTGGAGGGTATTATGCTAAGCGAAATAAGTCAGAGAAAGACAAGTATCACATGATCTCTCTGATATGAAGAATTTGAGAGGCAAGGCAGGAGTTTGGGGGGGTGGGGGAGAGAAATGAAACAGGAAGGGACGGGGAGGGAGACAAACCATAAGAGACTCCTAGACTCATAAAACGAACTGAGAGTGGCTGGGAGGCGAGGGGGCTAGGGATGGGGTGGCTGGGTTGTGGACACTGGGGAGGGTATGTGCTATGGTAAGTGCTGTGAAATGTGTAAGCCTGACGATTCACAGACATGTACCCTGGAGCAAATAATACATTATATGTTAATAAAAATTTAAAAAAAAAATTAGGACAATTTTTAAGTGGAGCAACTTGGCAATATCTGTTACATGGTAAATTCATGTGGCCTTTTTTGTTTGTTTCCAATAAAATGTTATTTATAAAAACAAGTAGCAGGTTGATTTGGCTCACAGGCCTGCTATTTTTTTAATTTTTTTAACATCTTAATTTTATTTTATTTCTTACAGTGTTCCAAGACTCATTGTTTATGCACCACACCCAGTGCTCCATGCAACACGTGCCCTCCTTAATGCCCACCACCAGGCTTTTATCTAGCAATTTCTTTTCAGGTATTTATCCTACAGTTATACTACTACATGGCAAATGTTAGAAACAAGATAGAAGCCCATATTAGTGCCTGTGGAACATAAATTATGGCACATTCATAACCTAGAATGCCATATAGCTGTAAAAAATGAGTAAAAAAGCTCTATCTATACTAATATGGAATGATTCCCCAAGATATATTGTTAAACAATAATAACCACAAATCTCAATGCAAATTGATATGTATTTTAGGAAAGAAATAAAAGAGAATATGAATATACTTACACATATATACACAAAATATATCTAAAAAGGATATAGAAATTGATAATAGTGGTTATCTCTAGAGAGAAACACTGTATTGCCAGGGCTCTGAAGTGTAAAGAAGAGTTTTTACTTTATATCATTTGCTATCTTTTGAATTTTGAACCATGAAAATGTATTACCTGAGTAGGAAAGAACATAAGGGTTCAAAGCCAGTGGCCAAAAAAGAATTCTTGAGATGTCTTTGGTGCAAAAAGGTGGTTTTATTAAAGCATGAGTACAGGACCCATGGGCAGAAAGAGCTGCACCAGAGTCATGAGGAGTGGCCCTTTATATACTTTCAAGTTGGGAGGGGGTTAGGGATAGCTAGCATAAGTCTCTAAGGAATTTTGGAAGCAAGGTTTCCAGGACCTTGAGGGGTTGGACCTTGGGAAAAG
This sequence comes from Procyon lotor, assembly GCA_028646535.1. Lineage (NCBI taxonomy): Eukaryota > Metazoa > Chordata > Mammalia > Carnivora > Procyonidae > Procyon > Procyon lotor. Next base: position 53,414,070 of record CM053617.1, read on the forward strand.
GTCATTTATTACTGTCTAATAAAACCTTAGTCATGAGACCCTTCAGATGTATCTCAGTGGGTCATATGTTTGGGGGATGATTGGCAACATGTATTTCAGGGGGTTTAGACAAAAAGGAAGTTTCTTTTTTTTTCCCCAAATATGTTTATTTTATCAGTGTTAGAAGATTAATTGTCCATGCATCACACCCAGAGCTCCATGCAATACATGCCCTCCTCAACACCCACCACCAGGCTCGCCCAACCCCCCCCCCCCCCCCTCCAAAACCCTCAGTTTGTTGCTCAGAGTCCACAGTCTCTCATGGTTCATCACCCCTTGATTTCCCCCCATTCACCCTTCCCTTCCTTCTCACAATGCCCTCCCTCCATGTCGACCATAAGATAACTGACTCTCTGCTTGACTTATCTCACTCCACATAATCTCTTCCAGTCCCGTCCATGTTGATACAAAAGTTGGATATTTGTCTTTTCTGATGGAGGCATAATATTCCATGTATAAATGGACCATATCTTCTTTATCCATTCTTCTGTTGAAGGGCATTTTGGTTCTTTCCACAAAAAGGAAGTTTCTAAAGGAATTTTTATATGTTAAAGTACTTACAGGATCCTGCTGGGGGGTGGGGAGGAGTTAGGCTAGGACTGACTTTTGCCTTTAGCGAAGTATTAACATTGAGGCAATTGAGTCCCTAGAGTCTGCCTGTTTCAAAGATTTGTCAATGGGCTGTAGGTAGTAAGGAAATTCAATAATTTTTCTTCTGACTTAGTTTCCCACATCATTACCTATCCAAAAAAATTTTTAATTATCCTTAAGTATTTGAAATAAGTTTAATATAAACTCTTTGTTCTTTAACTCCCTCTTTAGAACAATGCTTATCTCAATGGGGCCCCAAAGATGCCTCAGGTGTAACAGAATCCCAACCAGGTTAGGAAAAAAAGAAAAGACTGAGGGATGGAGCACTCAGGGCTATTCATCTGATATGTTCCTAATGGGAATCACCATCACTACATTTTGAAATCATCAAAAGTTACTCTTGAGGCCATTTTGGTGAGAACTGTTAGCAGAAACCATTGTGAAGAGGAGAAAGGACATGACATTGTCCCAGGATTCCACATTCTGCATTCTTGCCCCAGTCAGAGATAAGCTTAGTTTAATTATTCACTCATCTGTTAGTACCATGAATGAATAGAGTAAGTCATTTGTGAGGTTTGAGGTCTTGGACCTCTGTGGGCATGGGAAAGTTGAAAAGTCAACATGCTTATCTTTGACCGGATGTGAATTTGGAAACATGTCATTCCATACTTTCCCTTCTCTTGGGGAAGTTTTATTCATACCAAGAGCAACTGGGTTCAGATAATCTCAGAGGACCTGACATGAACAAATGCAAATCACCAGGGCTTTGGTACCAAACAAAAGTTAGTAATAAGTCTGAGAGCCAAAGGCAAACCAACAGAAAACAAAAGAGCACAACCAACTTGCATCAGAATCCAAGTTGATATTACTTTTCCTCTTTAATCATAAAAACTCATTTCTTAGAAGAGGTAATTAGAATAATGTTAATTTCCAAACCACTTTAAATGATACTTTAAAAAATAAAGAAGACAGTTCTTCATTTGAATTGGCCTCAATAAGCTTTAATTATGCAATGTAAGCAACTGAGCTAATTAGAAAATGTATCCTTGTTTAGGTACATTCCCATCAATGTGCTTTCCTAAATGGTTTTCATTTGAAAAGAGATCATTTCTTAAAATTCTACATAAGAACTTTCTTTTGTGGATAAGGACTGAACAAAAAGAGGTGTCAAGTAGGAAAAAAATGAAAGTAAATGTTGTATTGAGGCTTTAAAAAATACAAATTAAATGCTTGTCTGTCTCAACTGAGTCAATTGATTGACTCTACTCTGAGCTCCAAAATATCTGAAAGATGATCTCCTGCCTGACTCCAAATGGGAAATGTTTACAACCCCTTCAATTTCCATTAAACAGGAAGGAAAGGATTTATTATTGAAGGCTTAAAAGTTGCAAAGGGCTTGTACCAGATCATATTAAATTTTGGATGAATACGTATAGGAATTCAAGTTCTCTTTTACTAACTAAGTTGAAAGTCAGAACATGTTTTGAAAGAAAAATTTTATAATCTACACTGATGTTCTCATTTCTAGTGTTCTTGGTAATTTTATTGTTACATTATCGCAAACTCCTCACTTGGAGATGCATCTGGTCTTATTTTCATTCTAAAATACCCAACACTTTGGAGGGGAAAAAGTGACCCATGGTGGTATTCAAATCAGCTAACGAATTACAAAATAAAATTAAAAATAATTGCTTCCATTTACTGAATTATGTGTTAGGCTCTATACTTTGTGCTTTATATAGATTTATTGAGTCATTTCAATTGACCTATGAATATGCATGAATTTTATTCCTAACAACATTGTTACTTTTGCTGCTCCCCTAACTCCCAAGTCCCTACGTCCTCTTTTCAAGCTAACTCAATCTAAAACACTGAAAAATTCCATATGAAGAAGACCCCAGGAAAATCCTAAAAATATCAGAACTTGCACTTTTTTCAACAATCACACACACACACAAAATCAATTTACACCATTATTCCTCTGAATCAGCAACACAGCATATATCTGATCAAAGAGTCCTTTCAGTCCTAGGAAAGTGGGGTGAGGGTTATATTAACAATTTTTTCTAGATATTCAATGGTATTCCGTTGGACCAGTTTACTACAATCTGCTTTGGAGGCTGGCCTCACACAATCAGCTAGCCCCTCCTTGTCTAGTACCACACACATTCCAGATTATAAGACATATTTCTTGAATTGCCCCTATTCTACTTGCTACCCATACTGGCTACCATGGCATCACCTCTCGCTTTTGACTTTTTAATTTTTTACTTAAAATTATAGTAGATATTATAGAGATTATAGAGATAATAGTAGAGTCACATGCATTTTGTAAGAAAAAAAGTGCAGATAAATCCTGGGTGCCCTTTACTCAATGCTATAAGGTTGAATTTTGGCCCCAAAGATGTTGAAGTCCTAATAACCAGTATCTGTGAATATGATCTTATTTGGAAGTCCTAATAACCAGTATCTGTGAATATGATCTTATTTGGTCTTTACAGAGGTAATCAGGCTAAGATGAGGTCATTGGAATGGGTCCTAATCCAATATGACTGTGATCTCATAAGAAAAGAGACACAGAAATAGAGACACAGAGGGAAGTCAATCATGTGAAAATGAATCAGAGATTGAAATCATACTGCCATAAACCAAGGAATGTCTAAAGCCACTGGAAGCTAGAAGAAGCAAAGAAGTGTCCTTCCTGTAAAAGCTTTGGAGGAAGTATGGCCCCACCACCATGATTTGAGACTTCCAGCCACCAGAACTGTAAGAGAACAAATTTCTACTCTTTTAAGCCACTGAGCTGATGGTACTTTGTTACCACAGCGCTAGGAATCCATTCGCCCATTTTCCCTCAATTAGTAACATTTTGCAAAACTACACAATAATATTACCACCACTCTATTCATCTTGATAAAATCCACCTTTCTTATTTATATTTGCCAATTTAATTTGTACTCATCTGTATGTGTGTTCAGTTTACACGATTGTATTATATGCATAGGTTTTTGGGTCCACCATCAAGTTAAGATAATGAACAGTTATGTAACCTAAAGGATCTCTCATGTGGCCTTTTTAGAATCACACCAGTCTCCTATGATTGTACAGGATTCCATCCTTAACCATTTGGAATCCAATAATCTGTTCTCTACCTCTAAAATGTTGTTATTTCAAAAAAATGTCATATAAATGGAATTATATAGCATAAAACCTTTTGGAATTATTGTTTATTTGTTTTCCACTCAAGTTAAATCCCTGGTGATTCATCTGAGTTGTTTTATGTTTCTATCTGCAAAATCTTGCTGAAATTTTGAAAGGAATCTCACTAAACTCAAACAATAATTTGAGGACAACTAGCACCATTACTGTGCTGAGTTTCCAATCCATGAACATTCTATATCTCTCTGTTTATTTAAGTGTCCTTGATTTATCTCATCAATGTTTTGTAAATTTTGTCATACAGATTATATATGTTTAAGTATGATCTAAGTATTTTATTTTCTTTGGAGCTACTGTCAGACTATAAACTCAGTTTTAAAAAAGAGATTCTGATTTCTTCAATAATAAGAAGATAGCTTTGAAGTTTTGTCAGTGTGTTTTAATGCATCTAAACTTATTTTGATGATGAATTTGTCATGAAATTTTATACACATACTTTTTGCATATTATAAAAGTGAACATGCATACCCAATTAAGTTTGTTGTTATTGTTGAAATTCTGAAACTTTAAAAAGCAATACAATCAAACTCTAACACTTCAGACCTTCATTGTTAGTGAGATTCTTGGATTACTTGAACAAAGAGCAAAGGGATGAAAAAAAAGAAGCAAGTGACCCCACCCAAACCCCGAAGAAAAGCTTGAGTCTAAGGATGCTTCTATCTAATCTTTTACCACCCCAAAACATTTCAATAGATAAAAGAGAGTTCAAAATCCTTATTAACTCATTTGGTTTTAGTTGCAGTGCATGCTGCAATGTAAACCAAAGTAAGAACGTGGTACAGAGTAAAAGGAAGAAAATTTTGACTAAGCTGGAAAAACTGACCAAGCTGAAAGGCTAACTCTTGCATGTAGCTAGCATTCCCCAATAGGGTGAAAAGACGTAGCAACTTCAGAAGAGTTTCAGACAGATTTTGATATTTACAAATATCTAATTCGGTAGTGACATCATAGTGTTCAATCCAGGTGGGCAGAAGTGCTATGGGTCTGAATAATTGTTCTGTTTGCATCAATATGCCAACCCATGACTAGTAATGAGGGGATATAACCCCCAGAATGGGATTATAAGGTCAGGGTAGAGTGTCAGAGATCCAGGGATATACTTTGTTTTCAATAGAATACCAGGTATTGGGCAAAGAATATCTAGATCTGGGAAAAGAAGCAAAGACTGAATCAGTGGTGGTAAGCTGGATTTGAGAAGGTGGTGTCTTGACAGTTACTCAGGGATGCCAACCATATAATAGGCACAGATACAAGAGACTTATGGCAGGCAGGTAACCCTATGTCCTAGAGAGCTGAGACAACTGATGAACTCAGAGTTTAAAGGTAGAAAGCCTCTGTAATTTTAGCTAATTGTCTTGACCAAATTTTTTGAAGCAGCGGGATCATAACCACAGCATCTCTCACACCCAGCTCCCCATTACTAAGAGTTCACTTAATGTCAGGCATGTATATTCTGTGACTCAATCCTCCCAGGAATCATAAGCAGTAAGCACTGTTATTGATTCTACTTTAGAATGAAACACTGGAAGCAAAAGGAAGTTATGGAATGTGTCCATGGTCACAGAGACAAAAAGTCAAGACTGACTCTAGAAACTACAAACTTAACCACCAGATTATACTGCATTCTTTTTTTAATTTTCTGGACCACATGAGCAAAAACCAACCTACTGGCCCTAAGGCAGAGACATCACTGAAACCATCGACTATATCAAATCAACTTTTTTTTTTTGGCCCCTGGGTTTTATAGTAGCAGGTACTATGTTTTCCCTTTGAGTACTAGAGCATTTCAGAGACATCTTACGAAGATGTACTGGTTCCTAATATGTTGGTATTCAGTTGGGATCTCAGGAAAAAGCAAAGATTCTTTCAAATCCACACGCCTGAGAGTTCATTTTTTTTATTCATCTCACAGAAGCAAAAAAACCCAGGGTAAAGGCAATGTGTATAGCAATGAAGGTTATCAACCATTCTTTTAAAATATTTTGAGATAACTGTAAATTCAGAAGCAATTGTAAGTAATAATACAGAAAAGCCATGTAACCTTTAGCCAGTTTTCCCCAGTGGTTCAACCATTTTTCAAAACCTGTATTTGTAAATAAAAATGTTATTAAATGGTATGTATCATGCCATTTTGAAATATGCCAGCAAATACTGGGCATTTGGAATTACCATAATAGTTTTATGATATGGCAATGAGCTATAATTATATTTACTCCAATGCATTAGTCCTAGATTCAGATATTTTTATTTAATTTAACTATGGGTTGTTTGTGAATTATATTTCAAGCAAATGAGGGTGTGATAAATTATTAGCAACCTCTAGCTAATAAATCCAGAACATTCTTCACAAAAAGCTAATTTATTTAAGTATATATATATATGTTTGACAAATGACTCCTGCTTGGATGATTTATCAACTTAGTGTGAAATGGTATTACAAAAGCCAGCTAGTAGTCCTATTTTGCATTTGAATCATCTATTGAAGGCTGACAGAAAGATGGCAGAAAGTATAATTCTTTTTCAAGAGATTGAGATCTAAAAAGAAAAGTTTGTGTGCATGTTAAGTACATGTTACAAATGAGTACATGTTAAGAGAATAGAGTTCAAAAAATAGAAAAATTATTTTAAAAAATAATAAGGCTACACAAATTATTTAAGCCAGAAATCATAGAAATTATATATGGTCACTGAAGAGAGAAAAAGTAGCATTAATACTATATAAGCTTATTGTTAAATTGTAAACCCCAAAATTACTAGTTACTAATAACAAATCAGTTATTATTACATACCAGGGTTGCTACAAAAAAAGGAAAAAGACCAACTTCTGCAGCCACCACAAACAAATTATAACGTATAGGTCTAGGTCCTGAACAGTGATTTATTTTTTTAATAACCACTGGTGATTTTAACGTAGAGCCAAATTTGAGAATCACTGGTAGTAATTGCATTCTTTGATTGAGAATCTCAATGTATTAATTCACTTTGCAGCATTAATATGTAATTGTGGTAATATCAATTACGGCAACTAATATATTAGTTCTTATCAATATTGATAAGATCAATATTGCCACATCTATATCTACATAACATATATCTATATCTACCTATATCTATCTATATCACACATACATATATATAAATATCATAATCCACTATCCTATGGGTTCTATTCCTAGCACTATACTTAAGAAAGTGATTTAACTTTCATGCCTTCCATTTCTTTATTTGTAATATAAATGTTTAATCTAAATGACTTTCAAAATCACTCTGGCTCTCAAATCCCAATCTAAGATTAGTGCTTAATCTTTAGGGAAGAGGGCAGAAACCTCATATTTAACTGAGGGATTATACTCATTTCCAGTTATCCATGCCCCAAGAGATTTGTGACATACTATACCTCCCTCTTTACAACTACCAATAACACACTAAAAACAGGCAGAGAAAATAAGATTATAAAAGTCAGAAATGATTTTCTATTTTTTTTTTCATTCTTCCATAACACCTCAGGTAAGACTGCCATGAGCAGGTGCTCAAGGAAATCATTTTCAGGTTGCTAATCAGTTTGCAGATATAAGAAGCTCGTTTAGTTATCAATTGCTGCATAAGAAACTATCCTCAAATTCAATGGCTTAATGCAAGAATCATACCATAGTATCTCACGAATTTATGGACTATTAAACTAGATGGTTCTTCTACTCTATGCAACACTAATTGAGATCAATGGTACTCAGTGAGCTACTGGGCTAGCCAGGGGGTCCAAATAGTTTTACTCAAATGCCTGATGCCTTAAGCTCCTTGCAAGGGTGGGCTCAATTAGGAACCTCTTCCTCTTGGGGTTTTAGTCTCAGGGTCAAGCATTTCTCATAGTCTTAGGGCTTCTTCAGGTCATCTTTCCAACAACACATCAGACTTCTTATTGGTGGCTGAGAACTCTAAGACAGTATATTTTAAGGGACAAGAAGAATAAAGTCCTGGTTTTTTAAGACTTTGGGCCCATCAACTGGCATAGGGTCAATTCCACTGTATTCTATCAGTCAAAGCTGTCACAGAGTCCACCCGAATTGGAGTGAAGGAGAAATAAAACACGATGTCAAAATGGAAGAAATTCAAAGAAATTGCAGCAACCCTGAACCAGCAACAGTCTTTCAATGCATCCATCCAACATAGGGAGGTATTTAATTGCACTGCATTCACAGATTTTTAATCCTAGCTCTACTACTCTCTGGTTCAGTGATTTGAGGCAAACAATTCTCTGAACCAGACTTGAGATTCTATATCCGTAAAATGAGGTTAGTGATAATACTGCATACATCATAGAATAATTGTGAGGATTAAATAGTAGAATTTGTGAAGTGAAAAGTACATAGTATCTGGCACATAGATGATAGCTATAATGTGATTATTAGTTATAAGAAATTCTGCTCAGTATTTCAGGATGCTACAAAGATGTTTCAAATCAGGGGTCTATGTGTGAAATGTTTATATTCAATAAAGGCGAGTGCTCTAGAGTTGAAAGAAAAAAATTACTTATTGACTTATGTTCTCAGAGAAAGCTTCAGGAAGCAAAATCCTGAAGTCTGGTTATGGTTTGGCAAAAAAAGAGACGGAAGAAATGGACACGATTGTACCCTCCTTTTGAAAGAGAAATGTATGATTTCCCCAACAATATAGGGAAATGCTTAAATCTGGTTCACAAATTTATTTTTCTATTAATGAAAAAATAAATAAAACATTCCTGTGTGCCATTTGTAACCATGTGGGTGACTCTCAATTTCACCCACATTCTCCCTCATCGACCTTCCTGGAACACTCATTCCCTTTCTTAAAAGAATCTATTCAACATCATATCCTTTGTAAGGAATTGCTGGATTCTCTTAGGCTTCATGAGTCCCCTCACCTTAGAGTCCCATAGCAATATCTGCGAATTTTCATTGAACATATCACATAGTATTATCATTATTTGTCTAGGTACAGTACCTGTGTGCATCTCACCACTCTTCACCAGCCTATGAATGCTTTAAGGATGGGCCCTGAGTAATGAGTGCACATGCATCCAGTTTGGTAATAACAATACACCAAAATGGAGCCATATAGATGAACATCCTATGTCCTTGCTGCTCAAGTATTATCCTTAAACAAGAAGCCTCACAATCACCTAGGCACTTGTTAGAAATGCAGAGTCTCAGGACCTGCCCAGCATCTATTGAGTTAGAATCTGCATTTCAGTAAGATCCACAGGATATCCCTTTGTACATTTATATTTTAAAAGCATTGCCCAGGCATAAACCGCTGAGTGGATGCTCTTCATTAAAATGTACCTCATGTTTCCTGACAGGAAATAACTGAAGACATTTTTCAAACCCCTTTCCCCACTTTTGAAGCCAAATAATTAATCTAGTATAGTTTGGTTAAAACTCAGAGGTTTTCTTTTTGACATTTATATATACATTTTTTAACTCATGGACAAATCTGTGGTTTGTCCCCTTGCCCGAGTGCTGACACTAACATTATCCTCAATACTTGTAAAGTTTCACACATTATTCAGAGCACGGCAAAGGAAGAGAAAATTCTGCTTTAAGAAAGCATACTTTCTTTTTGGCATTTAATCTTATTTATTTGAAACTTCTCTCCTGGCTGGTTGTTCACATCCATTGCATTACCTGGGGAAGGTGATGGAGTGGGGGATAGATTGATCAGGAGAAATGAGTCTCTAGGAAAATATCAACATTCTGTTAAAATGCAGAGCAAAAAAGAATATGTTCTTTAATCTCACTCTGGTCCATAAGGTGTGGCAGGAGTAATACATAAAATTCAGAGACCCTTGCATCAGAGAACCAGATGGTATTGCTCATGGATTGGGATTCAGAAGAGATGTCTTGGTTTGGAGCAGCAATCTGCCGTCCTGGAAATGCTGCCCAGGGTCCTCTCTGGTTTCAGGGAATGTATTTCATCCCAGAAAGCACCTTTCTGGTATCAACATGCCTTTAGGAAGACAATTCTTATTCAAAGCCCAACATGAACAACAGTGATGTGAATTCCCTTCATTTACTGAGTAACTTACTATGTCACAGACACTATCCTAAGTGTTTTGCCTACATTAGCTCATTTCATCTTCACAACAACTCTGAAAGGCTGGAATATTTATCCCCATTTTATAGAGAAGGAGATTGAGATTCACAGTGGTAAAGTGGTTTTTCTCAAGGTCTTATGAAAAAATCATGTTTTTTGATCATCAAAGTTTGTTACATTTTATTTTTATGTCTAAAATAAATTGTTAGAACTAATGTTCCAGAAGATGTGGTAATGGGCATCAGAAAAACCTTAAAAGGGATGTTGTCAAGACAGACATATAAGGGACTACAATGTCCAGCTGGTGAAGACTGATATATAACAAAGTCAGTTAGATGCTAACACTAATTTCTGATGACCATGAGATATAAATCCTCCACAAGTGTTTATTTGTAACTATTGGCCTCCATACTGCTTAGTGGAGAGAAGACCAGTAAGAAGGCCTCACAGGGAAGCACTCCAGGACCTCACAATGCTGGGCTAGCAGATTCTGTTATAGATGGTCCAAGTGAAAGTGAGATCCCTTTTCTGGGAGGGAGCGCAGCCCCTCAAGCATCAGATCATGGGTCCTGAGTGAGTAAGTCCACAAACACCCTCCAGCTCACCACTATGGAGACTGAGCTCTTACTCAGCCTTGTTTGTTTGTTTGTTTGTTTCCAGGTGATCAGAGTATATGTAGAAATGTGACAGGCTCTCATCAGTTACTCTGGGGGTGGAAGGTAGAGTGAGAAGGGGCTTTGAATGCCACCCAAGGAACCCTGTATATCTCTGGAAAGATACCATTTAAATAGCTAATACATCAGAATGACAGTTCAAAGTGGATGCCATTTTATTCCCATTACACATCCAAATTATAGTGTCATTTTGATGACCATGAGATGACTGGGTCATCTTTCATGACATTCTACCTTATAATCATATTGTTGAGTTGTTTCCTCACCTTTGCAAAATTCCTCCCCTACTATCCTCTGGTTAACAGTTTTTGCTTTGTTTATTTTTTAAGTGCTACTCTTTGTATTCTCATGTATGGGGTCAGGGCATTTTGGGAGGGGGGTGACCTAAAGCATTATATACACAACATAGTCACATAACATATTCCAAGCTGAATGTCTGTCCCTAACTTCATTCCATGTTGGAATTTTGCTGTGAAGGTGAGAAATAAAACCAAAAAGTAACTTGTGAAATCAACAAGTTAAGTTTTGTTCTGAGAATGAAAAAGTGGTGAATCCACCTTACTTACTCCACAAGGAAAATCAGAAGGTGATGAAAAGGGCAGAATGGGGGGAGTGTGGGGGTGTATATATATACTGGGAATATATGGGGGGAGTATGAATGGGGAGAGTATATGTATGTGTATATATATATATATATATATATATATATAGAGAGAGAGAGAGAGAGAGAGAGAGAGAGAGAGAGGGAGAGAGAAAGTCACACTACTAGTGTGGCAGGGTACAAGAGAGTGCAGGCTCTCCCATCAGACAGGAGTAAATCCGAATCCTGGCTCCACCATTGGTTGGCTGTGTGACCTAGAGCAAATAAATCTTCAAGTCTCAATTTCTTGTTTGTTAGTGGGGCATACCCTAGCTAACCTAAAGGGATTTTGCAAAGGGTAAAGAATAAATGAAGGAAATGGACTAACAACTATAGAGTCAGTGCATCCTAGACTCTCAAAATTATAAGCTGAATTTGTAAAAAAAAAAAAAAAAAAGTATCAAATCTCCTTCTCAGGTGGGGTTCTCTGGAAGCAGACTCTGAAATGTAGGTTTTCCTGAAGGGTGTTTATTGAAGGGTACACTTACAATCAAGGAAGTGAGGGAAGTAAGCTTGGGAGAGGGAGAGATGGAACCATGATATAAGCTTAACACAGACCTCTGCTAGTTCTAAGGGAATCTTTGGAGTTGGAGAGTCCATCAGAGTCGTTTAAACTGAGGCAAGAGAACTCAATATGTTCTCCATCATCCCCATTACTGGAGTCCTTGGGGAGAATTGTAAACCTGGACAGGACACCTCCTTTCGGCAGAGTACAACTCTGGAGAGGGACACAGAGGTGAGACTCGGCGCTTAACATTCCTGGCAAGCAAGAATGAGTGTCTCTCTCCTGGAGCAAGAGTCCGGACAGGGTACCATACTATCCACTATAGATCCCAAAGTCCCATTATCAGAATTCTGGATCCAGGCCCTTGGAAGACTCCACTCCTGCCTAAATCCAATGAGACAACAGCAACACTGTTTGCCTTTGCACTGCCAAACAAACCCTCAGGACTAGCCTCTGCCCTGTATCTTATGGTGCAGAGTATCAGCTTTGTACACCCTAAAGTGAGAGCATCAGGTGGGTGGGAACTGGATGAGTTTTGTCATTAATAGATGCACAGTGTCTCCCATAGCCCCTGCATATATTAGGTGTTCAATCATTATTGAATAAGTGAATGAATGGATATACATAACGAACGCAATTTATCCTAAAGACATATGCAGAAGAAGCCTGTACAAAGGAATCATGAAGGTCTTTCTTCACCAAAACACTAGATAGGTTCTTAGAAGTAGCTCAAGTTGCTTCAGAGTTTCTTTCATGTGTTTTAAACAAACAAACAAAAGAGTGCCCAAAGGCTTTTAATAAAGAATAATGAAGAATCTGGGGGGAGGGGGATGTAATTCTGGAATTTAGTCTGTTTATATCCCATAATGAGTATAGCAGCAAGGATGCTTTTTACAATGCTCTTTAAAGCTCAGCAGGGTTAGAGAAAAAAAATATCAGAAATCCATTTCCCTGGATGTCAGCTACCAATTTTCTAGCAATCAGAAAGGAGAATTAGCTTCATAATATCTATTATTAAATAACGTCAGCCTAATATTACTAAGAAGACATGTACAAGGCACAGGGGACAGCTACTTGTCCAGTGTATTCCTTGGATACCTTGGCCTGGCTAATGCTTTTCATATTAGACCACAGGTTGAGGTGACACCTGCCTAGAGCTGGAGAGCAAATAAATTTATGTAGCTGAAAATTACATGTAGCCTTCCCGGTGAGATACCATTTCTCACACTTCAAATTTAACATGATTTACATGATGAAAAACACATTCATGAGCGCCAGCTAGCACTTTCATGCCTTTGATTTTGGGTAATTATTTTTACGCTGAAAGATTTTTACTGTTTTCCTATTACTTTTGCCCATAAGCATGCCAAGTTATTCTTTTCCATTCTCTCTTTGTTTAAAAGACATAAATAGAGATTTCTCTAAAAATTATTTTCAGAGGCAACTGATTGCCCAAAAGTTGATCAGGAAAGAGCGTGTTCTGTCCCTGCAGCCAGAGGAACATACTCCAACATGACAGAGCCTGGCTCAGTGACAGGCAGGCAGAATCACATGGATGTCTGGATTCTACTTAAATCACCCTCCGGTGTGTTCACTGAGAGCTTTCACAGAGACTAGTGCTACATTCCCATTGGGCTCTCTGCTTCCTCTCTTGGCCCTCTTTAACTCACTTGCCACACAATAACCAGACAAAGGTTACTAAGCGTAAATCAGATTTTGTCACTTCTCTGCTTAAACTGTTTCAATGGCTTCCTTTGACTCTTAAATGAACCCAAAAGCTCATGCTACATCCTTAGTGGTACTCGTGATCTGACTCTAACTCTTCTACCAGGATAAATTTATGAGAGTTTTGAGACACCAACTGAAAGCAAATAAATTGGTATTTGTCTGCATGGTCATGGTCTAAGAGATTTTTCCTTGAAAGTGACTGGCAGGTCTCCAAGCACCCCATCTCTGATTGCCCATGAACCACTCCTCTCTCTGTCCATATGCTCCTAATCTATACCTTAAATAAACTTCTTGTTTGTTTGTTTGTTTCTAAACTTTCCTCTGTCACTGAAATAGGAATAGATACTATGGAAGTGGCTTGGATCTGAGACTTTGGGGAAAAGTATAATTTTTACCCTAATGATTCTTGCATTTGATCCTTTTATAGCTTTTAATTTAGCATCAAAGACTGACAGCTTATGACAACACTCTAAACCATCCTAGCCCATTAGAGGCACATAATAGGAAGCAGAAGAAAGTTCTTTATGGGCTTAAGCAATGAAGTTAGTGTATAGGGAATAGCTCATTTGCTGCAAGCGCCACAAGCTTTCTTGCTCTTAGTTATTCATCATTAAGTGTCTTTTTCACTGCTGAGGCCCAGACATGTTCTGGTATGTGCGGGGACTAGATGGGACCAGTCAACATTTTACCTCCCATGTAATTCCTCTGATAACCAAGAGATCAAAAACTGTAGGAACTCTCCATGGTTACTGTGCTTATATTAGGAATTAGGAGATAAAAGAACTTACCGTAACTGTTTGAGTCCCACAGGAGGTTCAGGAAGGAGAGGACCCCGGCCAAAAACAGTGGTTGGTGGTGATGGAACAGCGAGACCTGGAGCTGCCACTTAGAAGCTGCACAAAAAAGGAAAATGTAATGAGCAAAGATGAAGCTCAATGATCAAGAACCTCTCAGAGCCCTGTGGAAGCCTCATCCCTTCCTTATTTGTTTACTCAACAAATATTCAAGAATATGGTCAAGTCTAGTGATCTATTGAGCTACAGTACACAGAGTACTTGAGCTCTATTGCACAGAAATATTTATAATTATTTAATGATATATAATGCCTGTTTGTAATGATTAATACATGAAATCTTAAGCTCTTCTCCTTCTGACACCCATGAGAACAAGCTATTTGTCAATCAACCAAAATTCTCAATGTTAGCATAATGAGAGAAACTTCTCCATCTTCATCAGATTTATTGGATGACACCATTATTGCCATATCTCACACTGACATGCAATCTATAATAATGTGAAGGTATTAAATTTATTGTTGGGTGATTAAGCTTAGCTATGAAATAAGAAGTGATTACAGTAGTTTTGGAAATACATGTTAAAGGAACCCGTCACCTGAAGGGAGTTATTTTTCCAATGTATCTTTTTTGTGGTCCCAGAGAAATAAAAATTTCATAGTTAAAAAAACCCTATAACTTCTCATAAATACATACGCAGTGTAATCAAATGAGCAGTCTGAAGGGCTGAGCAAGGAAGGTGGGGAAACGTTCTTATATATTTTTCCTGCAAAAGTGAGAAATAGCACTTTCATTGGAGAAGATAAATCCCAAAATCATCATCCTTATGGTTAAGTTAGTGGTTATTATAGTCTGAATTTGAAATATTTCCTTTTGAGTGAATAGTGAAAGCCACTCAGCAAACTCTCAGAAGCAGGAGAGCTTTAGAATCACAGTCTTCTGCTCTGGAATTCATGCCAATTCCCTCTCTCTGCAGGATGTAATCCCTTCTTGGATTCACAATGGTGTGCCTACTAAAAAGGGTCTCTGGGGAAGTCCAGAAGTGCTTTTGGGAAAAACACCAAAGAAATTACCAAAGCCCATTGATCACATTCACTACAGCTAGAGCACTTTTATTATTTATTTATTTATTTATTTATTTATTTATTTATTTATTTTTAAGATTTTATTTATTTATTTGGTAAAGAGAGAGAGATCACAAGTAGGCAGAGAGGCAGGCAGAGAAAGAGGGGGAAGCAGGCTCCCCGCTGAGCAGGGAGCCCCATTCAGGACTCAATCCCAGGACCCTGAGATCATGACCTGAGCCAAAGGCAGAGGCTTTAACCCACTGAGCCACCCAGGCGCCCCAAGCTAGAGTACTTTTGGAACTAGACTTTAGATTACAGTACTATTTTGCCTGCCACAATACTTACTAAATTTGAAGATTTAGGCAACATATTTAAAAATCTGCTCCTTTTCCATCTCTATCAAATTAGTTAATAATCCTACATTCTTGGCAGAGTAGTTTTGAATTAAATGAGTAAATAAAATAAAACACTCCAGGAAGAACCTGGCTCAAAGAGCAATTTCAGTGGTAACTATCACACTAACATCTTCATCACCATCATCATCACCATCATTAGCATTGTAATGACCAATCACCAACAATAAATCCTGAGCTACTCAGGGTTGATTTCATGGTGGAGGAAATCTGATGCCTCAGAAAGTAACACTAACTCTATTTCCTGGATATTTTGCTATGTTATATGCTTCATGTTTTAATAAGATGATCTCTACAACTTTGATAACATAATATTTGGACTTATGGAATTGCTCATGAGCTGAGAGCATTCATACATGGGCAAGATGTCGAAATGGAAAACACCACCTCTGAGATGACATGTATGAAATTCCTCCCAAGGGGAGTGTTCCAAACTGGATGGTCGCAAGTACATCAAACAAAACCTCCCTTTTTAGAATGTGAACACAGAGAAGTTAGCAAATGAGCAGTATGGTGAATAAGCTTGATTATAACCAAAATGGACCTGTGAGGTTTTTATGGCTCTGAGGACCTGGAAATCCCAATCTTACTGCAGATAGCCAGTGTCTTAGAAAAAACATCTAAAAGATATCTCTGGCTGCCCTATAGTGTATGTGTGTGTTTATCTATATTTTCTATATCTATATCTGATTTATCTGTATGCCTACCTAGAAAACATCCCATTGGTAAGGTGCAATTATATATGTCTCTTCTTTTAAAAGCCTCAGTGGTATTATATTTCATTCACAGTGTATGTCTCTTATTCTCTGTCTTGACACACAATTTCAGCATCTCCTAGCATGTGTATTTCAATGAGAAGCCTTAAATTTTGTCTCTCCCCTTATCTTTTCATTTTTCTGGTACACTTCCCTATTCTTCCATTACTGTGGCTCCCTAGGATCAATCCCAATGAAGAATATCACTGTAGTGAGAGGAATTAGTTCAGAAATAATTACTGTGTAGAATTTTTAGAAATTTCCCACTTCTAATCTTTGTAATTCTTTTGGAATTGTCAATTTTATGATCTCTATTTTTCCAGCCTCAGGCATGAGCACTTGACTCGGCCTGTCCAATAAGATTACCCCATGCCCTTACACTTTATACAGTGATTGTTCTGTTGTTGGGCACTGTACTAATTTTCTAGGGCTGTCATAACAAAATACAACAGACTAAATGGCTTAAACAATAGAAATTTATTTTCTCATAGTTTTAGAGGCTAAAAGTCCAAGGACGAGATGGCAGCAGGCTTCATTTCTCCTAAGGTCTTTCAGCTTACAAATGGCCGTCTTCTGACTGTGTCTTTACACAGGCTTTCCTCTTTCTTTGATGCTCCTAAATCTAATCAATCAAATATAAAATTTTTTTCAAGTGCATGTCTAAAATACTTGGCTATTATTATATCCATTTCATCTGAAGTTAGTTCCCTTTGGTCTAGTCTCTCACTGTTCCTTGACTAGACAATTTCAACAGCCACTTGTCTCTAGTCCCAAGATATCTCACCCCAAGATCCATCTTCCGTACCAAACTTCTGATAACATGTCCCTTTCTCATTTGTGAATCCATCCCTTTCCCTACTCTTTCAATCCATATGGCTCAGTAGTGTTTACTCCATTTCAGCAACCTGGGTGACACATAATTTATACCTAGCCAGTTAACAGTACCATGGCAATAGTAACTGACACAGGAATGAGCATGTGACCCAGTCCAACCAACCAGAGATGATAATATTTAATTCTAGGACTTTTTCATTGCTCTTAAGGGAGAAGGTGCACAATTCAGTCTGTAAATAAACCAGAGGAAATGTAGCCCAGGAATGACTAACACCCAAATGTGACCAAGAGGAAAATCCTCACTGACAATGGAGTTAACATAAAAATGATGTTAATAGTGTTAACACTGAGCAATAGTGTAGGACAGAAACCAGACCCTGAAGATATCTTTTAAGCCCTTGTAACCAGCTATGCTTGACCCTACTGTGAAAGAGTGTAATTCAATTGGTCTATGAAGGAGTCATAAAACCTAAGTTTTAAAAGTACTCAGATACTTTTATACAGTTTCCTTTGTGAAACCATGGCACAAATACTTTTCCTCTGACTTTACTCCTGACTCAGATTCCCACTAACTCAGCCTTTTGGCCAAGTGTAAAGGCTGAGCAAACCTATCTGGTTCTCTATCTAGCCCAGTGAATCTAAGTCTGTGGCCTTTTGAGCTGGAGGGTTTTTTCACAACAGCTTTTATATTTCCTTTTATTTTCCAAATCCATGCTAAATGGTTCCTATATTATTTCTAAATATACGTGTTTAAGATGGGTTCTGGAAAAAAATAGCATTCATTAACTTACACAGACATGCATTCAAATTTAAGACTCTCCTTCTTCAACAGTTTTCTTTTAATGCTAAATTTATTTTGATAATACATTTAAATAAAGTTAGTGCTGATGATTCTGAGTTCTTTCCTTGATGATTCTAATAGCAAAGCATATGTTCATGCTCAGAAATTCTTTCTTTGAATCAGTTTGTGGACTACTCTGTACTTATTTGTCTTATATATTTTACAATAGCCTTTGGCCAAGGGTATGCAACCTGACACAACACTGTTCATTTCAGAAAGATGGGTAAAGTGTAAATGTCACTAAGGAAAAAAAAAAGAGCAAATGTCACTAAGAAACAAAGGGAAAAGAAGCTAAAATGTATATATAAGAATGGCAGGTATAGCCTTGAGGTTTGAAGATGACAATGCATTGCAGGTGGAATATTCTCTAAACCTAGTGAGAGTTTTCACATAATGGATAAAATGAAAGAAGTAGAAAAAAGAGAGTGAAGAGAGTGAGAGGCAGAGATACTTAGAAACAATGTCTATAACCCACAGACGTTTGGGGTTTCTAACATCAAATTTCTGAGCTTAATCATGTCCCTTTCAAATTTTTATCTCTTTACTTCTCATACAAAATTGGAAAATAAATTTGGAGTAAAGAGGTAACTTGCAGCTAGGGCAATATCTCTGTTTTATAATTAATCATATTAATAACATTTCTTTCATGAATCCTTTAATTTCTATGAGTCATCTTTTCCCCAAGACCAATGTCCAAAAACTGCAAGAAGGTGGTTTTATCGTTACTCTGTGGAAGACATCTACTCAACCTGGTGTGAGTTAAGGTTTCTAGTCTAAGTTAACCTCATCTTCAGCCTTTCCTGCCCTGTATACTACCCAGCCATGAAAAATATTCCAAACCATAATCAATTCATATTGAGAAGAAATCATATTATGGAAATGGAAATGATGTACACAATTATAAAAGACTGAATTTTATTGGGACTTCTATCCCTTCTGAATGTCCTAAGTGTATACACTTTCTATCCACAAGAAGGGGTGTGTACACATCAACATTGGTCCAAGGTACATGGTAGAAAATATATTTTTATTGAATGAATGCTTGAGTGAATGGAATGAGAGTAACTAGGAGGCCAAATCAACATGTAGAACAATCTTTAAAGTTTCTTCCTTAGCTGTGTTCAATTATTATATTATATTGCCTTTCATTAAAGTTGGCTCTATTTGTGGAGTCACGTTTAGAATGGTACAAAAGCATAATTATCTTAGTTAAGGCCTGAGCCTCCCACCCTCAGGAAGCAGGCAGGAGGACAGGATTTGCATGTGATAGCTTAAGGGAGTATTCCCAAGAGAAACCAGGAGGGGCATGAAAGAAGCAGGAAGAGAAGGGAAAGAAGCCAAGCTGTATTCAATTTTAAGCATCATACTAGCCTTCAGTCTGATGGCAGCTGGGGTTCTGCAGCAAAATTACATGGCAGAGTTCATCCCATCTCAAGGCAGGAAAACTGGGCTTTCATACTCCTTCAGGAATGTCCCACAAATCTCCAACCAGAATAAAACTCCCAGGCATTTCTGGCTTCTGGTTTGCCTAATCAAAGTTTTTCCAGAACCCCAATGATAGGTCTCTAAACAACTTGCAGGTGCAAACCCTTAGGAGAAGCTAACAAAAACAGAGAAACACAGGACTTACCCACAGAACTGGTATAGGAGATCTGGGGGACATCACAATATTTTCTACAATATTTAAAACAAATGAGACCAGGTGAAAGCACCTACTCTATTATCAAGCAGACCTGAGTTTAAGTCTTCCCTGAGCATTTAATTGCCTATATCACATTAGGCAAGTTACTGCATCTCCTTGATCTTTATTTTCCTCATATGTAAAATGCATAGGATAGTAATACCTGCCCTATGTTTATAGGACTAAATTAGAAAATATATATGTAGCAAACAGTGCCTTCTATATGATAACCATTCAATAAATGTTAATTATCATCACCCTCCTCCTCACCATCCTCATCATTGCAAGTGACAGAATATTTTTTGGTAAATTTCAATATTTTGACATTTCTTGAAAGCCTAAATTCCAAGGTATCTTCTTAATTTTTTTTGCTGTGTTTTTTTCCTGGTCCTAAAATATGTAATTCTCCAACTCAGTTTTTTAACCTCCAGAACTATTTTAGCTCTCCTCCTCTTCATCCTTCTCTTCCACATATATCTAATACTCATGTCTGTGTTACTCTTGACCTTGACTTTAGAGCCAACCAACTCACTCTTTAGCCAACACTGGGCTGGTCCTGAGAGGGGTGTGGATCCAAAACAAATGAATATTGTCCGTTATCCACATTCTGAAATTAATGGAATTATTGCCATCAACTTGGAAGACCTGCCAGGAAACAAAAGTGACAGACTTCTGGCAAGGACAATGAGCAGGCATTCTTAAAATGTAGCAGGGAGAGGGGCGCCTGGGTGGTTCAGTCGTTAAGCGTCTGCCTTCGGCTTGGGTCATGATTCCAGGGTCCTGGTTTCGAGCCCCACATCGGGCTCCCTGCTCGGCAGGAAGCCTGCTTCTCCCGCTACCATTCCCTCTGCTTGTGTTCCCTCTCTCGCTGTGTTTCTCTCTGTCAAATAAATAAAAAAATCTTTAAAAAAAAAAATGCAGCAGGGAGAGCCTACAACCTGAAACCCTTGAGGCTTAGCACTGTTGAGGGTCTAGGAGAGCCACATAACATTTGAGGCATCATTTCAAGTGTCTTAGCTGGTAAATGAATTTAAGGAGAGATGAGAAGAACTGTGAGTTTTCAAGGGAACATTTTCCTGGGCACTTCCAATACTTAGCAAACCGGAAGCTGAGAGAATTTCAACTATTAAGCTCCCACAACACTTGTCAGGTTCATCATTAGTCTCACCTGCTTGGGTCATGACAACCCACATTTTTCTGGTTTGGAGAGTCACATATATTCCCATGTAACACCTTAAATCCTTTCTTGGGTTTTCTGGTCCTTGGCCCTAATCATGGAAGGGATTATGAATTATGAATTATGACTATTATGCCCTTAATTGTGGAAATACCTAATAGATACAATAGATTCTCAGAATCTGGCCCCAGCACTCAAGAATAGGACTCCAGCAAGGTATTGGAGTGGCTTAGCAGGGAAAACATTGCCCATCAACATTTGTTACTGTTTTTGCCAAGATGCCTAATGGTACAGTAATTTGAAGATAACAGAAATGAAAACCAAATTACTCACATTCTTAGAGAGATTATGTTTCACATTAGAAAATAAAAAAGAGTTTGGTCTATTTTTCTCCCATTTAATTGATCTACAACAGAATCATCAGTTAACTTAAGATGCCAGTTTAACATAGACCAAGGATTCTTTGTTGAGAGATGCCTCTTGGAGGCACACTAATTGATATGTATTGGATTTTATGTGACATTTTACCGCTATTTCTTTGCTCATCTAAGATTCCAAGTTGGCAAAGGAGATGTCAGAAAATAATCACAGTTGCACCAAATTATCTTAAGTCTTAAAAGTGATAGCACTAGAGCTCAAAGCCAATTTTCAATGAATATACATATGAATGAATGAATATACATACGAGTACATATGGCCCCAATCTGTAAATATGGTAGAGCATTAATGAATAATGTATTGGAACAAAAAATATTCAACATTCTGTGGATTACTTGTGGCTGTATGAAAAGGCAGAGTGGGAGGCAACCATCATTTCATAAAATTCAGCTCTGCATCTTGCCTCACATGATAAGGAAACAACAACACTTCATGATGGTAACTGCTGCAACCTAGCCTCTTGCTCCCTTACTGATTAACTCCAAAGAGAAAATGGATGTGAAGATTTAAATTGATGATACTGCTGTTTCGTTGTTCTTGTGTAAAAATCTGGGAAGAGAAAGTAAGGGAAAAATACTACAATGCCAAATATTTTCCAAGACCCAATGAATCAAACAACCAAAAGGTTTTAGTTTTTTACAACAACTGTACCCTCCACACTATGCTTAGTGTTAGGGACAAAACTATCTGTTTTCAGAGAAAAGAATCTAGTGGAGAAGGCAAGATTATAATATATGCAAAATAGATTGAAAGAACACAGGACATGGCTGAAGTGGTCAGAAAATATCTTGGGTGGAGGGAGATACATGACAAAATGCTCATAAAAGAGATCAGTAAACCCTCTCATCTGAGGCAATGTCAAATAAAAGATAATTACATTCTTGATGGGAAAAATGATTAAGCTGGCCCCTAGGTACAGTATAGCAACTCCAACTTTCAACTTCCAACTTCTAAATTTAATTTTCACTCTAAAGTGTCCTTTAGAAAATGGGGGATACTTATAACAATTTCTATATAGTAGTGATGCTCCTGTTTTACTCTTTGTCTTGGTATGTCAATAATAAGAAAGATCCCCAGGACCAATATTTCTCCTGTACTTCTACCTGTTTAATATTGCCTTTATCCACCAGGGCACAACTGAAGTATTGCTTTCTCCATGAAGTCTTCTCAAAGGACTCAATCATTTGCTATTTGTTTATGTTTCAAATGGAAATCTTGTTTCTTCCAAATGTATTATATTATATTTTTTAAATAGAGTCTATGCAAAACAAAATAATATTATATGGTTATCAAACTGTATTATTTCCCTAATGGAAAAATGAAAGACTAAATTTTCTGCCTCTAGATGAAGTCATTTGATCATTTTTATCCAAAAAAATGTTAGAGGACATGATACTCCCTATTCCCAAGCCCAAGCCCTAAAAATCCACCCATTTATGACTTTCTTATATGTCCCTTTCCCTCAGAGAACCATATGTTGAGGACAGCCATGTCCAAAGATGGAAGAAGCTTGGATCCTTGAGTTAGTGCTTAGAGAAGAGCTACTGAAGAGTATTCCCTGACAACAACAGTCTCAGAAATATGAGTAAGAAATAGAATGTTATTATATTAAGTCATTGAGATTCCATGATCATTTATATAGTAACTAATATTTATAACTCTATTAATACAGTATGTTTTATTTATATTTCTCTTTTATTGAAGTATACTTCAGTATGTTTTGTTTTAATATGAAGTATAACATACACATATACTGTATATACACACCAAAAACCACTAAAATCAGTGTACAATTTGGTGAATCATTACAAACCAAATACATCCATGCAGCTAGCCCCAACATCAAGAAAAATAATATTATCTGCTTCCCAAAAAGCCACCCACAGGCCCTCCCAAAGTGATAGCCTATTAGTGACTAGCACAATGGCTTCCAACAGCACAAATTAGTTGCTGCTTTACAGAAATGGAATCAGGAGACTCTAGTTGAATGAGTTACCAGTAGAGACCTCTCCTGAGGGGCACAACTCTCCTCACATTGGACTTGTCTTCCCAAATTCATCCTTTATACTAAAATTAGTGGTTTCTCGTGTCATAGAGTACAAGGAGAGAGAGAGAGAGAGAGAGAGAGAGAGAGAGAGATGGCTAAGCATCAGAACTTCTATGTGGTTGGGTTGAAGGCACCTAGGGAGTTAGAAGGCATGTAGGGAGATATTGGGGACAAAGGTAAGTGAAGAGGGATCACCTGAGGCTTTGTTCTCAAATCTCACTGCAATGTACCAGTGAGCTTGTGCTGCCCAAATGAACAAAGAGAACTACTTCTTCCCAGAAAAAGGCCCTGCTATCTCAGTAGTAATTTAAATCCCAAACCTTAAGCTCAGCTCATTAACTCTTACCACCCTAAATGAGATAAGGTGAAGGCCAGGAAGAACATAAAGTGAAAAAATTAAAAAGAGGGAAAATAAAACAAAAACTAGCACATAGAGATTAAATATGCAGATGCTGGAGTCATTCGGGGCTAGGTATGAAACACTGTCATACATTTGATTTGTAAACTAATACCCTGATTCTTTATTTTTTAGTATCTGCATAATATTCCAAAATACATCTGTTATGTAATTAAGTAAGCCAGTGTGCCATTGGGATTAGTAGGTGGCTATAAAGTGGGTATCACAAGGGAGCATTTCTGGAGTTCTCCATTTACAGACACTCACATTGTACTCAGTTGCTTGCCAGTAAGTACAATGCTGTCATAAACATCCTTGTACATATACCTTTAGAAACCTGGAGCTCTTATTTTTATGGGAAAGATTCAAATAGTGGGCCTTTTGGGACAAAAGGTTTATGTAGTTTCAAGTTTTAACAGCTGTTACAAGACTGCTTTCAAAAAACATTCTGTAGCAATCTACATGTTCATCATAATGTGTGAGTATCCTTTTACCCAAATTCTTGCCAGCAGTAAATGTTAGCCTTCTTAATTTTTGTTTCCTTTTACTTTTCCCAACATACAAAATAGAGAAAATATCATAACAAATTCCCAAACACTTATCATCCAGTTTCACTGGTATACCACCTCTGCAACCTTATATATTTTTTAAAAAATCAATTTATTTATTTTAGAGAAAGAGAGAGCACATGTGAGCAGGGGCAGAGGAAGAGAGAGAGAATCTCAAGCAGACTCCCCACTGAGTGCAGAGCCCAATGCAGAGCTCCATCCCAGGAGGACCCTGAGCCCATGAGTCACACGCTTAACCAACTGTGCCACCCAGGTGCCCCTGCAGCTTTATGTTTTAATTCAGTTTTTGAGGCATCATTTATATCTAGAAAAAAATATCCTTTTTAGTGTATAGTTCTGAGCCTTAATGAATGCATACCACAGTATAACCACCCAGACAGTCATGATACAGAGTCTTCCATCACACTAGAAGGCTCCCTTGTGCCCTTTTGTAATCAGGCAGTCCCTCCACATCCTAGTCCACAAACACTGGTATGTTTTTCTCTATATTTTTGCTTTTTCCAGAATGTTATAGAAATGCAATCAGATAGAATGTAACCCTTTAAATCTGGTTTCTGCAATTTAGCATAATGCATTTGAGATTCATCCATATCATTACTCTGCCAGGGGCATGTTCCTTGTTATAGCTGAATGGTATTGAATTGTAAGGGTGTGCCAGAGTTCACTTATCCAATCACCCATTGAAATTTGGGGTGATTATGAATATAGCTGCAATAAACATTGATGTCCAAGTGTTGTATGAACATAAGTTTTTGTTTTTTAGATAAAAACCTAAGAATAAAGTACTAGGTCATATTGGTTAGTATGTATTTGACTTTATAAAAAACTGCACATCTGTTTTCCAGAGTGGCTATCATATTTTATATCCCCACCAGCAGTGCATGAAAGGTCTAGATTCTCTGTATCCTCCCAAGTATATGGTACTGTCAGCTTTTTTTCTTTTTTTTTTTTTCAAGTCACTCAAAAATGTGAGTAGTGTTTCTTATTGTGGTTAAATTTGCATTTTCCTAATGAAGAATGAAACTGAGTACTCTTTCTTTGCATATTTATACTCTTTGATGAAACATTTTTCAATCTGATTTTTAAATTAGATTGAGTGTTTTCATATTATAGAAGTTTGAGAGGTCTTTATGTATTGTAGTCACATGTCCTTTATTAAACATATCTTGAAAATATTTTCTGTTTCCTCTTGTCTTTAATTCACTTAACAATGTCTTTATTTTTAAAATTTATACAAGTAAGTTGATTTGTTGGTAGTACAGTCCTATGAATTTCAACTTGTACAATTGTACAATGAAATTGTACAATTTCATAGTACAGTCCTATGAATTTCAATTTCAAGTCCTATGAATTTCAGTATAAAGGGCCATGTTAACAACACACTAATACAATCATCAGTGCACAGAAAACGCAATTACCAAAAAAACAAAACAAAAATAAAAATAAAACAAACTTTATAAACCATTGATACATTTTTCAAATCTACAGTTTTATATTTTTGGGAATATTATATACATGTAATCATATAGTAGTAATATTTGGAGACTACATTCTTTCACTTTCTACAGTGCCTTCGAGACTCATGCAAAGTGTGTGTACAGCAATTCTGTTTCATTCTACTGCTGAGTCTGAGTTACATTCCATTGTATGGATGTACCTTAGTTAGCTTATCCCTTCACCAATCAGACCTTTGGTCTGTTTCCAGTTTGTGTCAGTTATTAATAGAGCTGCTATAAATATCCATAGAGATATTTTATATCTCTAATATTATAATATAGATAATATAGATAATATAATATCTCTAATATTATAATAGAGCTGCTATAAATATCCATAGAGATATTTTATATCTCTAATATTTATATAAAATATTTTATATTTTATATTTTAGAGATTTTTATATGAACATATATTTTGATTTTTTAAGATATATTCCTAACAGTGGGATTGCTGGTTCCAGAGTACAGTATTATTAACTTTATAAGAAAATGCCAAACTATTTTCCATTGTGACTGTACCAATGCTTATTCCCACCAGCAGTCAATGAGGAATTCTAGTGGCTATGCCTTCCTTGTCAGATCTTGGGACTGAATGTTTTAGCCTTTCTATTAGACATGTGGCAGTATCTCATCATGACTTTAATTTGTGATATAAAATGACCTTAAATACCTTTTCAGGTGCATATTTGTCATCTTCATATCCTTTTTGGGGAAGTGTATGATCAAGTCATTAGCACTTTTTTTAAAATTGATGTTTTGTTTTCTTTCTTTTTTTCTGAGTATAGTTGACACATAATGTTACATTAGTTTCAGGTACACAACTTAGTGATTTAACTTAGTTATGTATACACACACACACACACAAACACACACACACACAGTTTTCCCTATCTGCTCACCTATTGATGGACATTTAGGCTGCTTCCATAATTTGGCTATTGTAAATAATGCTGCACTAAACATAGTGGTGTATGTATCTTTTCAAGTTAGTGTTTTCATTTTCCCTGGGTAAATATCCAGTAATGAAATTATTGAACCATATGGTATTCCTATTTTTAATTTCTTGAGGAATCTCCATTTTGGATCCATAGTGGTTGGACCAGTCTACATTGCACTTGTGCAATGCACTGACAGTGCACAAGTTTTCCTTTTTCCTTTTTCTTCACATCCTGGACAACACTTATTGTTCTTGTCTTCTTGATTTTAGCCATTTAAACAGGTGTGAGGTGATATCTCATTTTGGTTTTGATTTGTGTTTCCCTAATGATGAGTGATGTTGAGCATCTTTTCATGTGTCTGTTGGCCATCTGTATGTCTTCCTTGGAAAAATGTCTATTCATGTCCTCTGCTTATTTTTTTAATTGGATTGTTTGGAGCTATTTGGTGTTGAGGTATTTAGTTCTTTATATACTTTGGATATTATCCCTTTATTGGATATATCATTTGCAAATGTTCTTCCATTCAGTATGTTGTTTTTTAGTTTTTTGAAAGTTTCCTTTGCTGTCCAGAAGCTTTTTATTTGGATTGTAGTCCCAGTAGTTTATTTTTGCTTTCATTTCCCTTGACTTAGAATACATATCTAGAAAAATGTTGCTACAGCTGATGTCAGAGAAATTACTGCCTGTGCTGTCTCCTAGGATTTTTATGGTTTTAGGTCTCACATTTAGGTCTTTAATCCATTTGAATTTATTTTTTGTGTATGGTGTTAGAAGTAGACTAGTTTCACTCTTTTACATGTAGTCATCTATTTTTCCCAGCATTATTTATTGAAAAGATGATCTTTTTCTCATTGTATTCTTTCCTCCTTTGTTATATAAATGTAGGTTTATTACTGGGGTCTCTATTTTGTCCCATTGACATGTGTGTTTATTTTTGTGCTACTAACATTCTTATTTTCCAGTTTTGAAAGTTTTTCATAAATTCCAGTTAAAATCTATTGTAGGTGCACCTGGGTGGCTCAGTTAGTTAAGTGTCTGCCTTCAGCTCATGTCATGATCCCAGGGTCCTGTGATCAAGCCCCACATTGGGCTCTCTGCTCAGCAGGAGGCCTACTTCTCCCTCTCCCACTTCCTCTGCTTGTGTTCCCTCTCTCGCTCTCTCTCTCTCTCTGTCAAATAAATAAAATCCTTAAAAAAAATTTTTAAGTCTATTTTAAAATGTATGGCTTGAAAATATTTCTTTTTGTCTGTAGCTTATAGTCTATTTTTTCATTCCCTTAATTGCATCCTTTTACAAAATTAATATTACAAATTTTAATGGGGTCCAATTTATCAAATTTTCTTTTATTCATTGGGTCACGTATACAAATTTATCACCAAAGTCATATATATTGTTCTCCCGTGTTTTCTTCTAAAAGTTTTATAGTTTTACATTTTACTTTTAAACCAATGATCCATTTGAAATTATTTTTGAACATGTAGGTTTAGATCAAGATTTTTTTCTTGGTTTTGTTTATTGTCTATGTATATCTAATTGATCTAGCATCATTTGTTGAAAAGGCTATTTATTAAAGTGTTTTTGTAATTGGTCAAAAATTATCTGTACTCACGTGGGTCTACTTCTGGATTCTATTCTAGTTTTTTGTTTTTTTATTTTTTCTTAGCTATATGTCTCTCTATTTGTTAGTACCACAATCTTGATTGCTCTAGCTTTATGGAAAATTTTAAAATTGAGTAACATTACTCTTTCTCAAAACTGTTTTAACTATTCTAGTTCTTTTGCCTTTATATATAAAATTTAGAATCAGTTCATTTACCAAAATGAAGTCCTACTGAAATTTTATTGGTATAAAGTTAGATCTATAAATAATTTTTGGAATATTTGACATCTTTCCTATGATGATTTGCTAATTCATGAATATGATATGTCTTTCCATTTATTTAGGAAAGCTCTTTTGAATACTTTTATCAGTGTTTCATAATTTTCAACATACAGACCCAATGTGCTTTTTGTTATATTTATACCTAAATATTTCATCTTTTAGTTTATTGTAAATAGTATAAGTTTAATTTTGGTCTCCAAATGTACATTGTAAAAACATCCAACTGACTTTTATACTTTGACTTTATCCTGTCTATACTAAACTCACTAATTAATTCTAGATTTTAAAAAAATAGGTTTCTTGTAAGTTTATGTTACCAACAATTAGGGATCATTTTATTTCTTGCTTTCCAATTTTTCTATCTTTTATTTATTTTTCTTACCTTATTACATAGGCTAAGGCTTCTGATTCTATTTTGAGTACAACTGGAGTAGGCTTTTATCTTTCACTACATTTGAAAGATTAAAGTAAAGAAAGGAGAGTTCAATTTTGCCCTGTTGGCATTGAGAAGCAACAGTCTTAAAAATACTCAGACACATGGTTGTGGCTACCCTCAAAAGACTGTATAATTTGTGCTACAGAACCTGAAGGGAATATTGTGGGACACCAAGGATGGCAATTATGGAGAACACACAGGGTAAAGGATTCCTGTTACCACCACTGCCATACTCCGATCATGTTGACCAGAGAGCACCATAGTCCAAGCACAGATAAGCAAGACACAGACAAACTCATGCCCAGTGATTAGCTGTAGACTATAAACCAGAGCCCAGAATCCATCTCATGTTCCTTATGAGTAAGTGTCACCCAAATCAGACTGTTAGCACTATTCTGAAAACAAATCATATGCAATCTTGTGAAAGAAATATTGTGACGGTCATCAGGAGCATTCCACTTACCAGACTGCTTTCCTGAGTCACACCCTGACTATGAACCCCTGGGACAATCTCATAGTTAGTGCCAGAGCTCTTTGGGGCATGTAGTCAGCTCTTTGTATGGGGTGGATCATTGGAGTGTGCTTCCAAATAAGAAAGACCAGAGACCATGCAGATCTTGGTCCAGCCTGGGGCACAATGCCTAAACGGCATTGCCATATTCGTTGGTCCTAAGCACCATACAGGACTCCAAAGTTTAGTGGATCCTGAAGCATGGGTCTAAACTCCCAGGATCCCTCTTGGCTGAGCCTATGGGTAGTCCTGCCACCATGTTTCAGAGTCCAAACAAGACTATACACACTGGGGAAAGTAATGGTTCCCAAAGAAAATTCTCAAGTAAAGAGAAAGCGGTGCTTGGTTTTCACAAACAACAGACATTAATTGCAGATGAATATAGTATTATAATAATTATAGTTAACATTCCTTATAATTAGAGCTAACACATACAGAGTACTCACTCTGTTCCAAGCACTGTTCTAGAAACTTTTTGTATTTTAACACATTTTACTTTCAAAATTTACCACATTATGAGGAAAATAATATTATTAACCATTTTTTACAACTAAAACAACAAAAGCTCAGAGAAGTAAATGATGTGTTCAAGGTCATCAAGCAACCAAAGGGTGGAGCTGGAATTTGAACACAGGCCATTTGGAACCAGAGTCTGCACTCTTATATTCCCTTTTTACTGTTTTTTGAATGGGAGGTCCATACTCAATGGAGAAATACACCACACAGTTTAAAGCAGAGGGGAAAAAGGCCTCAAGACATTAAGTTCTTGCATTTTCTGTTTTATTTTATTGTATTCTTTTATTCCATGTACTGTTTTATCCCACTTACTGAAAGGGTTTTGTAATGTAAGATAGACAGAATTTCATGGTCTCATTTTCACTGAAGGCTAGAAGATTAACCTACATACATGCACACAGAGAAACACAGTAATTTATAATGATTTAACATGTAAAATCAGGATTTTTATCTTCTCCAAAATTCTAAGGCTTCAGTGCCGGCCTTACCAAAATATTTCTTCCTTTTTTATTAAAAAATAAGGCCCTCTTGAAAGCAAATATGATCACTAATGCCATGTCAGTTGATGTCCCTCATGAAAATACTGAATAGAGTCACATAATTGGGGACTTAGCAGAACAGAGTAGGTGTTAGACAGTGATAGTAAAATCAGATATGGCTATTATCTCAGTGCCTGCAAACCTAGGCATTTCACACTAGAAATGATTTACCAGTCTCTGGAGGGACAAAGTAAAAGAAGCCTTAGATATCATGTTTACAATAGCCAGCATATCAGTATTCCTGAAACATTACTGCAATCATTAGGGTTCAGTTCAACTAAAGCACATGCCAAGGACATACAAAAAAGAATGTCAAATAAGAAAATTTTGTTGGACTGGGCTCTAAAACAGATAGACATCCAAAAGCAGAGGAGATATAAGAACATCATTTATTATCTCTATTCTTCCTAATAGTGAACATTCATTATGAATGTGACCTTAATTTTGTACATGCTACTCCATTTGAAAATTATGTTTACACGTGGACAGCACTGATATTCTTACCCCAATCCCAAAGCTTAATATCAATTTAAAACAACTTATTTTCTTTAAAAACTGTTCATCTTCATGGACTTTTAAGTCATTATATAATGTGTACCATTATATTCAGTTTACTCTATTCTAATTCCTATCATAATATAAACCAAAGGAGACTCTCCAAAAATTTTCAGTAAATATGCTTTCTGAGATAAAATATTTTTAAGAAAACTTTAATGTTAAAGCATCTTCTCAAAGTCATTTCCATATCCATGTAAATCTCATTCATACCCATCGATATGTGTCTTGGAGGACAGAGTCAGCAAGGGTTTAGAAAATAAATGTTAGAGAATTATAATACAGATACAGATGAAATGATGGAGAAAGGAGAGTATTAGATTGAAAACTGCATTTTAATATAAGATTATAGAATATTATCTGGCACAAGAAAAGGGAAGAAAGATTGCAAAGTAATCTTGACTTTTATTTCTCTAATATTATTTCATATACAGAAAAGACTTCTCCAGGATGCAGAACTAGAAAAGAACTCATTTTTGAAGGAGAGAGCAGATGGCTTCTGCAGGAAGTATATTCTATTGGTCTGATGAAATCCAAAAAAAAAAAATCATACTTTTGGTTGCATTGTTATTGTTCAGAGGTTCTCATCTCATCAAAGTAACTACAATGTCATTCAGTTCTATTCTAAGGAAGGAAGGAATGAAGGAAAGAAGGGAGGGAGGAAGGAAGACAGGAGGGGAGTGAGGGAAGGGAAGAAGGGAAGGGGACGAGAAGGGAGAGGGGAAGGAAGAGAGAGGAAGAAGGGAGGGAGAAGGGGGGGAGAGACTCAATGAGTCTCCAGTCTTAAGTCAACAAAACAGAAGAGCAAAAGTTTTATAATAAATTATGTTTATATAAAATACCCATTAAAAGAAAGTATGCTAGAATGAAAGGAGACAAAGATCAGTAAGAAAGTTTAGACATGTGAGAGAAACAGAAATCTATGATAAAAGTAGTCAATAAATATTATAAATGTCAGGTTGGAGATAATTAATTCTCTGTATTAATTAGTAAACATTAGAGAAAAGAGAGTAAGAAAGCTTTCATATCACTCAGTATCTGAGGGGCATAGTGAAAATTAAGGGAAAAAGCAAGAATAAGCCATCATCTTGAGCATCAAGACTCCTATAAGAGCAGAAATGCCCAGTCACTCATTCAGTTCATATTAAACAAATATTTAGTGTCTTCTCTGTGATAAGCATTGTGTTAAACACTGAAAATTGAAGAATACAAAAAATAATCCCTACTCCCGAGAACCTTTAGTCCAGACTTTGTGTCACTGTAAGATTCAAAAGAACTGCCTGATTGTAGATGGTTCCACTAAATATAAAAAAGATGTAGGGGGGGCACCTGGGTGGCTCAGTCGTTAAGCGTCTGCCTTTCGGCTCAGGTCATGATCCCAGAGTTCTGGGATCGAGCCCCACATTGGGCTCCCTGCTCAGCAGGAAGCCTGCTTCTCCCGCTAACATTCCCTCTGCTTGTGTTCCCTCTCTCGCTGTGTTTCTCTCTGTCAAATAAAGAAAAATGTTAAAAAAAAAAAAAAAAAGATGTAGGGGAAAGCAATGGGTGAGAAAAGGCTACAAAAATGGAGTTCGTTTGAACACAATTACCCAGCAGATCCTACGAGGGGTGGGTCAAATCATATGGCATCTCCGCTCCAAAACCTTCAGTGGGCTCAACGTTTCTCTTAGAGTGAAATGCCCTTACAGTCCTTAAAATGGGCAACAATGCCCTATATAATCAACACCTCAGTCTTCTTTCTGTCTGCAGTTCTTTCTTGTCTCTCCTCTACTCATTCGGTCCTAACCATGCTGGACAGAATACACATTGCTGCCCCCTCTTTCCTCTGTCTAGAATGTTCCTCCCATAGATATAGTTCATTCCTTCCCACCTTCCTTAAGTCTTGTTCTAAATGCCACATCTCAACATCACATTGCTGGAAAACCCATTGTAAATGTGATGCCTCCACAGAACAGCGTTTCTGATCCCTCCTTATTCTTCCCATTTCAGGTATCTTCTAACACATTATATAATGCACATATTTACTGTGTTCTTACCATTCATTATTTGTCTCCTGTCACTGGAATATAAGTTGCAGGAGGGCAAAGGGATTTTTGTATTTGTTTTGTTTTCTTTTTTTTTTTTAATCACTGTTCTATCTGTAGAACTTAGAACAGATACTGAAACAGATTATGCATTTAATAAATATTTGTTGAAACAAGGGATGAATATTATGAGAATAGATATATATATAAATTCCTTTTTGAGGTGTTTTATGTTGAGAAACCAATTTTAGATTTGCATACTAAGTAAATATCATTTGTCATTTATAAGAATTAAGTGAAACTTCATCGCCAGGGACCCATAGTTATAAGAAAACTGGCTGTTCTGAGTAGTGTCGATAAGCACCTATCAGAAAACATGAACAGAGAGTTTTCAGGATCCTTTCACTGTTCTGTCCTAAGGGAAAGGACAATTGAAAAAGAAATGAATATCAGATACTTCAATGATCGCAACTTTTGAAGAGTATACCTCTGTTCATTAGCAGAGTTACATGTAAAGAGCTGTCCTTACAGTTGCCCTATTTATTTTTTTAAAGATTTCATTTATTTATTTGACACAGAGAGAGAGAGAGAGATGACAAGTAGGCAGAGGCAGGCAGAGAGAGAGAGGAGGAAGCAGGCTCCCTGCTGAGAGAGAGCCCAATGCGGGGCTCGATCCCAGGAACCTGAGATCATGACCTGAGCCGAAGGCAGAGGCTTTAACCCACTGAGCCACCCAGGCGCCCCCAGTTGTTCTTTTTAAATATGTCCAGCCCTTACAATGCTGTATTGTTTTCTCACATTACTTAAATTTTTCACTTATGTTGATGCCATGTTCTATTTTGAAAAAATTGGAGTTATTATTAGTATAATATAAACTTACTTACTTGTATTGAATGCAGTATGATATGATATAAAAAACAAAAACAGGATTTGGAGGCATGCAGACTAGAGATGTAGTTTCAGTTTTGCTGTTTACTAGGTGCCTGGTCCTGAACAAATTACTGAACTTCTTCGAGTCTTGCATTTTCCATTCTACAAAATGGAGGGAGTTGGTAATAATACCTACTTTATGGGAATTAAATAAGATAATGTATGTAAATCACTGCCATAGCAGTGATTTGTAAGAGAAAGTCATTAACATATAATGATAATAACTACAGTTAATTAAGAATTCTCTAAAATGCTAGTGCCAAGTGATTTCCATGCATTAGTTCCTTTTATCACAATCCTGTAAGGTAGAAACTATTATAATCCCCATTTCACAGATGAAACAAACAAGTTTCACTGGGATTAACTTCCCTGCTCATTACACAGGCAGAAAGCAGCAAAGTGAGGCTATCAGCTCTAGCCTTCCTGAATCCAGAGGTAGAAAATGAAAACACATATCTACACTGGGTTCCATACACTAATATGCTAACTCCCTCATCCTTAGATTTAAGAAAAACGTACACAGTCTTATATTTTACTCCAAAATAGATTGTCTTATTGCAAGACTCCAATATATCACCTATGCCCTAACCAGCCACAGTATTTTCAATTTCCTCCTAGTTATTCTCACTAAATAATCCCTCTTGCCCTTTAGCACTTTTTATTTATTTATTTATTTATTTATTTATTTATTTATTTATTTATTTATGGAGGGGGAGTAGGGAAGAGATTCAGAGAGCTCTTATTTCATTATTCCTTCATCATCCCTTTTCACAAACCATCAATATTTAATGCCTTTAACCAGACAGGCCAACCTTGCTGGCCTGGTCCATCATTTTGCCTCCTCCTTTCTCCATTTATTGACAACTTCCAGGTACAGAGATGCTCTGAGATAAAGCCAGGTTCCAGAAAGAGGCTCACAGCTCCTTCATTTCTACCCAAGAAGATTCACGTCTGATGTCTAAATTCAGCCTCCCAGCACTTCCCAAAACAGGAAAACAATTTATTCTAAAACTCAGTTTGGTAGTTATAGTGATGATCACAGATGTAAGCTTGCTTGAATTCCAAACAAAGAGGGTTAAGAAGAAGGCCCGAGGCATTTTTCAGATGAGAAGCGAAGAACAGATAAACCAAAGAGCTGAAGATATCTAGTACTGCCATTCCACTCATCTGCATAAGACAAATATTTGAATAATGATTGCTGGGTGAAAGTACACACACACACCCAGGCATAAATAAAGAAAGTTGAAAACACCCAATAAGTTCTGCTAAGCAGTTAAAATGAGACACTACATAAAAAAGAAAGCAGGGAGGCTGCCCTCCTCCTTGTTTACAGTGTAAACAAGCTTTTTCAAAGAATTCCACATATTCTTTGAAGCTACACACAGCAAAGAAACTCTATGGATAGCCCAGACATGAATAAAACCAAAAGGAAAGGGAAAGTAAAGAAAAAGAACAGGAGTGACAGAGGGTTGCAGTCCCAAACTAAAGAATGGTCCTAAATACACAATTCATTAACTTCTTACTACATGTCAGATACATTTGACATTATATGTTCATTAGCTCAAAACAACTCTATGAGTAATGAATCTGCTTCATACAGATTAGGAAACAGTGGTGCAAATCATTACCCAGAAATTTCTAGGCACAGGACTCAAATCCATATCTGTAAAATTTCAAAGCCCTTTCTCTTAAGAACTCGGCTATCCTCCTAAGAAACATCTGTAGACCCTGCTTCCTTATTGGAATTATCTTGTGGAGAGAAAGGGTTTCCAATCCAGGGAGAGGTGGCTATACTTAGCAACCTAGGAAGTGTGAATGGTCCAGTGTGTTGTATTCAGTCACTTTGATCTTTATAGCTACATAATGTTTAGCTACCATGATCTGTTAAAGCCTTTCTGTGCCAGAAGTGGGAATCCATTTAAATGTGCAATTGAGCTTTATTTTTATTTTATTTCTGCCTGTCACATCAACACACCCTGCACTGAAAAGCAATAAGGCAAATATCATATTTAGTAGGCTTCTGAGCATATGAAAATGTCTATTTTGGCAGGGAAGTCTAACTACAGCATGTAGAAAAAGAGATACTTTCTATTATAACTCCAAATCTCTTCCTAGAATGTGCTAGAGAACAATGATCATTTAGGCATTTTGGAATTATTGTGGGATGTGGAAAAAGAGATCTGTTGATTGGTAATATAATTCATCCGCACTGAAACTTTTCTTAAAGAGAAAGGGGATGCTAATTAGACAGGATATTGGGTTCAAACAGGCATAAAGTAGGAATTTCCTGGATAAAATCGGAATTTTCGTCCTGCTGGCTATTTGTAATTTTGCTTCCAA
Source organism: Procyon lotor (assembly GCA_028646535.1). Lineage (NCBI taxonomy): Eukaryota > Metazoa > Chordata > Mammalia > Carnivora > Procyonidae > Procyon > Procyon lotor. The sequence goes on from CM053617.1 coordinate 53,450,719, forward strand.
GGAAAGGTGAAGAGTTTTCAGCCAAATGAAAAATGTTAGATCCCGCCTGGATAAGATTATTTACAACCCACAGAAATACTTGGTTTGCTCAAAAGAAGATGATAATTTGCTCAAACTTGGAGTAAGATCAACTCTGGATGTTGGTATTATTGGAATAAAAAGAAACAAATATCCATTGCAGTTGACTCAAATTTTACCAACCCTGTATATATGACAAAATATGTAAAATTGATTTCTCTACTTATTTCCTGTTCTGAAATGCCAGGGATTAATTAATAAGGTTTTCTAAAATTAAAATAGTATTATCCTCTTTACCCATCACCATCCCACCTATATGAGTTGTGTTCTTTTTTTCTAATCCAACTACTTTAATATGATTCAAATTTCATTAGTCAAAAAATATACATAATTTACCCCTTAATTCCATTTTGTGCCCACATGTGCATTTTGGGCAATAACTTATTCCCTGGTATGAAAAATAGAGGCCAAAAATGATCTAAAATGGTTAACAGCCCTCAAGTTCTATAATCCTATATGTTTAATATGATGTGCATTCCTTAAGGACAAAGAAACTTGTTTTAATTATATTATTTATCTTCTCAACACCCAGCATGGTGATTAACACATGATAAGCAATCACATACATTACATAGAATAATGAATTAATGATTGAGAATGGCACTGGTAAACTAAGAGGCCAAAGAGACTTGAACTGATACATATTTTCTACAATACCACATAACAAAAGTTCACAGATTCCTCTCATCACACATTAGCTTAACTCTCATTTTTTTTAAATGGCTAAGATATTTTAGGTATGAAATGCCTAAATTATAATATGTTGCTTAGAGACTCAACCAAATAGATCCACAAAGTCTTCTGACACCCCGCTAGGTAGACTAATTTATTTGATGGCAACAACTGCAGTAATTTCCAATGACCACATTTAATTCTCACACATGATTTCCCTACTCCAGCACAGTAAGCCTGTCTAGGACAACAGCAGGGAACCCACAAGCAAGGCAGCAGGCTGTCGACAGTGTGACATTAGTCAGAAGGGAAGGGACAGGCCAACAAAGCTGCACAATGACTGCTACAGGCTGCAAACCAGGCCAAGTCACTCCATAGCCTTAGCTGGAGCCCTCACAGTCCTGAACCTCTTTGCTTCTGTGTGTGGGCACTAACACTCAGGAACTAATAAAAACTGGGAAAGGAAAACCAATAAAATCCAGGAAATAAGAGAAAATAAGGAAAATCGTAGAGTTATTCAGAAGAAAGTGAAAAAAGACAGTGAAAAATATGCAGGAGTTTTCTGGGTATAGAATGGTAGACCTGGAAGGTAGAAGAGTGTAAATCCCTGCTTCTATAGTTAAGGAAACAAATCCAGAAGGGGCAGAGATCAGTTCATTTCCTGTAGAATTGCTCTGTTCTGGCACCCTAATGACCTTGCACATCCTCACATAGACCATGTGGCCAAAGTTCAACCACAAGCTGACCCAAGACTTTCTGGAGAATCCTGTGGCCCTCCCAGACCAAAGATAAGTAGTCTTGTGAGGTACTGATAGCAGGCCATTTCTCATGGGCCTCTTACCACAAGGGAGACTGTCATGAGGCAGTTTTTCATCTGCCTCTTTCATTCTGGTGAGGGATGGGGCTCTCCACTGGGCCCCACTTTCATGTGGGCTAACTGCTTAGCTGCAGCATGGAAATGGTTCCTCAGCAACAGGGTGACTCAGCACTAGTGTTGCCCTGTCACTTGGCCCTTTTGTTTCATGTCATCCTGTTGGAAAAGGGACATGGGGAGCTAACATTACGGCTGATCTTGCTTTTGCTGTCTACAACCAAGTAATAAGTAAGTATTAAAATTTTATTGTCTGACAGTAAATAATAAGTAAGTATGAAACTTCTGTTGTCCCTAAGTAATAAGTAAGTATTAAACTTCTGTTATCTATAAGTAAGTAATAAGCTGTCTACATTTATCTGGGCTCATCATTTTCTTTTCAACCGAATCTGTCAGCCTCTTTGACATTTCTGACTTGGATTATACATCTAAGAGATTAAGCAACCTCCCCTCCAAATTCATAGGAACCTTTAATTCTTTATCTTCCCTGGGGGGCAAGTTCCATGAAGGCAGAGTGAACTCTCTCCAATACTTGGAACACCTGACAAAAGGTCCTCAACCAGCATCCTGCTATTGGAAGTCAGTCCCGCATAGTAGCTCAGAGTTTTGAGCCAGACAGAAACAGAGTACCAGCTATCATCTTCTACATGTGCTGCTTTAGGTGAGTCATTGAACATCCCTAAGCCTTACATGAGATATCAAGTGAAATAATGTAGGTAAAGCATATTACACTGCTTGGCATATAGTTAACATTAAACGTTAACTGAAAAGATTCCTCCTCATCTTCATTTTCTACCTCTCTGTTGCAGATTGTGTTACAAAAACAAAGCGTATTAGACTCTCACATGTTAAAACAAGTGTTAGTAGCCTCATTTGATGATTGGCAAAAGCAAAATTCAGGAAAAATGAGTGATCTGTCCATCACTCAAAAAGTTAGGGAGGAAAAAAGTTTCAAGTTAGTCAGAAAACAAATATTAACTTTTTTTTTCAAGATTTTATTTATTTATTTGACAGAGAGAGAGATCACAAGTAGGCAAAGTGGCAGGCAGAGGAAGAGGGAGAAGCAGGCTCTCTGCCGACCAGGGAGCCCAATGCGGGGCTCGATCCCAGGACCCTGGGATCATGACCTGCTCCGAAGGCATCAGCTTAACTGACTGAGCCACCCAGGTGCCCCACAAATATTAACTTTTAAGATAACTTTGTCTAAGATATTTTGTCTAAGATCATTTATATGGTAGGGGATTTTATGTAAATTTTATGTAAAAAAATAGGGGTTTTTTTGTATGTTATAACTGGCATATAACTGTAGTTAACAACTTAGTAGTTGTCAGAGATGAAGTAAGAACGTAAAAGTTAAATAACACTTATATATTGATTCTAGATTTCTCTAGGATCAAATTGAGGGCCAAGCAAGCCAAATATTTCTAAGTATTCATTTATAGAACGGTGACTGTCTCTAAGCCTCAAAGGAAGAAGAAACAGTCTCTATGAGAGGGGCAAAATGGTTAAAATTAGGAGCCTAGTTTAAGAAAAAAATGGGGCAAAAACCCAAGCTTTTCCCAGGCACAGATTTATTCCTAGACCATGAACCACACAATGGAGGTACAGATGGCTTATGCACTTTAAAAAAAAATGAAGGACAAAGGAATCCCAATGATTCTACAAGGGGACAAACTAAAAAGGCAAGGAACTCAATAGAGACCCTCCAAACAATTCATCAAAGGTGACTCAATTTGGCAACAGAACTGATGAAGCAGGACTCCCTGATCATGTGCTTTGCATCACTATTACTTGAATTAGTGGTCTCCATTTCAGACTAACCATTTTCTATGTTTGTTTAATTTTAAGATCCTAGGAAAATCTCATGTGTTTTGGGAGGGAAAGAAGGGAGGGAGGGAGGGAAAGAAGGAGGGAGGGAGGGAGGGAGGGAGGGAGGGAGGGAGGGAGGGAGGGAGGGAGGGAGGGAGGGAGGGAGGGAGGGAGGGAGGGAGGGAGG
>CM053617.1:53454435-53468782 GCA_028646535.1 Procyon lotor
GAGAGAAAGCCTAGGGGGAAGGCACAGGAAGAGGGAAAAAGAAAATCTGGAGCAGACACCCACTGACTACAGAGCCTATGTGAGACTCTATCTCAGGACCCGGAGCCTAGCCGAAATCAAGAGTCAAACAGTTAACTGACTGAGCCATCCAGGCAGCCCAAAAGCTCTACATTATAATATGAACAGATCTCTCTGGTTTCCCTAATTCCAATAAGATAGATGAGAAAAACAAAACTCACATAGGGATTTCTAATTTATAATCTTCCTTCCACACCTTCTACCCAACACAACCAAAGTCCAGAAAATTTGTGATATTTCTGTTCCCAATGACCAGTAAGCTAAACATGGGAAAACTAAATAATAGTCTTGTCTGATTCAGTTGTTTTGAAGAATGCTTTATTATGCAAAACAATCCAGATGTTCAGAATGTGACTTCCCAGTTGAGGGAGTCTAGGAAAATGATTTATTCCTTCTCAGAAATGGCAGATATTTCTTCACGGAAAAAGATAACCTCCCTGCCTGCCTCCCTGTCTCTTTGATTATTATAACAAATAGGCCAAAATAAAGCTGTCTTTGTATAAAACAAAAGAAATTACCCACATGAAGATAATTCAGATGACACCTGGAAAAACCTACTGATCCCAAGTACCTCAGTTGTCCTTCTATCTAAAATATCTAAACCAAGGATTCACTTCATTCAACTATAAGATAGAAGGCTTAAAATTAATATTTCTAAGAAGAGAAAATTTCATCATTGGGTATAAACATTTGAGACAGTGTTTTTTTCTGAAAATAAATTTTAATTTTAGGTGAGTTGTGACCTTGAGCTTCTGTAACCATCAGTGAAATAGCTTTCAAAAGTGAAAAAATAATAGTAGACTGTGAGGGTCAAGTGAGAGAATGAATGCACATAACTTAGCACACTACCAGGAGCATAGTAAGAACACAATTAAAATTAATTGTTATCATTTTTATTACCATGTTGGTGTGCAGGGGTTAGGGGTTGAGGGCAATGAATATGAATGAAAGATACTTACCCAGTAGCCCAGACTAGAACAACAGCAATAACGACATTTTCAAATTTCTGGGTTTTACTCATCTTGTGTCTTAAAGAAAAGTCAAGCCATTTCTGTGCCTAGTCATTCATCAGGATCTTTTTAAAGCAAATATTTAAATATCTTGATTCTTCCCACTAACTTTGAAAAATAAAGTGGCTTCCGATTCCAGTTCTGACATGTAAAGAGCTCAGAAGTTGTTGCCATCACTCCTTATGAGTAGGTGAACAGGGAAGCCTGGGTGGTTCAGTTGGTGAAGCATCTGCCTTGGACTCAGGTCATGATCCTGGGACCCTAGGATTGAGTCCCACATTGGGCTTTCTGATCAACAGGGAGCCAGCTTCTCCCTCTACCTGCTGCTCCCCCTGCTTGTGTGCTTGCTTGCTCTCTCTCTCTCACGCATGCACTCTGACAAATAAATAAATAATCTAAAAAAAAAAAAAGAAGAAGAAAAGGTAGGGGAACAAACTGAAAGTCAACTACTTTTGTGGATTGATCAGAATATTGAGGGCACAAGGCAAACAGCCACCCTAAAACCTGGAGAGTTAGACAGATACAGTATGTGGGACCTACTTACATGGAGCAGAAGTTTCTGGAGCTATAAACTGGTAGTAACACTTACATGGTAATTTTGACAAATTGCTTTAACCTAATCATGGATCTGCTCAAAAATGAGACACTCCTAGTAGACTGGGTCTTAGGACAATCCACACAATTTTATAGGCTTTTCCACAAGGAGCATTACAGAGTTATCACAGTGAGGATCCAAGAAATGTTTCTTTTTAGGTAGGGGCAGGAAACAGGAGTGTAACCATTATGCAATACATGTGGAGTTTTCTCCTTAACAAAAACCTACTCTCCAGGAAAAAAGATTTTTCCACAGTGCAATTCTGAGAGTTAATCTCAGTTGGGGGAAGGGGATCCCTCCTCTTGTCAGTATCCTCCAGGTTTCTTATCTCATACAAGAGTGGGGGAAAAGATAGTCAACAGGGAAAATATATTCAAATAAATATGGGAAATACTGCAGGCAAAGAAAAGTGGGCAGTAGGGGGGAAAGTTATACTACTAAAAACTAGTGTGGAAACATTTGTGAAGACCACAGCTCTGAGACATTAGCCACTGAAAGGATGAGAATTAATCCAAGGCTATAGAATGCACCCTTCCTGAATACCTTATCATCACACCAACAATAATAACAATGAACTACAGCTGAAAGAACTGTAAGATAAGATAGTGTTAAGATACATTGTAGAATATATCCTTGATATGATATAATGAGAATGGCATTTTACCTGTGTAGCTTCCTTCAAAATCCATATCCATAAACTATTCATAAGAAAACCATCAGATGGGGGCACCCGAGTGGCTCAGTGGGTGAAAGCCTCTGCCTTCGGCTCAGGTCGTGATCTCAGAGTTCTGGGAATCGAGCCCCACATTGGGCTTTCTGCTCAGCAGGGAGCCTGCTTCCCCCTCTCTCTCTGCCTGCCTCTCTGCCTACATGTGATCTCTCTGTCAAATAAATAAACAAAATCTTTAAAAAAAAAAAGAAAGAAAACATCAGACAACCCTTCAAAAATGAGGAACATTCTATAAAATAACATGTTCTCAAAGCTTTCCATCTTAAAAAAGGAACTGTCATAGCCATGAGGAACCTCAGGACACATAATGACCAAATGTAATGTGCTATTCCAGATAGGATCCTGAAACAGAATAAGAACATTAATCAGAACCTAAGGCACTCAGGGTGCCCTGATGGCTCAGTGGATCAAGCAGTGGACTCCTGGTTTCAGCTCAGGTCCTGATCTCAAGGTCTTGAGATTGAGCCCCACCTCTGGCTCAAGGCGCTTCCATGCTCCACGCTCAGCATGGAGTCTTTTGTTTCTCTCCTTCCACTCTTCCCCTGGCTCAAGCATGCTCTCTCTCTCTCTCTCTCTCATTAATTAATTAATTAATATCTTTAAAATAAACTAAGGAACTATAAAGTATGGAACTTAGTTAATAATAACGTAAAAGCTTTGGTGACTTATTATGACAAATTCACCGCACTAATACGTGAGTAATAGGGGAAACTAGGTATAGAGTATATGAGAAGTCTGTACTATCTTTGCAAATTTTTTCTAAATCTAAAACTATTCTAAAATTAAAATTTAAAAAAAATCTTTATGATTCCTAATGTTGACATTTTATTCCCAAACACACACACAGTGGAAATTCCCATTCACATCAAGACCTCATTTCCCTCACTGAGTAGCCTGTCAATTGTGGTTATTTCTTGAGAAGCGTGATGACTCCCCAGTCATTCATAAATTTAAACAGGCAATCAGTGTCATTAAGTCAGAAAGCAGCTCCGTCAAGAACATAAAATTTAAATTTATCTGAAGAGAGAGGAAACTGCCAAATTTGAGTCCCTGTTGTGTAACTGGTGTGCTATGAAATTAAGACAATGTCCTCTAACCTTATGTTCATTAACTGCAGTAACAGGTAAGAAAACTCCAGGGTTCCACTTACTCAGAAACCAAGACAAGATGCAGAACTAACAAATGAGAGCAGAGAATCCCAGGCTGGAATTGTTAAAAACTACATATGGAGGGAAAGAGAAAAAGGCCAGATGGAGTATTCTATAAAAACTAGTTTGTACAGTCAAAGAAGACACACAGATTCAGAATATATATCTCTACAGGCAGATTATCGGTTCTTTTTTTTTTTCTACATTAATATATACTCATTTTAAGGAATTCAAACCACCCCTCTAGAATTCAAAGAAATATATTTAACATCATACTTAAACCCACCACTCAGTGATAATTACAATTAATTTGAATTTCCTTAGACATTTCTCTGTACTTAGAAGTACATATGTTGCATTACATATAGATATGTGTTACTTTTTCTATCTGTATTTGTCAAGCAACAATTACCCATGAACATCTTTCCAGATCAATAAATAAAATTGTATTATTATTTTTATTGGGTTGATAATATTTCATTACTTTACACATGCTATTTATGAAAGCTTATGCTAAGAAATTTAGCTTGTTTTGACATTAAAATCTACACTAAATATATATTATTTATAATATATATAATATATATTATATATAATATGTAAATATTATAAATAATATATATTATATATATTATATATAATATATAAATATTATAAATATTCTGTACTTTTATAATCCCTTTGGCATATTTAGCCTTTGTCAAAAATAGAAAATGGTATTGGAGAAAAGCACTAGATTAAGAATCAAGAGGCCTAAATTCTAATATTCTACAGATACATATGGGGAAGGATGTTCTTCTTGACAATCTTCTAATGTATAAACATAAAATGATTCTCATTGGGGGCACCTGGGTGGCTCAGTCGATTGAGCATCTGCCTTTGGCTCAGGTCATGATCCCAGGATCCTATGATCAAGCCCCAAGTTGGGCTCTCTGCTCAGCAGGGAGCCTGCTCCTCCCTCTCATTCTCCCTCTGTGCTTTCTCTCTCTCTCTCAAATAAATAAATAAAATCTTTTAAATTTTTTAAAACATAAATAAAAGAATAAATAAAATGTTTCTTATTTATTTATGCATTCTTGAATCTATGCAAAATTTTGTAGTACTTAGGGTACTAGTCTTACTCTTCTTTTGTTATTTTAATTTCATTTTAAATTGTTCATTGTTAATATATAGAAATATGATTAATAGTGGATGTTGATCTTGTATCCTGCAAATTTATGGAACTCCTTTGTTATAACAGTAGAATTTCAGGGGTTTTATTTTGACAGACTCAGTAGAATTTTCTACATAAAGGATCAAGTCATCTGCAAATAAATACAGTTTTGTTTTTTCTTTGCTAATTGGACATATCTATCTATCTATCATCTATCTATCTTTTCATTCATTTGACTTATTGTTCTGGCTAGCTGTTCCAACAAAATGTTAAGCAGATATGGCAAGAGTGGATATTCTCGCCTTATTCTCAATTCTAGGATGAAAGTATTCAATCTAACACGATTCAGTATGATATTAACTGTGACTTTGTAACATATACCTTCTAACAAGTTGAGGGACTTTCTTTTATACCTAGTTTGTTGAGACTTTTCACCATTAGTATAATGTTTTTGCTTTTTTAAAGATTTTATTTATTTATCTGAGAGAGAGCACATGTATAAGTGGGCAGAGGAGCAGAGGGAAAGGGAGGAGCATTTTCCCTGCTGAGTAGGGAGCCTGATTTGGGGCTCAATCACAGGACCCTGGGATCATGACCTGAACCAAAGGCCTTAACCAACAAAGCTACCAAGGTGCCCCTGTTTTATTTTTGTTTTATGCCTAACCTGCATCTATTGAACTAATCAGAATTTTTTTTGTTGTTCACTCTATTAATATGGTACATTGTATAAGCTGACATTCAAATGTTAAGCCAATCTTGCATTCTTGATATAAATTCCACTTAATCAGAGTAATCGGGTATATTCATCTTTTGGTATTGTACTGGACTTGATTTGCTAATACTTACTTGGCTTAGGATTTTTACATTCTTGTTCAAAAGGATTATCATTTCATAATTTTTTTGATTCCTATATTTTTTTAAAGATTTTATTCATTTATTTGACAGAGAGAGAAAGATCACAAGTAGGCAGAGAGGCAGGCAGAGAGAGGGGGGAAGCAGGCTCCCTGCTGAGCAGAGAGTCCGATGTGGGGCTGGATCCAGGGCTCCTTCCCAGGACCCTGAGATCATGATCTGAGCCAAAGGCAGAGGCTTTAACCCACTGAGCCACCCAGGTGCCCCAATTCCTATAATATTTTTATCAGGCTTTAGTATCAGCGTATAATGACTTCATAGATAAATTTAAACATGTTCTCTCTTTTTTTTCTGACAAAGTTTATAAAGTATTCATATTATTCTTTCTTTAAATATTTGATAGAGTTCAAGTCTTCTAGGCTGGGGCTTTGCTTTGTAGAAAGATTTATAGTTACTAATTCCTTTTTTCACTTGTAAGTCAACTCAGAGCTTTTTTTTCTTATTTTCAAAATTTGTCTCTGCTTATAGTTGTCCATTTAAGTTGTCTCATTTTTGGTAGAAGTTTGTTTATAAAATTTCCTTTTAGACCTTTTAATTTTTGTAGGATTGGTAATGACATCTTCTCCTTCATTACTGATTTGTTATTTTTTATGTTCTATTTTTTTTTTTTTGGTCTGTTTAGGTAAAAGTTTATCAATTATGCTGGTTCTTTTCAAAAAACCACCTCTTCCAAATTTCTTTCTAGACATTTCCCAATGCAGAGTTAGCTAGACTAAGAGTTATACTAGCTCAGGTAATGTTTTTGATGTTTGCAACTGCTTTGCATATTTGCATGTGAAGGTCAGTGAGAGTAGAAGAATGAGACATTTATAGTTTACCACAAATCAGGTCTTCAGATTATTTGGTTGGGTTCCTATTGAGCTCAATTTTGTTCCACTCTTATGATACAAAGGAGGGTTAAGAATGAAATCTTCTTATTTTGTCATTTTCTTATATTGTCAATTCCTTATATGATCACTATACAGTTTACTTTTTTATATACTTTTTTATTTAAATTCAATTAGCCAATATGTAGTACATCATTAGTTTTTGGTGTAGTGTTCAATAAAACTCATTAGTTGCATATAACACCCAGTGCTCATCACATCACGTGCCCTCCTTAATGCCCATCACCCAGTTACTCCATCCTCCACTCACCTCCCTTTCCACAACCCTCAGTAATGATTTGTCTTCCTCTATGATTTCTTCCCATCCACTTTTCCCTCCCTTTATATAGCTTTTTCCCTAAATTTACTAACACAAATTGATTTATTTCTAGTTACCAACTTTCATCTTTCTCCCTCAACTGCATGCATTTTATTTCTGATCAATATAACCCACTAAATATTTTTGTTTGGAAGTAAAACACAATTTTTAATCATTCTGTTTACATGTCCTTCATATCTATGAATTAATTTTAGTTTCTACCTTTATCATATAAATGACTTATCAAAATTCTTCTAAAGTAAGAAACCCTCTGTAACTGTTTCCCAAATGTCTGGTCTAAATATGTTTCCATACTCTATCCATCATAACATTTAAGCATTTTTCCACTAATAACAAATACTTTTAGAAAATCTATTGATTGTACAATTTGAAAAATATTAAGGATGCAGACTAACAAAATTGGTCAATATGAGAGTGTTTATTATATGAGAACATACTAGAGAGCCAAGATATAGTCAGGAAAATACTTAACGTAAACAAGACAATCAGTTTATAATATAAGAAGTGTTTTTAGTTAGAAATGTTGAGTCAAAGTGAACCTTAAATCACATAATCCAAAAGTGCTTTGATACCTACAAGCATACGTCCTCCAAGAAATACAGATGGCTATCCTAAGACAAAGTTGAAGTAGTAAGAGAACCATTTTAATTCATTCTAATAATTCAAAATTATCCCTAAATGAAAAAAATCACTTTATCACGAGAAACATTCCATCAGAGACTGGACGGCATCAGTCAAGCATGTTGTAGGAAAGATTTCAATACTGAACAGGCAGTTGAGTTTAATGATAAAGGTCACCCCATATCACAGAATGGAGAATATTTCAGGGAAAGCTGAATGCCTCCCTCCCTACTTCATTCCCTGAAACCTAGGAGTATGGGACCCATCTCCTACTAGAGATAGAATATCTGTCTTATGATTCTTAATGAGGCTTCTGAATATTAGAGACATATATATATGTCTCTATATAGTATAGTATAGTAAAAACATACTATATATATATATATGTATATATATATAAAAACATACTATATATATAGAGAGAGAGTATATATAGAGTATATATATAGTATACTATACTCTATATATAGTATAGTAATAGCAAAAAACAAAGAGAACTAGCCCAAGAGCCAGAAAACCTGAAATACTCTACCACTGGGAAGCCATATGACCTTGAGTAATCATATCCTGTATCTGGGCTCCAGCTGTCCCTCAGGAATATGGAAATGATAACAATAGCAATAATTAAACCTGCCTGATGTTTTTTCAAGATTGTTGCCAAAATAGTCTTAAAATTATAGAATGAGCTTTTGAAATATAAGAGATTATAATTACACAACTCTTCCAGAAGTCAGTTCAAGGGGAAGTACTTGATCTTACTACATTCATTTGTGAGGACCCAGTCTTCCAAGAAGAAACAAGAACACCCTCCCATATCAAATGATAAATCTACATTTCTGAAAATCTCATAAAGGCTGAGCTTATGAAACACAATGCATCAGCTGATACTCAGATTATATTTGTTTCCAAACAGAATAATCAAGAAGAAAAGGCCACTCTTACTAGCTGCTGCAATCCATTGTTGGCTTATTTTCTAAATTTCTCTATAACATCTGCAAAAGTAATAAAGCAATTATAGAAGCCATCTGGAACAGAGCAGAGAGGAAGATTTATTTTTAAAATATTGTACTCTGAATAACTGGCATTGTAATAGGTAACAAGTGAGAAGAACAAAGATATTAAGAAGCCCATTATCATTAAGGGAGGGAGGAAAGAGATTTACATAAAAAAAATCAAGAGTGTTCATTACCAAATATGACGAGGTCACATGACAACCCACCGCTAAAACGGGCTGCACATCCATCTTCATTGTTTTCTGAGTCATAAGCCAAGGCCCTCAGTACATTCATCATGGGATACTGGTCACCCTAATGTACTGAGTAGAGCCAGAAAGCTGGAGACTCATTCAGATACCTTGGACAAATTATTCATGTCCTTCAGACACTGGAATCATTAATGAAAAAAATAAGAATTTCTTTTTACCATCAACTCACACCACAAAGCCACAGATTATTGAAAGAACACAGCAAGAGGATAGCTCCAACGCTCAACCAACCACTCCCTGCCCCCTTCAATCCAACCTCACCCGCCCAGAGGCACAACTGATACAAGAAAAACAACAAGATCCAAACCTGAAACTCATCACCCCCTTGAGGTAGAAAAAATAAAGCAAACATAAAATCCATACCCAAAGCCTGTCCCCTTCAATTCTATGGCCTTTGCTAGCCATATGTACTACTTTGTTTCGATCAAGACACAATGGTGGTTTTGGGCATCATCAGCAAGATGGACAAATAAGACATCCCTTTTATTTGTCATCCAGCCATGGACAGAAGTGACTTTGTGAGAGCACTGGGATTCAGGAAGGAGATGGTGAAATCACACTGGAATCTAAGACCATAGATAGTCATTTTAAGAAGGCAAGTTCACACCCCAGTGACTGACTTGTGAGCTGTGGTACCAGATGTATATATGCAAACAGCTCCATATCCATGAGGATGCAGTTACAATCCCATTTGACACCATGTGTCAGGGACCTAGGAGCAGTGATGTCTATCTGTGTGCTAGATAACAGGAATACAGACCTCTGTCCTAACTGTGGACCTCTGTTCCAGCTGTGGCTCATAAACCAGATCCATTCCCCCAAGGCCATGGTCTAGGAACTTGTGGAAGTAAGTCCACCAACCTGTAGATTCTGAAAGGGCCCTCTAATTGGGCTTTGGCCTGTCCCAGTCACAATCTATGAACAACCCTGCTGGCACAGGGGCCCTGTCTACATCCCCAGAGACCCTCTGAAAGAGGTCTACACATGGCTCCAGGTTCCTCACAGCCACATCTCATAGCAGTCCTGAGGGTTCTGGGTTCTAAAGAGCAACCCTCCACCTACACATCCAGAGATCCCAAATGAGAACCTGTTCTCAGCCCCGGTTCCCTCACAGAAGTACTCCCGTGTTGGAAGGATTAATCCTATCCATTCCATCTAAAGTCATTTATAAATTCAATGCAATCTTTATCAAAATTCCAATGGCACTTTTCACAGAAATAAACAATCCTAAAATTCATATAGAACCACAAAAGATTCTGAACAGCCAGATCAATCTTGAAAAAGAAAAGCAAAACTGGAGAAACCCTTTTCCTATTTCTTCTCCTCCTCCTCCTTATAAATTAACATTAGTATTGTCACTTTGTGGCTTTGTTCCATTGTAATGATGTCTGTCTAAATCCACTAAAGCAAAAGTGTAAATCATTCCTACTTAACAAGTTATCTTTCTCTGATACAAGAAAAAAAATACTGAATTAATATAAAATATAATCAGTAAAAAATGAAGAACAAAAAATTAAATTTAAAAAAAACAGAAATAATCTCTTTATTTTCCCCTATTAATGGGAAAATCCCTAGGCCAAGAGGTGGTTCTAGGCATGGCTCTGCTTCTTGCTTTCTATTCAGCCTTAAATAGCTACGGAATAGTTTTAGGCTGAGCTTTTCTATCAGTAAATTGGGAGAAATAATATGTGTTTGTTTATTTCCAGGACGCTTTTGAGTGTTAAACTCTAAAATTCGTGAGGACATTCTTTGTCAATTTAACAAGTTTTCTTCAGTGTTTATAATCTTTAATGCAGAAATCTTTTTCTTGAGAATTTATCCTAAAAATAATTTTTAAAAAAAGCATGAAGCCATGAATTCAAAGATAGACTGATTTTTTATATATATCAAATAATTATTATCAAACAAAATATTTAATTATTTTACTTAATCTTTTAAATAAAGCTCTGTTTTCACATACATAGCCGCCTTTAAGAATCATTACAACCTGGTGGGAGATGAGGATAGATTATTAATGAGAAAACTAAATCTTAGACTCAGTTGCTTATGGAAGATCACACAGTTATTAGTGCCTCAGTCCAATACTCACTTCATTGCACTACTTTTGATCTGGCTGTGTCAGCATCACTGTAAGTGTGTGGCACCTCAGCAAATTAAGATGGAAGATCAACAATTCACAGAGCAACTAATTGAGCAGGGCACAGGAATGGACACATTAAAACCAATCACTTCCCTAGGAAGCACACTTAAGAGAAATGCAACCCTACCAGCATCATCATAGTCATCCTTCCAAACAAAATATTCAGATTTGTAATGCACGTCCATTAGCTTCTTGTAAAATACAGATAAACACATTTCTTTCCGAGCTACTTGCTAAGCACATCAATATGCTTTTTTTCCCAAATGTAATGAATGACATACTTAGACCATCAGCAGGTAAAGCCATCAGTAAAAGCCATTCAAGCACAAGAAAGCAATGAATTAGCTAGTAGCTTCTGACAAGTCTGTCCATTTAGTGTAGACTTCTAGCATGTACTTTCAGAATAAACAACTTCGGGGAGGTGACTACACAGAAGATTATAAAGCAGAATGAAGAATCAAAATGAGTGTCTGGTAGTGCTATCAAGAAACAGCAGACGTTTGCTGGTAAGCGGGGGTCCTTGGCTTTAATTCATAGAGGGAAATGAACTTTTGAAATGAGAGAAGCTAGTATTATCAGTCACTCTCATAGAATCTCTGTACAACCAGTTGGGTGTGGAGGTCAGTTCCATTCTATGTGAGGTGGCAGGAAGTCACCTGCTCGTACCCCTTCTTAGGCTATTGCTGGAATTTGATCTTGCTAAAAAAAAAAAAAAAAAGAAAGAAAAGAAAATCCCTGGAGAAACAGAATCCAGGAACACTCATGAAAGTCTTCTAAACTGTGAGCATTGGTAATTAAGGAATGGGGAAGAAGACACCGACTGGGGTGTCTCCTCAATTCTTAGGATGG
This sequence comes from Procyon lotor, assembly GCA_028646535.1. Taxonomy (NCBI): domain Eukaryota; kingdom Metazoa; phylum Chordata; class Mammalia; order Carnivora; family Procyonidae; genus Procyon; species Procyon lotor. The sequence continues at coordinate 53,466,142 of CM053617.1, forward strand.
CCTTTTACCATTAAAGAAACAAGACTGTGAAATAAAAACAAAAAATTAATCTTCTAAGAAGTTAATGAGATAAAGGGAATTTTATTCTTTAAAACAAGTGTGTATATGTTCTCTTTTTCAAACGAAGTATTTACAGAGCACATGCAGATATGAGTTCAAATTCCCATAGCTACTTAATAGTTTTATGTGTATACATATATATGCATCTGTACACATGAAGGACAAGTGTGAATATATGTACATATCTATGGAATTGGCATGTGTGTCTATGTAATTAATATGCATGTATACATGTGTACACATATGTCTATATTTTAAATTAGGTTCTTTTGTTCACAAGTAACAGTAAACATTGTAAGCAAATAGGAAAGGATAAGAGATTATCTTACCAATTGGAGTCTGTGGCATCAAGGTATATCAGTTTTTACTGACGGGCCTGCTGGAGTTTATGTAAAGGGCATGTCCACATGCTAACCTCCTTAAAAACAATCTTGTTGAATTAATGTGCTAAGGTGAGCTTTGGTATATTTACCCCTGGAACCTCACACACCCAGAAGTGCTACGTGGACAATTTCTACTCCTTGGAACATGGCCGGTTCCATGGATTTTCATGACACTTGGGCTACAGTAGATGTGTATGTCTTCTGTTCACATATTCTTAGTGATAACTTTTCACTTCAGTTAATATGCATGAGCTCAACCATTTGCATTCACTCTAACAGCCCAGACAAGCACCTGTCTATAACTACTGCCAACCTGCAATCGCTGAATGTTTTGATTCAAATTACAAAGTCCCCAAGAGAGACAATATGACTAACCTAGCTGAGAACCAACATCCACTTCTATTCTCATCCCTAGTGACCAAGTATGAAAGACAGAATACAAAGATACATACAATACATAGATAATGCTGCTATTCCATCCTTCCTTGAATATACCAGAAAACAAGGGAGATCATTAGGAGCTAGGCAGATGCCTTTTAAAAAGTGACTATAATTAATAATTTTCTCTCTTTGTGTCAATTTCTCTACAGAAATGAGAAAAATCACACCTGTCATCCACCACATCTGCCTTATTATTTTTTCATAGCCTCCTAATCTGTTATATATTGTATTTATTAATAAATATAGGAATCCTCTGTTTCTCTTCAGTGAAATGTAAGCTTTGTGAGAAGATGGCTTTTTGTCTGATGGCTTTACTAATGAATTTCCAGAGCCTTAAGGAATACCTGTGACAAAGTAGGTGCTCAATAAATATATTGTAGGGTAATGAAATGATTTAGTGTTCTAAGGATGAAATGAGATCACCAATGTATCTGACATTATATAGGAAGAGCAATATTCTTATATTTAACATTTCTGAAATAAATTTGCGCCCTTATAAAATAACAGAAATAATTAGCTTGCTATAGTAAGTTATAATAGATATTCTTATTGAACAATTCTTGAATAATTGAATAAAAATAACAGCTATTATATATCATGCACTGTTCAAAATACATTACATGAATTAAATCATCTAATGTCTACCACAGCCTCATGTAGTTGGCAAAAGGTTATCTTTTTCTAAATGAGGAAACTCCAGCTGCATAATTTACACAAGGTCATTCAACTATGAAGCAGCTGTAAAGATTTGAACCCAGCAGTCTGAATCCAGGTCCATGATGCTTTCCCAAGGCCCCAACTGCAGGAAATAGATGGGGAAAAGATAGATAAAACAGAATGGGTGAAAATTTTAGGGGTAGAAAATGTGGGATCCTGTACCCAAAATATCAACAATAAAAAAGTCAACAGTGAAACATATTAGAAGAAACATCAGAGTATACTTCACAGAAGAAAAAAGATTGAAAGAACATCACATGTTACTGCTTACTGTTAAAAGAAGAAACCAAAATTCAGAAGGTTGTAGGTAATAGGATTCCATATTAAAAGTCAGACCTTTAAGAGGCTCATTAACATCATTTTGATTTGAAAGACATATAAGTCAGTGAGTCTGGGTCAGTTTTATTTTTTCCTTCTTGTTCTCACTGACTTCCTGTGGGCATTCTAACTTAGCCATCGAAGCAAATATCCTGAAACCTTATGTCCTCACAGAGGATGAATAAGAAAGAATGAATTAGGCTAAGTATATGTACAATGAGACTGACGAGGACTATGGAAAACTGAAGAGTCCACACCCTTGAGAGCTTTTAATCTCCAGGTGATCATCAGAAGAAATCAAGCCCAATAATGCCAAATCCCCCATTTTTCAAGATATGATCATAATCTTCATTTTAAATAAAAAATTTAAAGTGAGAGTAACTAATTAATTTAACATAAATATTACGTAGGTAAAAAAAAAACAAAAAACAAATTTATCCAAGTTCTCTTAGTGTTTGTTTCAGTGAGCCACAGACTTGAGAAGAGGATATTGTCTCCTGCCTCTTTTATCTTTCCTACAGTCCCTACCACCATGTGGGGCTCACTGTGGGCCCCCAATAAAACTGACAAGATCAGAGATTGGCTGCCCCTATCCTAGAACAGGGCAAAGCCATTATTACTACCAAATGAGAATGATTATGTCATACTCTTGCATTCTGCCTTCGCTGAAGACCAGTTTGCATTCGATCTCATTTCCATTCTTATGATCTGACCACTGTGCA
>CM053617.1:53468882-53481382 GCA_028646535.1 Procyon lotor
ACTGACAAGATCAGAGATTGGCTGCCCCTATCCTAGAACAGGGCAAAGCCATTATTACTACCAAATGAGAATGATTATGTCATACTCTTGCATTCTGCCTTCGCTGAAGACCAGTTTGCATTCGATCTCATTTCCATTCTTATGATCTGACCACTGTGCATAAAATTATTTTGTCCTCATTCTCCATTCACCAACTGGCCCTCCACTGCTGTGCATATGTTTACCTGCTTGACCAGGCTCAAACTACTAACAACCCTAGAAAACCTTGGTTTCCCAAAAGTGTTGGTATTTTAGAAATGAAAGACATTAAATTGGGAAAAAATAAATAAGTCTACATATTAATGAAAACAATGGGAAACAGATTATCCCATAAACTCTGTTGAGAACATTATTTGGAATGCCATAGAGGAGTGCAGTACAGTACTACATATTAAAATGTAAAATATGCCTACCTTCTAATGCAGGAAAATTCAAAAAATAAATAAAGGAATGAAACACTCTGAAAATACCTGACATTTTAGGCATGCAGTAAAAGGATTCTGGTCATTTACAAGAATAGGTTTAAATAGGAAAATTAGAAGAAAAAGTGGTCATAGAGAGCTGAGGTATCTTTAGTGAACTAAACTAAACTGGGATAAGAAAGAGCCTGGACTGAAATCTTGCCATTTGCAATGGCATAGATGGAACTAGAGGGTATTATGCTAAGTGAAATAAGTCAATCAGAAAAAGACAATTATCATATGATCTCTCTGATCATATGAAAATGATCATGAAACAAGATGGGACTAGGGAGGGAGACAAATCAAAAGTGACTCTTAATCTCAGGAAACAAACTGAGGGTTGTTGGGGGGTGAGGGGGAGGGATAGGGTGGCTGGATTATGGGACATTGGAGAGGGTATGTGCTATGGTGAGAGCTGTGAATTTTGTAAGACTGATGATTCACAGACCTGTACCCCTGAAGCAAATGCTACATTACACGTTAATTTAAAAATTAAATTAAAAAAAAAAAGAGCCTGGAGCAACCAATGATTCAAGAAAGCACATGTAATCAACTGAGAACTAGATTCAGAGCATTGTGAATGGTACTCACAATCTCATTGAGATGCCCATTCCGTAAATGAGAAATTGTTGAGTCTTTCGCTTATTATCAATCTTCTCAAATTTACTCTAAAACTGAACACATTCTCAACCAGGAATAGCAACTTTCAAGGCTATTAAAATAAAAATAGCAACATCCCAAGTCATACCTCTAAAAATGAATTGATGGGCCTGGATGAGGCTTAGCAATCTAAAGGGAGTTTGGTAGGCTGAATCCAATATAATGAATATTTTTGAAATACTATAGTGAACAGTATAATGAACAATAATATAATGTGTATTTTTGAGAAGTAGCATAATGAACAATATTCCCAATTGATTAATTAATACTTTCCATTATGTCTTGGTCAATCAGTATCACTCATTGTTTTTTTTCCACTGACATCTATGCCCACCCACCACCAATTTTACTCATCTCCTGTTGACCCCATTGGTGAAGAAGATGCAATTCTCACCCTATAGTTTTGGGGATGGCTAAGTATACAACACCTGACAATGGATAGATGCAATCGACAGCAATTTATTCATCACATATAGTCACAGCCGTCACTGCATGCCAGCTAGGGACACAGGGAAACAACCAGAATATGTTTAGGAGGCTGACTTTGTAATACTAAGAGGGTGGAATGATTCCTGATTCTGTAGGAGTATGTAACTGGTTTGTTTGTATTATTCTACAGGCTGTTGAAGAACTAGAAAATGATATTCAGACCAGATGTGCCTAGTCTCTGTGATGACGGGGTTGTTTAGCTGGGGGACCATATTTGCAGTAGCAAAGTAGGGAAGCTACTTACAGTTGAGCCATTCAAGACCCTCCCAGTTCTACTATATTTCAAAGCAGTACAAATTATCTAGCTTTAATTTTAGGCCTTAGTCCACACTCACCCTCCTAAAATCTAACCTTAGTCAAGTGTGCAAATTAAAGTGGCTCCTTGTGGGAAGATTACTTTATGTACTAGTCAGTGATCTCCAGAGGAACAGACCAATTGTATGTACATATTGATTTACAGAAAGAGATTATTGAGGCTTCCAAGTCCAAATACGTGAAGGATAAGTCAGCATGATGGAGAGCCAGGAACACCAACGGTGTACTTCTTGTTTGAGTCCTAAGGCTTGAACACCACGAAAGCCAATAGCGTATCACCACTCTGAAGGATGGCAGACTTGAGACCCAGGAGGGCCAATGTTTCAGTGCATGTCAGAAGGCAGGAACAAGCAGATATCCCAGTTCAAAGGCAGTCAGGCAGGTAGATTTCTTACTCAGCCTTTTGTTCTATCCAAGTCTTTAAATGATTGGATGAGGTCCATCTACATTAGGAAGAACAATCTGCTTTATTCAGTCTTCTGACTCAAATGTTCATCTCCTCCAGAAACACCCTTGCAGGCATGTCTAGAATAATGTCTGTCCAAGTGTCTGAGTACCCCATGGCTCAGTCAAGTTGACACATAAAATTAATCATCACATTCTATAAATCTAAAGTATCTACTTCTGGTACTGGCCAATAAAGAAATAACTTGATAGGACAAGTTATTTCTTCAAATAACTTGAAGAAAATGCAGACTCAGAGAATAAAAAACAGATGATCATTTCATTAATTATCACAACATGTATCTGAACATTGATAATACAACCCAATTTTTAATACCTAAAAAAACTGATGTTTTGAAAGTTTAAATGCCCAAGCCAAGATCACACAGTTATATGTAAAAGTGGGAGGGAGATACAGAGCTGTAGGAGAAGCAAGAAACATAAAAATAGGGAGGGAGCCTCCTGTGAATTAGAGGCTTATCCATTGCTAATACCAAATGTTCTATTTATGGATTATAATGGCTCATTGTTCCTTGAGAGAGCAATGTATGTCAATAAGCCGAGTCTACAAAATAAAATGGCCTGGAGAAAATAGAGCAATGAAGAAGTTTGGTTTTGTCACCAAAGTCATAAGTGAAAGATGTAAAGTATATGACAATCCAAAGTAATAGGTCACAAACTTCAGCATGCATCAGAATTAAATGTGTTAATTGAATGTTAAATGTGTAAAACACAAATTGCTGGGCCTAACCTTTGAGTTCTTGATTTAGTAGATCTGGATGGCACTGAGTATTAACCTTCAAATAAGTTCCCAGGTGATATTAACACAACTGGTCAATGGCCCTTATAAATCTTTGCTTTAAACAGGCAAAGAGAATGCCTGGGTGGCTCAGTCAGTTAAGCATCTGCTTTGGGCTCAGAATCGGGTCCTAGAATCAAGCCCCTCATTGGGCTCCCTGTTCAGCGGGGAGCCTGCTTCTCTCTCTACCTCTGCCTGCCACTCCCCCTGCTTGAGCTCTCTCTTTCTCTGTCAAATAAATGAATAAAATCTTTAAAAAATAAAATAAAAAGGAAAAGAGAATAAGAGGGCTCAGCCTCAAATCAACATAGTCAGACTATGACTGACTATGAGAGAGCCTGGTCTAAGGGTACGTGTGTGTGTGTGTCTGTTTTCCTCCAGGAAAGGAAATTAACATCCTTCTTAAGCAAAGAACAAGATGATATCAGAAGGACTTGATAAATGCCTCAACCCCATCTATAAACTTTTCTTTTTGAGAGGAGGTTAGCATGAGTTTCTCAAGTCACATAGGTCAATTTTCTTTCATTCTGGTCTACACACCTCAGTTTCTCTCCAACACACTCTTTCCCTGCTTTTTTGGGATTAATTTGCAAATTAACCCTGTGAGGTCTGCCCTGGACTAGAGCTCTTGTAGCTTCAGATAGATGGAAAAACTCAGGGCACTTAATCCGGTGACTATAACCATTAAAAATGAGTGGTGTTAAGCCATCAGGATGCAAGAAAATAATATTTCATACATTTCAAATGTAATCTATATGTAAATTTAGCCAACCTGCATTTAAAATGAATAATTTGTGAATATTTATGTTAACACCATTACTCTGTGAGAGATTCATGCTTTTAATTAATGACTTAGAAGCAGCATTCTTATATTTTATAAAACCAGGTATTGTCTGAGGAGATACAGAATGTAAGCCCATCTCCTATTTAAAAATAAACAAAACTACCAAACCACATCTAAGCTAATAAGGAAAGGGTGAGGCTGATCTAAAAGCTGCTGATTTTCAGTAAATTATATTCAAAGAGTATTTGGGAATCTTAAGAAATGTCTTGTAGGGGCACCTGGGTGGCTCAGTGGGTTAAAGCCTCTGCTTTGGCTCAGCTCATGATCTCAGGGTCCTGGGATCAAGCCTTGCATCATACTCTCTGCTCAGCAGGGAGCCTGCTCTCCCCCCTGCCACCACCTGCCTCTCTGCCTACTTGTGATCTCTCTCTCTGTGTCAAATAAAATAAATAAAATCTTTAAAAAAAGAAGAAGAAGAAGAAAGAAATGTCTTGTAAATACACAATTTTCCAATAGTTAAGTACTCAATCAACATAAAAATATAAAAGACAAATCACGACTGAAATGTTGGCATTGTTTAGACATGGGTTTAGGTTACAGGAACCAAATAATAGACACTTTCACCCTTTGTATTCTCAGGGGCTAGCGTATCGATGACAGTATGATTTCCTCATAGGGCTTCTTACTCTATTTCCTGAGAGGACAATTCACATGGAAGAGCAGTTAGGATTACACTAGATGCTAACGAACCCCCACAGTTCTGTGACTTCACACGTTAAGAAGTTTACTTCTTATTCTCATAAAAGGAGTTTTTTCATATATTTCAAGGAATCCTAAATTCCTTCTATCCTGTGAAAACACCATCCTCTATAGCCTATCACTATCCACTCCCAGGGAACCAAAGGGGACTGAGTGGGCAAATGGGCAGGGTCAGTTCTTCCAAGCTTTTTCTCCACTCACACTCCCTTATCCAAAACCAGTCACATGTGCACCTGACTGGAAGTGCACTCACAAGAGAGAGAACCAATTCCAAGCTTAAAAGCTGTACTTTCAAAGGAGAACACACCCTTTGGTAGACAGATAGTTTTCTCTTACATAAAAAGAATCATAACGCATCATCCATGTAGTGTTCCCAGATCTGGCGGGGGATAAGCACTCCCAGACCCTGGGGAGTCTGTTCAGAAAAAGGAAAATAAGGATTCCCTGGGCTCTGGATCCTGAGGTTGTGATTTTGAAGTCTGTGTTAAAGTCCACGGATAAATATTTTTAAGGATTCTACCAAGTGATGCTGATACTGTGTGACCAGAACCATGGGGCTCCACGCCATTCTTCGTTTCCAGACAGACACTCAGCAGCCAAACCCACACACAAATCATCAATCCATGTAATGTGATGCACATAAAAATCCTGGGTCAGGACCCAGGAACTTATATTTTAATATTAATCATCATCATCAATACTGCTAGCTAACTTTGTCAAGCGTTTACCATAGTGAGCATTATTAGAGCTTTATACAAATGGACTTACTTAACCTTCATATAACCCTACTGGCTTGGTATCATTATTCTTACTTCAGAGGAAGAAACCGAAGCACAGGATTAAATAAATAAATTGACTACATTTACAATAATAAATGGAAGAGCTGAGAGTCAAACACAAGCTGAGCTTTCATCCTCCCCTAGATTACACTAGCAGAATCTGACACAAAAAGATCTAGGGATGGGCCACTGAGTTATAGGAGAGATGGGCAGAGGGCTCCGCTCAAAGTGCCCCAAACCACACGTTGAGAAACCAGTAGTCAATAATGCTGCTTCCTGTTGCTCTCAAATCTGAATGGCCAGCACAGGTATTTCCTCTCTGAGCTCTGTGGCTATGGATCGCCTGTGCTGGGCGTACCACACACCCTTCATGAATGGACTCGGAAATTGCCCATGCCACTTGCCCCTCCCCTTGTGCTCCCATCAGAAAGAACAGTGCCAGTTTCCCTTCAGTTATGCAAGCCCCCAAATCTGGAAATCATGTCTCACACCTTCATCACAGGCCAATGAATCATGAGTCCTCCAGCTCTTGCCTAATACATCTCAAAACTCTCTTGCTGCCACCCCCGGGCAGTGTGACCAGCATATACCCAGAACGCATGCCTCATGCTACAGCGAGAACTGTTTTTCCCAAGCTGATGCATGAAACCCAGGATCCTCAGCATTTTCTAGATAGCCCTGCGTGTTCCAGCCTGCCTGCCTGCTGGGCTTAGCTCAGACCACTCTGCCCCCATACCCATGCTCCAGTCGCGGGTCCTTCTCTTAGTTCCACCACAGTCCTTGGCCCCACTCCTTCATATACCCTTATAGCAATGCCCCCCTTATCCTGCCTTAAAAAAAGTTATTTGATCAGTCTAAGCTTCAGGTCCTTCATCTATAAAATGGGAATAAAAGACATCAAATAACTGTTAAAAGATGGAATAAATTATATTTATAAGTGCCTATTAATAGTAAGTGTTCAAATATTTGATTTCCTGAATATAACGCAGCATTTTAATTTCTCCTATTAATCATCCTATCAAAATGATGTATCCATTTCTATCATTTTTAGTTATTTTTTTAAAAATCTAAAATTTAAAAGAAACTATAAAAGCATTATCTCTTTATAAATCCATAAAAATCATAAACATCTCACTGTGAACTAATTTTGAATTACTGTCGAGTTGGCAATATTCCTTACATGATACCATCGTATAGGTATTGGTCTTTACAATTGTCTAAACTGCTGCTTTTTTCTACAAACCATTCAATGAGTGAGTAAAAATAAATAGCAAAATTTACACGCTTCCAAAAAACCCTGACGTAAGCGAAAGAAAGAATCTAAATAAATAAGCATTAATTAGCACCCAACTGGTAGGAGCAGCACAGGATGCAGAGCAATTTGACCGAGACTTGAACCTCTATGTGCTGTAGAAGATGAAAGCATAGCTGAGGAGGTCTGGTATGTGGACGATTAGTGTCTCCCTAATAAGAACAACATTAAGGAAACTGGTTTGTTGAAAGAGCAGAGATTTATTATGTGAAAGAGCATTAAGAGCAGATTATCTGCCCATCACTATAAGAAGAGATACAGCTAAATTATCTGTGTCAGAAATATTTGGAAGTAGGTTGAAATTCTGGAGAAAAAAAATTTAACACTATTTTCAAAACAACAATGCTATTCACATGTGAAATCATTCAAAACTTTCCTTTGCATGTTATCTTGAAAAATATTTTACAAATAAAAAATAACTCTTTGATTTGAAAAGTGGATACTCTGGGTTTGTGATGGCTTTCTTAGCAAAATCTTTAAGAAATTTCCCATTAACCAGTTGAACTAAACATTAACTAGTTGAACTCAACATTAGCAGTGTTATCTAATTCTGCCGTGCGAGGCCATGTAATTGCTAGTTATGCTCACTATGAAAAGTTGGAGTAGGAAGCATTAGTAGTGTTTAGAGGCAAGTGTGATACTCAGAGGAGGGAGGTAAAGTAAATGAATTTGAGCTGGCAGGTGTGAGTGCCTGAGCAGCTGTGGGACAATGCACCCAGCTTCAGACTGGGCAGACTGGGTCGGTCTCACCACTGCCCCCTACTGGCTGTGAATTTGTGGGGGGGGGGGGGAAGTTACTTAAACTTTATGAGTTTCCTATAATGTGGAAACAGTATCTTTCTCACAACAGGATTGAAAGGATTAAATAAGGTGGAGAAGAGGAGTCAGGATTCAAATTCAAGAAGCCTGACTCCAGAGACTTTGCTTTCAACTAACATTTTTAACATTTGACTAAAATGGACCAACCAGTAAATATGACACAATTTGACCTCAATATGCCATATTCAAAGCCAGTGAGGCTCAGCAGGAAGTCAGATGAGACTGTTGGGGAGAGAGGGAGTGTGAGGCATCAGTCAGGGATCTATTTCTGGAAAGGATCTGCAGAGCCCACACAGGGCATCGACCCCAGATCTTGTTTTTTCCTATCCCCTATCCCCTATCCCCGTCACCATCTCTGCTTCCAATGATTGCTCCTTCCTTCACCAAGGAAGGGAAGCCTCCCAAACTAGCACTGGTATAGGAAGTCCTGGGAGTTCAACCCCACAGAAGTGATCCCAGGCCCCGTGATGGGGCCAGTTTTCGTCTTTCACAGTCTTCGGGGAAAATCAGGAGTTTACAAGTTGATCTTTTTTTCCACAATCAACACTAAAATATTTGCATCCACAAGAAGTTTTGGTCAAAGAAAGGAAAATCTTAATTTAGATACACTGGAGGAGATTATAAGGCCCTCTGATAAAACTCTTAGGAAAAGTGATTAAGCACTCTCCAGGACATTGAAAATCAGAAAACCTGGCTTTTTATCCTGAGCTTTTATGATGTTCATTCAACAATCAGTGAAGCACTTACTGTGTGCTAAACCCTAGGGACATACCATCAGATCAAAGAAAGTCTGCCACAGCGAAGCCTGAGGTCCCAGAGAACAGAGAGGAGAGACTGGAGTGCTTGCTCTTATTTAGAGCAGAATAAGAAAGGGTTATGAAACCAGCTTCCCAGCAGAGGCAGTGAGTGACCTGAAACTTGAAACAGTATGTGCTTCCCAGCCAAATGGAAAAGAATGGCCCTCCAAACTGAGTCAAGGGCAGTCATGAGGCAGTCACCTATGTGCAGGATTCCTCTAATCCTCAGTGTTCACTTTCCGGGATGGGGCTGTTTCATGTCAGACACACCAGGCTTCACCACTCATCAGCTGCATGAGCAGGAACCCTTAAATCCTCCTCCCCAAGTCTGGTCTTCTTTTAATATCATAAACCCCTAACCCCGCTCCACTGCTTTATTTTTCTGTCACTTCTAATGTATCATCTACTTCACATAGTTTTTTATTCATCTGATTCCATCTGCCAGAATGTAAACTCTAGAAGGTAGAAGTCTGTGATTCTTACTCTTTATTATACCACCATCACCTAGAAAATTGCTATTTGTTGAATGACTGAATAAATTAGGTGTAAAGCAGGAAGAATAATATTAACTATTTCATGAGTTGGCATGAAAATGACACAATGTGTAAAGCGCTTAGCCCAGTAGTAAGTACATATGTGTTCAATAAAATTAGTTACTACTATTAAGTAGATTGGTGTGCTAAGTCCTCACAGTTTAAAGTGGCAGGAAGCGAGGCTAGAGGGTCACAAACACCAACAGCATAGGGGTTCTCATGGGTCACACTAAGGAGTTTGTACTAAGTCCTAAGTTTTAAACATAGAACAGGGTAAGATTTGTATTGAAGGAACACCAAACTAGGAGCAGTGAGGAGGATGGCTGAAGAGGGAGTGCAAATCATTTAATTCCTCTGACATACAGCTTTCATCTTGAAGGTGGATGGAACAAAACTTGGCCAATATGCTCACAAAGAGAAAATGGGGTGTGTGTGTGTGTGTGTTTGTGTGTGTGTGTGTGTGTGTTAATAACTACAAAATGATGTAAGAATAAGTCACAGCACGGTCATCACATCTTGGTGCACGTCAGACTTGCTGTAGTATGGCTTGCTAGAGTATTTTTCACAAACAAGCAGCTTGAATCCCAAGGAAAATATTCTCAATATAAATTATCCACTTTGTTCTGGAGAAATTTTCCCACTAAGACTTCATTTTCATTTGCCCATTGCACCCATGCATCAAATATGTCTTGGACAAAAAAAAGAAAAAAAAAAGGTATGGCTGCAGACACATGGGCATTTTTCCTAAAATACAAGCAGTATTTTAAAATGCAAGGAAAAACAGCTACCCTGAGAGATCACTGGCAGTGGATGTTGGAGCCCTCTTGTCATCCTGCAGAACAGAGCTGCAACACTCAGAGGCTCCATGACGGAGGTGAACTTACCCCCATGATAGAGCCAGAATCTGGGTGAGGCAAGTGTCAAAAATTCAGAAATCAAGATAAATAACATTTTAATTCAATATTTAAAAAAAAAAACAAAATAATGCAGAAAAAATCTCCAGTGAGCCAAATGTTAAAATTTTAAATAAAGATCAGTGTTATGTTGAATCATACTAGAGACTGAGCAAAACAAAAATGTGCACCTCTACATATAGGTTTTTATGTAATTTTTAGTGGTTAATTTTTCTAGGATACTAAAGTAGTTAAAAATATATTTAAAAATGGAAAAAAAGGCATGTAGAATTAACTTTGTTAAAAAATCACTTAATTCATTTAATTTTTTTAATCAGCTAATTCATATAATTAACTTCAATGGGTCATAAACCCATTTCTTCTAAATCTCCCATCTGTATTTTAGAATAGTCGAGAATCATTTAGTTAGAATAGTTTTAGAATTACTGTTTTGTTTCCAGCCTTGTTGGCTGAGCCTCAAAGTCAAACTTCCCTTTTGAATTTTCTTTAATTTCCCATGCCGAACCTGAGTTTGACCCTGTGGAGGCTTTCCCCATGTTGTTACTCTCCCCGATCCTTTGTCATCTTTGAAGTATGAAGGACATCAATAACAATCTCATTTTATTGATATGGATTCAGTGTCATACAGAGATGAAGAGTACCAATCCTGAAGTCAACATAAATTTGAGTCTTAGACACGCAACTTATTACTGTATATTACTATAACTTAGAGAAAGTTACTTAACTTAGCTGAAACTTTGTCTCCACTCCTATAAAAATTGGGTACAATAATAGCTACTATTTCATAGGTGCTTCTGAGAATTCTGTGAAGATGAGATCACACCTGTAAAATAATGAGGTAGTAAAAATCCTACCAACAAAGAGAAATCTCTTTGCATTAATATGGAAATAAAGAAAACTGATGTATTTAGAGGACATGCATATATGTAGTCCACCAGAGACCAAAGTCAGAATAAAATTTCACACAATTTAAACAGCAAAGCAGGTCCAAAATTCACTTGGGATTTGAGGTAGCTATTTGTTTAGTTAATTGACCTCCTCTGTAAGAATAATAAAGCTTCTCTTATCTCCTAGAAAAAAAACAAATGGTTGTACCTCAAAATAAACTCCCAGAGGTGTATTTTCACATTTCAAGGGGAAATGAGGCTCATGACCTTGAACACAACTCTGCATTGCAAAACTGAAGATTGCATTGCAAAGGTTAGAGAAAGGACTCAGCCCAGGCCCACAATGGCCCCTAAAAAGGCATTCCAAGAAGGGGAAGGGAGGAAAATGTTCTCTTTCCCCTTTAGTCTCTTGTCACTCTTGCAGAAGCCCCCTCCTCCTAAATCATAAATATGAGAAATTATTTAGTAGGTACAAAAACTGTGGCAAACTCTATGTGTGTCTATATTTTTAAATTACATGTTTTTATTTGACTATTTTATTTTGCCATCCACTTTCTTTCTTCTCCAAGGTTGTAGGATCACATGAAGAAAATATCCAAGTAGGATCTACTTTCCATTAAAAAGAGAATGGTGCCCTCTGAGACTACTACTGTCAACCTGCCTCCCACACTGTCCATCAAGAAAATGAGTCTAGGCAAAATCACATCTATGGAGAGACACATCTAAGCAAATAATCCCACAATAGCATACTAAATTCTGTTCACAGTAAAGACCTATTTTTAAAAAGTTACTATGTGTAAATAGATATATCTGTGTGTGTATGTGCATGGTACTAAATATATGTAACATATATATAGTAATATATATTGATATATATAAGAAAGTGTATGTATATATATGCACACATAAGTCTAATTAAAAAAAAAAGATGAGCTTAATTTCCATATAAACTTTTCACATCCACTGCAGGTGTTTAAAAAAACGAAAAAGGATTTATTGGTATAATAAACTAAGCACTTCATAAACATTTTAATAAGTTTTTGAATACTTGGACACAGGGAAGAAGGGAAGAGAGTACTTCACATTAGGATACTTTGTTCACCTGGAGGGTTAGCAGGGGTATCTAAAGAAAGAAGAGAGAGAGATTCTGAGTGGGAAGGAGAGAGATAAAACCTCTAAGTCTTAATTCCTGGAAGGCAGAGTCTTGCCTAATCCATGAGACTAGGTTAATTAATTAGATTAGTCCTAATCCATGAGACCACTTTTTGTGGTTAATAAAAGTTCTTTTCTGCAGAATGCAGCTCCCATTTACTTCTGAGATGAGTGCCAGACTGCAATTACCGTCTCACATACCATTAGGAGCCATCCTGCTGAAATGGTTTTATGAAAGATTAGGCAGTCTGAGTGTAGATCTGACTCTTCCTTAACCCTTCTCCCTCAATCGAAATTTCTATCTCTAGAGAACTCTCCAAGGTTCTGAGGATTTGAAACTACAATCCGTGAAGATTCATTCAGGTTAACAGATTAACTCTCAGACAAAACAAGAGGTAAATCCCCAAACATAACTTAGTTCTCACTACTGCATCTAGCTGTGTAAATGGAACACAATAGGTACTCATCAAAAATTTGCTGGTTAACTGACTAAATTGCTCTTTAAGAACCCAATAATCCCAAATAGGCAACTAAATGGGTTATTTTTTTGGCACTTA
>CM053617.1:53483115-53496154 GCA_028646535.1 Procyon lotor
TGCCTAACGAGTACAATATATAGATACTAACTTTGATTACTAGCAATGTGAGCTGCTGGGTTTAATAAAGACATATTCAGAGCTAATAAGTTGAAAGAAAGACTTAATAGAAAAAGTATGAGATTCTTATGCGTAGAAAATTTAAAACAGGGAAAATGTCTGCCTGGCTAATTTTAGAGGAGGCATTGGTCCTAGAGACTATCTATCTGTCTCTCTTATAGTTGAAAAAACATTCTCTCCTACAATTGAGAAAACTAATGCCCAGACATATAAAGAAGTAAATATAATCACTCATCAAGTCACAGTAAATCCAGAATAGGAACTCAGGTATATTCATACTCTTCACCTGCTGTCCTCCCCGCCCCCATTATATTAAGCTATATTAAGAGTGCTTTGACCAAAGCCTGTCTGGAGGAGGAAACCCTTGCTGGACACACTACTAGCTGTACATGTACAGCCACAAAGATTCTGTTTCACTGACATATTAACATTTTTTTTAATAGAAAGATCAAAATCTCTTCCTACAAGGACAAAGAAGGATGTGTTCCTGGGGCATGTGGATGGCTCAGTGGGTGAAGTGGCTGCCTTTGGCTCAGGTCATGATCTCAGGGTCCTGAGATTGAGCCCTACATCGGGCTCTCTGCTCAACAGGGAGCCTGTTTCCCCCTCTCTCTCTGCCAGTCTCTCTGCCTACTTGTGATCTCTCTCTCTCTCTCTCTGTCAAATAAATAAAATCTTTAAAAAAACTAAAAAGAAGGATGTATTCTCAGTTATCTCAAACCCATAACTGATAACATGGGAAAATGATTAGCAGCATTATATAACCCTAACTTTCGTATGAAGGATTTTAGATTGAATCCAGTTATTAATTCGGCATCTGGTTCGGAGCAACAGTATCCTGGAAACAAACAAATAATAAAAAACATTAAGTGCCTTCCTTCTCTAATGCCACCTAATCTGTATGTGAAGCTGGGGAGAAAATCAAACAAAATATTTTTCTTTTTGTGATGACCCAAATATTCCCCAGAAATAATTGTATACCTTTGGGTTCCCATGGAGCATGTGTTCTGTTTTTTTTGTTTTTGTTTTTGTTTTTAACCAGGTCGTCATAAGCTATTAGTCAAGTAAAACTGCTAAGTTGACCTTGCTTGGCAATAGATCCCAGTGCCTTTATCTGCCCCATAGTTCTGATTATCTCTTAGCCAAGAAGTTCCCCACATATACACTTACCTCTATTTGTGCTACCAGTCTCCGAAAGAAACAGGCTTTCACTCACTGATTAAGATTCAGTTCTTAGAGCTGCAGTGCAGGACTTTGAGACTCTGGAGATGAAGGAAAGCAGATGCCAGGTTAAAGGTCGAAGTTCTTAAAAACTGGTAATCAAAAAGTGACCATTAGAGAAATGTCAAAATTGAATCCTTTGAGGAGGAATAAAAAAGGATTAAAACAACTGAATAAATTAGGGGAATATCTAAAAGGAAAATAAAAGTCCATTGTTTATTCTTCTACTCTGAATCTAGCACATGCATACACATATTTCATTGTTTTCTTTCTCTTCAACTAGATTCATAAAAATCCTAGAATTGAAACATGCAAAGGATATGTACTCCAATAACCATCTTAAAATCCACCTGTCAGACCACTATTCAGTTGTTCAGGCTGTTGAGTAACTCCAGAAATGTAGGTGTGTGCATGCATTGTTGGGTAGGAAAATTGACAAGTTTGTCACCCCAAAATATGCCTTTTTGGCCTAAGAATTATTTTAGGCTGATCATTTTTTTAATAGGAGAAAAACTCTGAAAACCAAGTGGAAATTACCCTTTTGAATGAGCATTTTACATTTATAAGGGAAAATCTCTATTTGTAAGGATTTATCTCTCTCTGTGTACCAAGAGGAAGACTAGGTCTGTAGAAACTCCTATCAATGGAGAAGGTATGGACTCAAATCTGCCTAACAACCATACCCTTGTTTACTGTGCTTTGCCTGGAAAATCTGGCTCTCTCACACCCAATATCTTCTGTCTTCAGCAGGAGTTGGTATTTAAGGTGATGGCCCTGGACATTTGGAGGAGTTATTCAGTTTTCCTGGGTACCTCCCATGTGTACGGGAGGCATGTTATTAATC
The DNA here is from genome assembly GCA_028646535.1 of Procyon lotor. Classification (NCBI taxonomy): domain Eukaryota; kingdom Metazoa; phylum Chordata; class Mammalia; order Carnivora; family Procyonidae; genus Procyon; species Procyon lotor. The sequence goes on from CM053617.1 coordinate 53,485,241, forward strand.
TTGTTTTTATCCTATTAATCACTATTAACTTATTACAGGGAGTATTAGCTGAGAGCCTAGAAGGGTAGAGAGAAATTATTTTTCCTCTTTCTATATTTTCCGCATAGAAAATTAATAAAATTATTTTCAGTGATGATATCCAAAAACACATAAGAATACAACAAAATTGTCACTCCTGTATACTGCATGGTAACAGGAGAAATTTTTATCAACTTTCAGGAAAACATTGTGATAAAGAATATATGTGATAATTTTTGACCCAACTGAGATAGGGAAACAGAAGGCATTTCATTTTTATAAAAGCTCCTTTCTGCTGTTTTTCTGGTAGTCTCTATTTACTCATGTTCTATACTTTACCTTGCATCTGAATAAACCAAAGAAGCTATGTCCCCACTCCAACAGGGGAATAAGAAAGTTGATCATTCTCTGAGTTTCATTGTAGGTCCCCAAACACTTGATAACATTTGAGAAGAACCAGATCCCAAACAGGCTCCAAGACATTAGCTTCAAACAAACCTCAGTGGATGCTGGCATCAATACCTCCTACTTTTGATGATTTATGAAATAACACCCAATAACATACATCACCTGTCACTCAACTTTGATCAGACTCTAGCATGGACTCCTGAAGGAATATAGGGAACACATACCATGGACCCCTGTCCAATATAAATCCCTAAGCCCAAGCTATGACAAGACTCTCCTTTCCTTTCTGAGCTTCCCAGATACCCTGTGTGCTATAATGTCACTTACACTATTCAATAACTCTGCTTTCATTTCCCCCGGCTCACATTTGATTTTCTATCCTGTGGAAGTCAATGACCCTCTTGGTTGGTCCTGTGGAACCCTTCTGGGTCCTCAGACTTAGCCTGCCTACATCATAGTAAATACATTTCTTGTAATTATTACAAATTTTGAGAAGTTATAAACACAAAAATAGCAACTACATGATTGTTTTTAAAGTGAGTTACTTTTCTAACAATAGGATAATAGCTGCATCTGTATTGTTGACACAGTTGAATATCATGCATTAATTCTAAATTATGGTCAGAAAAATGTAGCATCATGGAGTTTGATTTTAATATGATGTTAATTTAAAAGAGCAGTATATTGTATCAGCCTGGTGTTAGCTGCAATCAATAGTACAAATTCTGGCTAATATCTGCATTTAAAAAAATTATTTAAGCAACATTAGTCACTGGGGACTGGGAAAATAAGACTGGAAGATATATAGCTAAGAATGTGACAGACCTAGTCCAAGGAAGATGGTACCTTGTCTTTTCTGGGCACAAACATCTCACCTGCAATGCAGGCAGCGCCAACACTAGAGTTTCAACGCAAGCCTGGAATCATCTCTGCTGCTTCTGGAATCATCTCTGCTGCTTCTGGAAATTAGCTGTAGCTATCTGACACCTCCACTGCCATCACCCCACTCAACAGGATCTGGTGGAGTCCCTGAAACCTGAAGTCACAAGATTCTAATTCATTCAAAGCTGAGAGTGTCTGGTTGCTCTTGGATAGCATTTTCAATTGCTATAGTGGGAGGAGCACCCAATCCGGTATGGATTCTCCCAAAATAAGAGCTGTTATTTTGTTAATAACAAAATACTTTTGTTATAAAGTTAAAATAACTTTATAAAGTTGTAAAGTTAAAATAACTTTAACAAAGTTAAATTTTGTATGTTTAGAAACAATGACAAATATCCACCAGAGACACAAAATTACGTTATATTATGGTTACAGCCAATAAAACTATTGTCATTGGAAATAGACTTGCAGGAACTCAGTCTTCCATTTATACATTGAATAGTACTCAGGTTCATACATTGAAGTTTGGGTGACTTTTTTTCTATTTACCAATATTCTATAATTCTATAATATATTCTTTAATTCCAAATAATTTTCTGTATATTATTAAAATATACAAAATTTAGGGGCATTCTTTCTTCTGTTGAGTTTAACATTAAGCTTCTGTTGTGAGGATATGTATTTCTGTGTAATACGCTCTCTCTTACAGCACTTTGAGTAGGGTTTAGCACATATATTTAGTAACTACTAAAGAAAGAGAAAATAGGAGGGTTGAGGGAAGGAAATTACACAAGAGAAGAAATATATACATGAGTAAATGATTCTACATGGAGTAATAGAATATCTGCCACAAAGTCAGACCTAGTTTCTTCTTCTTTCAGTTCTGCCTCTTCTGCTTCCTCTTTCCCCTCCTCCTCCTCATCACCATTACTATGATGTTATGATCTATTTCATAAAGAATCTGATACAATCAACTCTGCTCATGCATCTCAATTAAGTTTTCCTAATGAGTAGCATAACAAAAATAGCTATAAATCTGAGCAAATGCTTCCAGACTCAAGGTCAAAGTAATATTAATCAAAGACTTAAAATGTGTGAAAAAGTAATTTGCAATTTCATTAATAAACAATCTTAATATTTTGAAAGTTGGTAGATGGTATATATGGTAAATAGGTAATTAGGCAAAAAGTTTAGAGCAGATAAGCAAAGTTGTTCTATTATCAGTAAGACGATATGTTCAGATGCTGTCCAAAAAAGAGAAACTTTCTCCCCTTGAGGCACACACAATCTGAAGTGCCGTTTTGGAGAAAAACGGCAAGGCGAAGTGTCACATATCAGAAAGAAAAGAACTTAAAATATGTATCAGTTAGAGCATACAAATGCTGTGGTGGGTAGACTTGTGTCTCCACAAGGATGTCCACAACCTAATTTTGTGACAAAAGGAAATTTTTAGATATGACTAAGTAAAGATCTTGAGAAGGGGAAATTTTCCTGGAATTTCCATGAAGACCCAAAGTAACCACAAAGCTCCTCATAAGAGAGAAGGAGGATCAAAGTCAGAGAGAGAAATGTAGGGATGGAAGCAAGGGTTAGAGAGGAGAAAAGATGCTATGCTTCTGGCTTTAAGGACCAATGAATGTGAAGATAACATCTATAAGTTGGAAAAGACAGGGAAACAGATTCTTCCTTGGAGCCTCCAGCAGTAACAAAGCTCTGTATACATTTTAATATTTAGCCCCTTGAGATATTTTTCAGACTTCTGACCTCCAAAGCTATAAGACAATAAGTTTGTATTGTTTTAAGCCATTAAATTTACAGTAATTTGTTACAGCAGCAATATGAAACTAATACACCTGCCTATCAGTGACTTGAATCATAACAACACCCAGTTGTTTACCTACCAAGAAATCTAGAAGTTGGCAGGTCCAGAATCAGGGCAATGGCTAAATAGTGTTTTTAGAAAATCAAGTTCTTTGTGTCTTCCTGTTCTTCTATTTTTATTGATTTTAATTGGTAGGCCTGTCTGTTCCCCAACAAAAGATGGCTATCATACCTCTCAACACCTTCAAGACTAAAGATCTATTCCTAAATAGAAATTCAAACTGCAATCATCACAACAACAAATCTATGAGCAAATACCAAAGCAAACACCTTTGGCATTAACACCAAAATAAGATTAAATAAAGAACTATCCCTTCATTTCTTTCTCTATCAAGAAACTCCAAAATCCTACTCCTTCACCCCAACTGATGTCCCTTTTTTTTTTTCATTGTCCAAAACTGGGTTACTAAGCCACCCCCACGTGCAAGGGAAGTTGAGACTTTACCAACTTATGGTAAAGTTCATAAGAGTTCTATTGCTCCTTATTATCCCCCAGAAACATGGTTTGTTAGCATGAAAAAACAAATCAGATCAAAGAATGCCCATGGGAGGGCAACTAACTCTATCTTCTACAAGATATTTATCTTGGGTCTGTCTCTTAATGACACCAAGAAGCAACTATGACATAATTGAGGGCCTTCCATGATGTCACTCACCAAAGGAGAGGATCATGTTCTCACCTGATTTGTTAATCTGTAAGCTGCAATATGAAAATGAGTTGTTTAAATCAGCTTTTCCCAGATGCACACTCCAGAAGACTGGTCCCCAGAGATCATTTGGGGAAAAAAGGTTTCTGTTTTATGTTTGCATGCATACGTGTATGTATGTATGTATGTATAAATAAATTGAATGAATGAATAAATTCTCATTACACAGAAGTATATTAAAATCTTTGATAGTTAGATAGTTAAATATCTCCCAAAACAATAAAAAAAAGACCCAAAATAACATATTGTCTTATTTAACACTCATATCCCATTGACTGCACTTTCAGGAAATGTAGCAATTGACGTCTCTTCTCTCTGGTCCCTCAAGAAACAGACAAGATTCTGGATAGATATTTAATATGTATCTAAGGAGAGATCTGAAGACACTACTAATAGCCCAGCTCACGGCTAATTGTATGGCACATCAATATCACTGGTGTTTATTCTTCCCTCTTTGATCAGACCCAACAAGGTAAAAATTAGGCTGGAATGGGTAAATAGTCTTACATTCTGTCAGCTAAGGAGACTCTGACAGAAACTGATGAGTTTAACTAAGCAGAGGTAACACTGAAAATTAAGCAGCTGGCATCTTGAATTGTAATGAGAAAAAAGAAAATGGGAAGGTTTAGAGAGATTATGAAAAGTGGAAACAGCCAATTTGAGTTGTGTTTATTGTAACGGATGCTTCCATTTAAGTGACTTAGTGACAGATCTCTTTCCAGTTATCAGCTCGGTAAATAGCCCGTGAAAAAGAAAAAGTCACAGAGTTAGAAGAGCTCTGAAATGACATCCTATTATTCTGTCCCCTTTCCAGAACTTTGCTGGTGCTCCCTTCTTACCTTTCACCGTTGCTTTTCCTTGAGCATTCAACATGTCACTCAGCCAGCATTCAGAAACCAGTAGAGCCTGGCTGGATTTTTTTAAAGCTCAGTGCTATCCACCCCAAACTTCATGGCCTACATGCTGATACACAAAAAATATGTTCTTTGAATCTTCCAACTGCACTTTTCAAATATGTTCCTCACTGCTATAACTCACAGGTACAGGAAGAGATCAAAATTAGAAAGAACCATTAAGGCAGACTCTGGACTAATATTATTGGAAATCTAGGGTCCTATGTGTTTCCCAGAGAAATTCTGCAGATGCTCCCTCACAGCTGTCAGTCACTATGGGAAAGAAACATTTAATCCTTTGAACAGAGATCAGTGCACACTGTAGCAGCATTAACTTTTCTCCAAGGCTCATAAGGTGTACTCAACAACTAAACTCCTGCATAGTCAAGAAATCCAATGTGTCCAAGCCTTGTAGCATTGCCCTGTGGATGCCAAAAGCAATCAGGTTGGTGGATCAGAGCTTTAGAGCTCAGACTCCACATATTAAAAGTCACATAACCACTGAATTCCTCCAGAGACTTGGATGTTCCAAAGACTTGTCAAAAATGCTTTTTTCTCCCTTTTGAATCACTCACTTGACTTTGGGCTCTGTGGTTTTATTGAAGACAGTCATTGCTCAAAGAGCTTAGAGGGGGTCTAGTGACTAGATGTCTGAAGTACAAATACAAGGAATATAAGAATTTGTTTCTCACAGCCAAAATGACCATCTTTACTGCACAATATCTACTTTTTCAAAAGATCAACAAACCAACTCATCTATATACTGACTTCCAAACATAGATACTTAGCTATTAAATAGCAGAGCTGGGGTTTGAACACAGCCTATGTGCCTGACTCCAAAGCCCATTTAACCCCATCACTGCCTCAAATAACAGTAAATATGTAGGTCACTCTAGTAAGAGGTGACTTGGGACACTTTTAACCCAGGAAGCCTGAGCTCAGAATCTCACTGATATTGGTCAGGAACTGGTAAGAGAAATCACATCCACTAACACACTCTCTCTCTTTTTAGACTTAAAACACGAAAATGTTTGTGAGGTGAAAGAAAAGTCACTAGAGAAGAGATGAAAATAAATAACACAATTGGATACCAACAGGTAGCACTGCCATCAAAGTAAAGGGCCACCAATGACTTCACTGGCAGATCTCAACCCGTATTTCAGACACACCCAGGCAAGAGATTACTATCAAAGTATATTCAAACCAATGAGTCAGAAGTATTATCCTCTTTAGAATATGCTTCATCTTCATGGTGACATCAGAATCTCCTACTTTGCATCCTGGAGCACTACAGATTCTTAAGAGGACCTGGTTGGTTTCTAGAAGATGCAGATGATACAAATGTCCTCCCCAAAAGAAATCCAGGTGAGTGGGGTGTTAAAGACATATGGCAACCTAGCTGGAGTTGAGGCTATATTTTAAATCACACACTACAGAGGCCATTTTCCTCTCTGTGTACTGTCCAGAGATGCTGAATTCTATATCTGTGTATTGAAAATAGCTAGCAGGAAAATTTAAACACCTCCCTAAAAAATCCATCCCGTCATCAGGGATTTGGATGTGCCACAGCTATTTAATTTAGCCATCCCATGGGACATTGAGGGAGCAAGGTATTCTTCACAATGTACTTAATTTCTTGTCATCTCTCCAAAACCAACTTATTTCATCTTCGTAAGCATTTTAACTATCATGCAACTATAAATTAAATTTTATAAGCTACCCTGGTTCATATTCAATGACAATTTTATGGATCAAACCCAATTTCTAAATATTCTATTGAAGGTTTCTTCATGGAGTCTCTGTTTCATGATTATATTGTTGCCTTCTTTCATCTCTGCCAATCCTATGCACTGTAAAAACATAGTTAAAAGGTTTTCCCCAACACCTGAAAGAATTCTTCCCTCTTCTGGACTCCCATAGTCCTTTGTTTATCCTTAGTCTATGTCATTTACAATCTGTCTCATTTTAGAGTTATTAATTTATATTGTAGATCCTCTTCAATCTGCAAACTCCTTAAAAACATTGAGGTGCATTCATCTTTATGAACTCCTCTGTGTCTAAACCAGTCCTGTACATATAGCTAATTCAATCCATTCTTGCTAAATAAGAATATGGTTTAAAAATAAAACTCAATAAATTTAGTAATAAACATGATACAGAGAATCAGAGAAAAGTAATGTGGTGTGGGTATTAAAAGCACAAACTTTATTATAAGACAGCTTTGCAACTTACTAATGATGAAAATGTGGTAAATAAACTTAAATACTCTAAGTCTTAGTTTCTTAAGACCTGTGAGATGGAGATATCTCTGGGATATGTTTTATTGAGCTTTTGTCAGAATTTTATGGGATAATTCCCTTTCAGCAGTTCAGTGTAGTAAATGCCCAATAAATACTGCCATTATTTTTCAGTTGAAAAAGAAAGTACCAAGACATGTAAGACATGTTCATGCTCTCTCTCTTTATCCCTCTCTCTCTTTCAATCTCTTTTTCTCAAAACACACGCACTACACCAGATATTTTATGTGAATACCAGGTGTCTGTGTGTGTGTGTATGTATAATATATTTTATGTATTACCAGATATTTTATAATGAAGTGCTACAAAAGTATTAATTATAACTTATGTTTTATCATTCCTCGACACTTAAAACTTTTTGTTCTAAAACAAAAAACAAATCCAGACTTAATTGAGGACAGACTTTTTTCAAGATGACTGTTTCAATAGAGCATTCTCTGCTCCAACCTCAGGATCTGTTGGTGTCTCAAAACTAAGCAGAAAATGTCTTTTCTTTTATAGGGAGAGTTGAGTAGGGCTGGCAGGAATGTTGTGGGGGAATGCAACAATCTGTGGCAACCAGCAAAGAGCATGTTTGTGGTGGTTCAAGAGGAAATGTTCTTCTCCATGGTGGGCTCATTCTTAGAATGATCTGTTAAGGGGGTGGAAGGATGGAAAGCTAAATTCTACACCTTATTGGTTGCTTAACCTTGAGGGCAAGCCACAGTTAAGGGGTCTACAGGGAGGAGAGGAGCCTAACTAAAGTTTGGTCAACCCAAGTTAGTAGGTAAGTTATCTTAGTCATTACATATCACTTCTATTTCACTGGCCAAAGAAAGTCACACAGCTATACCCATCTTAGAGGAGGAAGGAATGTACTATCTCTCAATGTATCAAATAGGATAAGAATTTAATATTTATGAATAGACCAAGTGACTACCACAGTAGCTCTCAACCTTTCCCTTCCTCTTCATAGAAGAAATAGATCTCCTGCCAGCAGGCAATGTCTACCAGTGTGACCTTGCCTTACATCAGGAAGTTTCAAAATGCTCTTCTTACAGAAGCTTGATCAAGGTATTTTACTATTAAAATTGAAAAAATAATGCATTTTCCCTTATGCTCATTAAGAAATTAGAACAACAGATTGAATTATTTGCAGTTATCTATTTTTCTTCCATAAATGTTTAACTTCAATGACTGCTATAAACTATTAATGTTAGACACTAAGATAATTTATTTAGCCTCAAGGTATTCTGTACTACAGGTACTCTGCCACAGATTCCAGTAGCTCTACTGCATCTTAGGGGCCTGGAGGAATCTCTATCTTCTCTGTCTGGTAGAACAGAAGCTCTAAGTAGCAAATCTAGACAAATCACCCATTTTATTTATAAATTATATGAGCAAGTAAAAATAAGAATATCTGCCTAGGGGTACCTGAGGAGATGCAGTGGTTTGGTTTTGTTTTTAAAGATTTTATTTATTTGATAGAGAGAAAGATCACAAGTAGGCAGAGAGGCAGGCAGAGAGAGAGGGGGAAGCAGGCTCCCCACTGAGCAGAGAGCCCAATGCGGGGCTTGATCCCAGGACCCTGAGATCATGACCTGAGCCGAAGGCAGAGGCCTTAACCCACTGAGCCACACAGGCGCCCCATGAAGGGATGAAGTGTTAAGCAGTTAAGCAATCAACTCTTGGTTTTGGCTCAGGTCATGATCTCAAGGTTGTGAGAACCTTGTTTAGTGGGAAGCCTCCTCGGGATTCTCTCTCTCCCTCTGCCTCCTCACCTCTGAGCGCTCTCTCTCTCTCTCTCTCTCTCTCTCTCTCTCTCTCGAAGAAGAAGAAGAAGAAGAAGAAGAAGAAGAAAAGAAAAAAAGAGAATATCTGCCTAGCTGAAGGAGTAGTCATGAGGATGAAAGGATATGATGTGAATATGTTTTGCAGATTTAAAGGAGTAAATAAATGGAGGGGATTAGCATTTATATGTCAGATTCTATTCATTAATCAGAATTTGACTGTGTTCCAGGAATACTTTCTATACTTATCCCACTTAGTTATTCCTAAAATTTAATGACTTACTGTTTCTACACTACAGATGAGAAAACTGAAGCTCAAAAAGTAGAATCTACATATACTCTTTTAACTCATAAATGGTTAAGGCCAAGTTTCACTCAGCCATCTTCTGATCATTAATCAATTCATTCATTAATCAATTTCCTTCCATCTGATTCACACACAGAAGATAAATAAAAACCCTTAAAAGCATTACTTAATTTCAAGAATACTGGGACACCTGGGTGACTCAGTCGGTTAAACACTCAGCTCTTGATTTCAGCTCAGGTCATGATCTCAGGGTGGTAAGATCAAGCCTCACTTCAGGCTCCATGCTTTCGGGGAGTCTGCTTGAGATTCTCTCTCTCTCCCTCCCCCATTCTCCCTCTCCCTCTGTTGCTCCCCCTGCTCATGCTTGCTCTCTCTGTCAAATAAATAAATAAAATCTTTAAAAAAGATTGAAATGAGAAGATATTTATTCTCTGGTAAGGACCAAAGGACAGATCTTGATCTACTACTGTTAAGAAATACTCATATGATTTTAAAGGAATTTCATTTTATGATCAGAAACTAAATTCCTTAGAGTGAGATCATCTCTTTTTTATTCTAAGAAACCCATGCATGTTTGCAGACACACACACACACACACACACACACACACACACACACATAAAATAAACACACTAACCCTCACTTTGGAAACAGGGACTACACTGACAGGATGTTAGACTCCACCCCCAAAACACAGATGGAAAAGAGTCAGTCTTTATAGGACAGTGGGCTCTGTCTTCTAACTTCTGTAGTAACTTGGGAAGATTACTTCTCCACTTCAAACTGCAGTTTCCACATCTATAAAATGAAGATAAGAGTATCTTTCCATGGGGTATTTGTATAGATCCAATTCAATAAAATAATGCATATAAAAATTTTAGCTCAGTGCCTTGCAAAAATGAGCACTCAGCAAATGTTTTGTAAAGTATGCAAATTCTTGGGACCCAAGCTTACAAAAAAATAGATCTTATGTAAAATGGGAAGTGGAAAATGCTAGAATCTATGCTCAAGAAACAAACATGTTGACAGGTACCAAGTTATAAGTCCTGCAGCTGAAACAAGTCACTGAAATATGCATTTGGACACTGTTCCAGCTAGTAGAGCAGGAAGATACACAAAGAACAAATGCCAACAAAGAAACCTGGGGCCTTCCTCCAAAAGCTTCTGAGTTTCTGAAGATGAAAAGTGGAGCAGCACAACTGGAAAGAGCATGTCTTCCTCACCTATGTTAGTCTGGGTCCAATCAGGAAAGAGAAACCACACAGTAATTTGAACAGGGAAAGTTTAATAAAAAGAACTGTTAATGATGACAGGGAATTAGAGTCATATGGTTTTTACTAAAAGAAGTAAATAAAACTATGAGGAACCCAGGTACAGTAGTTAAAAGAAACTGCCACTGACCCCAAGGACAGAGGGAGTAGTCCTAAAGAAGAGAATCCCCTACTTCCAGAGATTACCCAGGGATGAGATCTGGACGTGGCGGACAGTGGTAGCCCAGAGAATAGTACAGAAGTCACCGTGGTTCTTCACCAATAAAACTTGCTGCGAATCCACCCACTAGGGTATTAAGGAAAGTTGTTCATGGGGAGGTGCCTCACCGGAGGCCCTCTGCTAATAAAACTGCCCGAGGGGTTGCCAGTAAACAGCTGGCACCTGGAGGCTGCTTGTTGCCCTGCAACGCAGGAGATCATGAATTCCGCAGAATCCCGCCAGGCAGGCACTTCCCTCGAGAAGTGTCTCTCAGTGCCCTCT
>CM053617.1:53503770-53530250 GCA_028646535.1 Procyon lotor
ATCTGAGACACTACCTAGCTCACAGTCTTTGCCAGGCTCCTCATCAGAGTTTTGCTTACCTGACCTTGAAAATGGAAACATTAGCAAGACCCACCTCACTAAATTTATTGCAAAAATATGAATGAAATGGTGTGGGTAAGGAAATGAAAAACACTATGCATATGTTATTTGTTTTAAAGACAAGGTCCTTGGTTTTCTTGGAAGCTATACTTTAATTGAGGAGATGCTCACTTATGAGCCCCAAAAGAAAACCTTGAAGAAAAGTTGTAAAATAAAGCAGCATTTGGAAACAATTTTGATCATATATCACAGGTTTATGGATTTTTCTTCTTGTCCTAATTCAATGAAACTAGCATAAAGCAAACTTTGTTTCTTTTTTTATTATTTTATTTTTTCAGTGTTCCAAAAGTCATTGATTATGCACCACACCCAGTGCTCCATGTGCAAACTTTGTTTCTTAAAGAGGAGGGCAAGTTGAATAAGTATGTTTGGGAACAACCCTTTGTCCTTCAAAGACCAGGCCAATCAATTCAGCTCTTTGGTTCAGAAAAGAAATGATTTCTTCTCAGCACCTAACATAGCCTGGCAAATCCCAGTGGCAGAACACAATGCCCTGAGGAGAAGCTTGCTCCCAGGACCCCATCTTACTTCACATCTCTCTGTTGCTCTTCTTTAAACCAACTCAGTTTTGGTAGGAGGGAAAAAAAATCTTTAGCAAACTTAACATTAATATTCACTTCATGTGGAATCTAAAAATATTTAAAAGTTTGAATTCACAGAAACAGAACAGAATGGTTATTACCAGGGGCTGAAGATTGAGAGAAATGGATGGGGAGATATTGGTCAAATAGTACACATTTTCAGCTATCAGAAGAATAAGTTCTGATGATCTAACATACACCACAGTGACTACTCACCACATACACACAACGTTAACTATGTGAGGTGATGAATGTGTTAACTATCTTGATCTTCATAATCACTTCACAATGTTTATGTGTATCAAATCATATTTAAATATCTACAATTCTAATTGTGAAAGAGCAGAGCAAGGCCAACTCCTTTTTGTGCTATACCCGCCATCTTGTGTATAACCCCCATGTCAGAATATTGCCCAGCCCGCCCTTGAGTTAGAGTTAGCCAATAGGAATGCGGAACCCCTAACCGCCAAAGAATGTAAACCCCGCCTTTTGCCCAGCAAATTTGTGCGCCAATTCTGACCAGAGTGATAGGCTAGCTCAAACAGCTACCATAGGGTAAATTGTAATTCAGTTGGCCACCTGCGTGTGGCCTAACATGACTATGCAACTTTCTGTGTGGGTTACAATCTCATTGGCCACTGGCCCCTATAAAACTGCGGCGCTTTTCGAAACTCGCTCTCTTTCTCTACATCACGGCACTGCATCGGTGAGTGTGGGAGACTGAGCTCGAGCTAGCTCGAATAAAGGCTCTTTTGCTTTTGCATCAGACTCGGCTCCCTGGTGGTCTTTGGGGATTTCAAAATCTGGGCATAACAACTGTCAATTGGTGTTCGATAAATCTTTAAAAAGAATCAACATCTTAACCCATTACAGAATAAAAATAAAGGTAACTTTACTAACACATTTGAACATTCAATATTAGCAAGAAGTTAGGACTTCTTAGTAAGGACTTCATGTGTACATTACTTGCTTCTCACACCATCACCTACCACTTTATTGCTCCAACCTCATCCCCAACTTCATCCCTACCTCTCTCCTTACAACCTACCTCACATGCCTTTTTTGTTTATTTGTTTCTTTCTCTTTCTAACTGTTGCATGAACTGTTTCTTATGCCCGGAGCCCCTTCTCTCAGACTAACTCCCAGGAAATTAACAAGTCCAAACTTACTCTTTAGTTGAAATATGAGCGAAGATCAGATCCATCTTAGGCACATCCAAAGAAACTCAAGTCACCTCTCTGTTGCTCGCATTCCATAACTAAATAGTTATTCAACATCCATGTTTCCAGGATTATCTGTATACGCCTCCCTCTATATCCTCCTGAGGTGCTTCAGCTAGCCAAAGATCATGAAAATATCTTTTCTCTCACACTGACACATTCTTCCAAATTGTACATTTCAGGAGACCTCAGGTATGGATACCTATAGAAGAACTGTCTACTTTTAAAATCAGTAGTATTTTGAGTAGAGTCACATGTAGGACACTACACTTTTAATAAACCTGAGACCTCTTATATATCAGGCTGCTTCATTCTCCTATCATTAAAAACTAAATGTCAAGTTTTTAAGAGCTCAGAACTTGTAAAAATATAGGAACACGGTTAAAAACTTCACTTAATTTCCTTTTGTCAGGACAGGAGAGCTGTAACATATCTCCTCCTACCATGCTGTTTGAGTTTTATGGGTTTTTATTTGTACATTGCTTAATGTACTGCTTCTAATGCTTTAAGACCGCTTTTTACCAATAGATAAATAAAAGCTATTTCTAAATAGACATAAATTAATGAACACAAAAACATATACAAGAATAGAAGTATATGTATCACATGACAGCACCGTGTGTAATTCATTTTTGTGTCTTCCATATTGCCCAGCATGGTGCCTTTCCACATGGCAGGTGCTCAATCACTGTTCATTGGAAATGAGAACTTACACTGCTGGGTCATTTAAATGCAAGGTGATGGGAGGTATAGCGAGAGAACGTTATATTCCTATTTTGCTTAGAAACAACACTCTTCTCTTACTGGACTCTTCACCGGTCTTACGGATAACAAGCTGGGATTTTAATCTGAAGAAAATAGTAGGTGCTCATTAAATACATGATACTTGATTGATCAGTGGATTCAATCTGTATCCACCACCATCCCTACTAATGGAGATGCTGTTAGAATTTTCCAGGGCAGGTGTTTTCTTGAAAATAAAGATGACTCTTCCTAATCCAAAGGCTGGAGCTTTTAAAACTTAAATTATGACACCAGAGGGTGGCTCAGGTCTCTGAGCCTCCATGGCACTATGCATTGTAGAGACTATTGAAAGTAGGAAGCAGTAGACTTAGTACCCATCTGCAATCTGGGTGGTAGTTTACCATACATATTTACATATTTGTTGCTAGGATGCAATCACATATTTCTTTTCTTCTTCTTCTTCCTTTTTTTTTTAAGAGAGAGAGAAAGCATGAGTAAGGGGAGGGGCAGAGGGAGAAAGAGAGAGAATCTTAAGCAGGCTCTATGTCCACACCCAGCATAGCCCAATGTGGGGCTGGATCTCATGACCCTGAGATCACTACCTGAACTGAAATCGAGATTCGGGTGCTGAACCAACTGAGCTACCCAGGAGCGCCACAACCCATATTTCTGAATAGATTTATTAAGAGGATTTGGGAAACAAATGAATGAATAAACCTTTGCAACCAGTGTTCGTCCCTGCCTAAAAGGCAACATGTTGCTTTTTGCTGTTTGATCACTACCTCATGATGCCTATAGCCTCTACCCCACAAGGTCTACCCTTCAACTTCATTGGGTTTAATAAATCTTCTTCTTGGGGTTCCATTTGGGGCATACCTGTTGTGGGTGGTTATCAGTAACTTCTGCTATATTTATAAAACTGCTGCCCTAATGAGATAATATATTTATTTATTAAAACAATAAGCCAGCTGTAAATGAACCATGAAAAAACAGATGAGACAACAGATTTCTCTACCCAAAGTGTCAGTTTTAAATGAGAAACAAATAATCTGTCTTTCACCCACCCTCTATTCCTTTATCTTCATGTGTACCTATAGCATTCAAGAGCAGTCAGCATTACTATACTAATACAGAATAACAAAGCTCTATATAGAAATTGGCCGTGGAATACAATTTTGACAACACATGGTAGCCCTTCCAGTACACTCAAATGTAATAACTATACAGAACTATGTCTACTTATTAACAGCTTCTGCTCTATCATGCAAATACTATTAAGATTTTTCCTTATTAGGATTCCACAGGCAATGATAGAAATGATACATCATATAATAAGGGAAAATAATCTACTCTCTGTTCCAACTGGTGATTCTCAGGTATGTGAGTGGAGAAGGAGGGACTATTTCATATAAACTATACCACAAGATAAATTTTTTCCATGAATATTATTCAGAGGTGAAAGCTGAAAAAAGAGACATTAGGACCATTTAAATATAATTATATCAATTTATTTTTCCACAACACATGTTACAATAATCCTAAAATGATATAGTGTATGCCACTATGAGGAAAAGCCATAATAATTTCATTCACGGTTTTCAAATATCCTAATTTTCTTCCTTCCCTGCTCTGAAGACTTTGTGTTGTTTGTGTTTGTGTTTCTTTGGTTTTTTTTTAACATCCTGGCCCATACATGTA
This sequence comes from Procyon lotor, assembly GCA_028646535.1. Classification (NCBI taxonomy): domain Eukaryota; kingdom Metazoa; phylum Chordata; class Mammalia; order Carnivora; family Procyonidae; genus Procyon; species Procyon lotor. The sequence goes on from CM053617.1 coordinate 53,508,134, forward strand.
TCAGGTCAAAAATGTTTAAAAATATTTGGAAAAAAAAAATTGAGGGAGCAACAAGGGATAAGAATATTTAAATGTCTTTACTGGCCAAATTTATCTTTTAAATTTGCATAATTAATTCTTAGTCTCACTAAGAAAAATAGACTATAAACAATCAAAAAGAAAAAAAATTCACATTCCTATCACCCAGAATGACTGCTACCACTTTGTACTGTATAATTTCAGATTTCTCTTCAAAACAAATGGCATAATACTCTTTTTGTTAGTTTTTATTTTTAATGTATCATATAGCCATTTCATTTTTCCCAGATTTACTGAGACATAACTGACAAATAAAAATTATATGTAAGGTTACATGATGTGATATATGTATATATACACATATATATGTATACACATTGTGACATGATCACTCAAATCAAGTTAATTAGCACATCCATCACCTCACATAACTGTGTGTGTGTGTGTGTGTGTGTGTGTGTGTGTGTGTGTGTGTGTGTGTGTGCTGGTAACATCTGAGATCTACTCGGTTAGGAATTTTTAAGTATACAATACAACATTATTAACTACACACCATACTGGATGTTAGAAACCCAGAACTTACACATCTTATAACTGAAAGCTTGTACCCCCTGGAATTTGTGAAGTCCTACTGAGCCATCATTACAGATTTACCCAACATAAGCCAAAAGTTTCAATACTTGGCATTCAAGGACAGAAGGATGCTGCTAGACAGAGAAAAGACTACATTCTATAGGAAACACAGTCACCATGAAAGAGAAGTCATTAAGGAGCAGGTAGGGGGAGTTGGGGGGGGGAGAAGGGGGATGCAGAGCAGGCTTCATGGGGTGTACTTACATCCACACTCCTCACCAGGACTCTTAAATACTTCAACTGCTACCGCTGCCTGTGCCTTTGTTGCAACAGATTCTGATCCTTGGGATTATAGGAAAAAATTACCCACAGCATGCCTGAGGCATAGCACAGGGATGAATTAAACACAGTCTATAAGCTGAGAGCCATAAGCCCTAAAATCAGTCACTGTCATGAAGGAGTTCTCTGACCCACATGATACTGATTTGAGGTTCTCTGGGAGAATAGTATGAATATGAATTGGGTAGTCTACTCCCACACCCACAGAAGTATATCCAATGGGGGAAAAAAAGGAAAAAAGAAAGAAGAGGGCACCTGGGTGGCTCAGTTGGTTAAGCGACTGCCTTCTGCTCAGGTCATGATCCTGGAGTCCCAGGATCAAGTCCTGCATCAGGCTCCCTGCTCTGCAGGGAGTCTGCTTCTCCCTCTGACCCTCCCCCATTCTCATTCTCTCTCTCTCTCTCCCTATCAAATAAATAAAATCTTAAAAGAAATGAAGGAAGGAAGGAAGGAAGGAAGGAAGGAAGGAAGGAAGGAAGGAAGGAAGGAAGGAAGGAAGGAAGGAAGGAAGGAAGGAGAGAGAGAGAGAAACCTGGATACAAAGATACAAAGGCAGGAAACAAAAACAACAACAAAAAACTGAAACAAAGGTCCATAATTGAAGCCAATTTGAAATCCAAAATTTACTAAAAGAATTAATACAATAAAAGATCATTGGCTTTGTGCCTCTGCAACATAGGTTCAGAATTAACCCCAACATCTGATGAAATGCACCAATTGGCAAACATTCATGGCCTTAATCAATACTGTGGCTCAAATTACACTTAGACTTTGGCATCCCACTAAATTTAATCAAAGAATCCTCTACAATATTAGGGACCTTCTTAAACATAAATTAGATAGGGTGAGATGCCTCCCTCTAATCAACAGAACTATTTCTTGGCCTAAATTTTCCATGATCATATCAACCACTACCCTGTTATATCCCATAGTGAGCATGGACAGTCTGACTCAATGAGTAATAAATTTAAATTAAATTAAGTCTTAGGGACTTATAAATTGGCTTGATACAATGACACCTTATGGACCATCTCTCCCAGTTAAAATAATTAGTATGGCCCAATCTAAATTAAAACAAGGCCTTCAAGGATTAGAGTCTATTATGCAAGATTCATTTAGAGAAGGAATGATAACACCCACTGCGTCTCCATTTAATTGTCCACTTTGGTCTGCTGTTCAACCTCAAAAGAATAAATGACACTACACAGTAATTACCACTTTAATGCCCTAGTCCCATCCATTAATGCCTCCATACTCAATATTACTAATTCCACTCAATCAGCAATCTTTTACTATTATAGATTTGACTAATGTCTGTCAGTACCTATTTCACCAGCCTCTCAGCCACACTTTGCTTTCACCTTTGAAAGAAAATTAAGACATCTTTTCCTGGCTATCCAAGAGGCACGTCAGCAACCTTACCATCACTCACAGTTTTTGCACACCAGGTCTCACCCACATCCACTCCTTTCTCCAGGAGCACAGGTATGACATTATATTGGTGACATCCTCCCCTGAGGAAATTCATTAGAAATACTCCTCATTCAAGAAAAAGAGACACAAAAAAAGCTCACAAAGGGGGGTAGAGCCATTGTCCCACACATAATACAAGGTGTTGCTACCTTGGTAAAATTCCTGAAAATTACTGGTAAACAAAGGGCTGCTCCCATCTTGACATTGTCAAGAAACAGCTATTGATCCTTTCAGTACACACAATGCTGAAATAATATCCGAATATTTTTTTTTGTTTTTAGGCTTTTTTTAATTATTCTGGAGTCAACATATTCCTTCTTTACAAATTTTACTTTAGCCAATTTATGTTATTACTTGCAAAATGACCCACCTGAATGGGACACCCCTGCAAAAAAGATACTAAAATCTGTCTAAATTGTAATGCAACAAGCTTCCCTGTAGTGCCCTCCAAAGACTCCTTCACTTTAAATCCTTTAGCATCTCTTCTTGTGCCTTCCAGAGTCTCTGTACCACCCACAATGCCCAAAAACTTATCATGAGCCTTTCATGATGCAAGAAAATGACCACCTCAGCCTCACACTATATGCCACTAAAGCAGCAATTGCTGGACACATACTAGGCTTTCTTGGAAATACAGGCTCTGAGCCTGTGATCTTCTGTACCCAACTACATATTATACCTTGAATCATGGAAGCAGCATCCTGCAAACTTGGTACATCAACTGAAGCATCCTTGCTATAGGATGGAGCCAAATCTGGACCCTCTGTCTCACCTAGAGGAGCCCATGGTCTCTGTATTAGGTCCCTTGCCAGATGACATAGGTCTAGATAAGATCTCCCTTCTCCCAGACCTAGTATTTACCTGTGACGTCCCTTAGAGTAAACTGAATAAAAGCAATTAAAGTTCATACACTTTACAGACACATCATCACCATCAACATGATGGAGCTCAGTGGAATATTACTGATCTTCACCCCTTAAGAAAGGCATCCGTGATAAAGAATGGGACCCAAGGATAAGCAAATTTGGCCAAACTTTACACAGTTATTTTAGCATTGGATGCACTGAACAACAACTGACCCATTCTATACATTTTTACAAACTCTTGAGCCATGCTAATGGTCTAGATGTCTGGTATTGCCAATGGGCAAGGTTTCCCCCTTGGGGATAAAAAATGAAAACAAAAACAACACCTTTAAGAGTTTTGATATCCTGCCTCACAGATACCAAAATATAAATCAGGATCACATGTGTCTCTATATTTACTAGGGCATCACTTAATAAGTGAGTTCTGAAGATGACTTATAGCGACCAAAGCATTCATTTTCCTTCTCAGGATATACAATGCTAGGCCTTTGAACAAGACATTCAGTGAAACTTTCATCTTCTTACAGGCTTTGGATTACAGGTCTCACTGTATACCTTACTGGCTTACTTAAGTTCAAATTCAATTAAGTGTAATGCGGCATGTTTCAGCCATCATTCAAACATCAAGGGTAAACTGTAATAAGTCTGATATTTGACTGCTGACAACTTAAATTCTCACCACCACCCCTCTTTCTCTTCTGTTCCATGGCTGGTCAAGCTGATATCAAAGCCTGGAGCTCCATCCTTTGGCACCCTAGAAGATCAAACCACACCAGCCCCTGCTCACATATAGGAATTCTTGTCCCATCCCTTGACCACAACTTCAACTTTCATATAATGTTGGTGTGAATATAAAAGGCACAGTCACTTTGGTAAACAATGTGGCGGTTTCTTAAAAAGGTTTGGACACACACACACAAAAAAAAGGTTTGGACATAAATGCTTACAGCACCCTTACTTATGACAATGATAAACAAATAAAACCCCTCATGAAGAAGTGAATGGATAAATAAATTCTTGTCTATTTATACAATGGAATGCTAGAAATCAGAGTTCCCTACTCCTACAGAGGGCAAAGAGTAGTTCAGTGTATTAATTTATTTACTTTTTTTTTTAAGCAACTATTTTTCTGTGTGCCTCTCTAAGGTCCCTTCTTCCACCAAGAATGACCAAGAAGGGCCAGCTGAATTTGGTCAGGGTATAGTAGGAAGGCTGGAAGCTGCTGGTTTGGAAACAGAATTGCTGCACATCATTCCCATCTCTGCTGTTTATAAACTCCATGACTCGGGTATTTACTTATCTTCTCTAAGCCTCAGATGGCTACAGACACACACACACACACACACACACACACACACACACACGGGATAGAGGTCATAAGTCTTACCCCTCAAAAGTGTCATAGGGACTGAGACATCACCCTTAAATGCCCCTAGCATATGGCCTGTCACATAGTAGGAGCTCAGTAAATACTAAGGTAAATAAGTAAATAAGAGGACAAAGAAATGCTTTGTATGTCACGTTTCTACTGAAGCTTTGGTAACCAGAACACCTTTGTAATGTTTACCACTCCTCATCTTCTTTAGAAGATTTAAAACCATCTTAGGTTAAGGAGGGCACGTGTTGTGATGAGCACTAGGTGTTATACACAGCTAATGAATTGTTGAACATTACATCAAAAACAAATGATGTGGGGCGCCTGGGTGGCTCAGTCGTTAAGCGGCTGCCTTCGGCCCAGGTCAGATCCCAGGGTCCTGGGATCGAGCCCCGCATGGGGCTCTCCGCTCTGCGGGAAGCCTGCTTCTCCCGCTGCTATTCCCTCTGCTTGTGTTCCCTCTCTCGCTGTGTTTCTCTCTGTCAAATAAATAAAAATCTTTAAAAAAAAAAACAAAAAACAAAAAAAACAAATGATGTGCTATATGTTGGCTAACTGAACATAATAATTTTTTAAAAAGATGCTTTGACAATAAAAATAAATAAAACCATCTTAGGGGCACCTGAGTGGCTTAGTCAGTTAAGCATCCATCTCTTGATTTTGACTCAGGTCATGATCTCAGGGTTGTGGGTTGAGCCCCACACTGGACTGTGTGCTCTGTTCAAAGTCTGCTTGAGAGTCTCTCTCTCTCCTTAGCCCTCTGCCCCTCCTCCCACAAGTGCTTTGTCTCTCCCTCTAATAAATAAACAAATCTTTAAAAAAAAAACCCATAAACCCTCTTAAATGATTTTGTAGTTTATTAGCTATATCAGTGCTTCTTAGTGTCTCCTTCTTTCCTATAATTAGTTGGGTGATAGTGAAAGTGCACTATTGCTGAGAAGTTTGCTTTTCACAACTGAACCCACCTACAGCAGATGAGCTGAGACAGGCATCTCCAGTGACATAAATACAACCTCCCTTGCAGGGCAGGACACCTTTCTTCAGCATCAGGAAGATTCCTGGATGCTGGAGGAGGGTTTGGGAGAATTCAGTGTTCCTGACTGGTTGGTGACTCTTGGAAGAGATACACCTGAGATTAGCAAACAAGTGAGCACTAAATGATTATTTTCCATATCTGTTTATCCCATCATGCCTCATAGAATATTTTGCAAAAATTACATTCCATAAAAAGAGCCTCAAAAAAAAATGCGGGGGAGGTTGTGATCAAATAACCTTGGGAAAGCATAAATATACTCACTCTCTATACCTTAGATGGCACAATGCACTTTAACTAATAAAGATTCCAAAAACTCCTGCTATATGCCATATCTACTTAAATTTAGGAGAATATAGGTTCAATGCACTTATTCAAAAACCCAAACTATTTTTTTAGGGGCCCTTGGGTGGCTCAGTGGGTTAATCCCCTGCCTTTGGCTCAGGTCATGATCTCAGGGTCCCGGGATCAAGCCCTGCATTGGGCTCTCTGCTCAGCAGGAAGCCTGTTTCCCCTCTCTCTCTGCCTGCCTCTCTGCCTACTTGTGACCTCTCTCTCTGTCTAATAAATAAATAAATCTTTAAAAAATAAAATAAAATAAAAAATAAAAAAATAAAAACCAAAACTATTTTTTAACTTCACTAATTACCGATTAATTAATTAATGCTGGTTTGGAAAGAAATGCCGGTTATGAATGAATTTCACTAATTCACTGATTTTATATATAGTAGAAAATAATTTAGAAATCCCAATCTATGTAAATAATACATATTAAAAGTTTCAGATAGAGGAAAATACCTCTGTACTCAGTAAATGACTTGATTTAAATGGTAGAAATCACTTGCTGAAAGAAAAAAAAGAAAATTGCTTAGCTTTTCTATCCCATCCCCTGAGCATATGGGATTCTCTTCTTTCTCTCCTTGGTGAATGAGCTCAGTCATCTATAAAATCAATGTTGACCAGAAATTCTCCAAAAATCGCTTCTCGGCCTTTTGGCTAAGATCAAGTGCAGAAACTCTCCAAAAAATACTTAGAATTTCTCTCTTGCCATGTTTATATGTTTTTCCTTCAGTGGAAGGGGAATTCAATGGGAATTCATAATTCCCATTATGAGTTTTGATTTTTCAAATTTTTACTCTCTAACCACTGATCTGAAGCTCTTGTTTCTGAGTGCTAGCAGGGAGGTGCTTACTAATAAGGGTTTTTGCAAATCTCAAAGATATTTTGAAATCTGTCATTTTTGTAGGAAAAAAGAACAATACTGTTTACAAATATATCACTCCAATGTACACCCTCTATCTGCATATTAAACAAGTAAAATAAATACTTTCTATTTCCTCTCTTATGTCTGTATCTTATCCTCCTACCCCTACATGTAAATAGTAGGGATACAAGCTAACTAGCTGTGGACTCCAATTAATAGATTTTATTGTTGAGAAATAGCATTTTGTTGGTTTAGGGTTAAGATCTAGGTAAAACCTTTTTTCCCTATTATTTTGTGTAGTCATTTATTTGTTTCAACATTGGCTTTGACTCTTAAAATCAGGTTAAGTCAGGTACAAATAGGCAATAGGCACAAACTCTGTCAGTATGAAGAACTCATAGATATAAGTCCTATTGGCTTTCAAGCTCTGTTCTTCAACTCTGATGACACCTGTTACTCATCACACTTGTTTGGTTAATACTGTTTGGATATTGCCTGTTGTCTCACAGAATGTCTTAAGACAGAAACGTATTTTACTTCATGATGATAAAAGAAATATAAACTTCATACACCCAAAACACTTACCAAAAAGCAGTTTAGTCCTTGAGATGGGCATGACATTATTCTTTTTTCATAAATACAGCTATCTTAAAATCACAGCCAATACTTTCATTTCCCATCTCACCATTATATATTCATCCAAGGTAAAGCTCTTCTATTCACTTGAATAAAGACAAATATCTTTTAACATTTAGTTGGCAGCTATCTGACTTTAAAAACCAATTGTAACCAGTTACCTGTGGCTGGTGAATTATTGGGTTATGTCCTCTTGAAAGCTAAATTTCTACTGAGACAAGAGTAGGGAGGGGAAAAGACTAGCTGGAACTATTCTTTGCACTGTGTTGCCGCCAGGCTACAAGGAACGTTCCAACAGCACCCATCCAGTAATGGATTTTGGACTGGCTTGGGCAAAGACCATACCTTTATCTAGCAGGTCCCTTGGGAACCGTTAGTGCCAAGGGAGGACAGAGAGCCTACACAATTAACACAAATCCATGTTGATGGCATTGTGCACTTAATTTAACTCATCAACTTTAAATGCATTTATTCATCAAATTTGGATATCTCCTCTGTCCCGTGCACTGCTCCAAATGTTGGGCAAGAAGCAGCAAGCAAAACAGACTAGATGGTTTTCTCATACAGCTGGCATTCCAATAGGGGAGACAAAAAAATTAATACCAGCTAAACAAAATCTGATGTCCAATGCATCTGAAATTACTTGTTCCTGTCCCTCTCAACCTCCTCTAGGCAAAGAGGCTATTTCTTAAGGAGGAGGGGATAAGAGTTTAAAGGGCAGGGGATTTGGGATGTCAGGACCAGACTACTTTTTTTCTTCTCATCATGCTTCTTCTCGCCTTTTTTTTTTTACCTTTTACTATTTTTTGCATACTAAAGCTATGATTCTTAGATATTTAGATTTAAGAGAATTTGGAGGCTTTACCTAGGATTTCCAAGTATTTTTGCCATTAAAGAATATTTGTATATCCTATTATGATAATATAAATGTGTACATATGTAATCAAGCAATGTAATTATCAACTAGCTGTTACTGAGGATTGAGCATGTTCCAGACACTTTTCTGTATTTTAAATATACTAACTTATTTTATCAGCACAATAACCTTTAAGGTGGGTACCATTACCATTTCCATTTCACATATAAGGAACTTCAAATTAAGAGGTTAACATTTTGTCCTATGTGACCAAGTGATAGTGATAGAACCAGGCTAAAAATCTGGCAACAGAGTTTGCATTCCCACCACTGTTTTGCTTTGTAACATGGCCATGTCATTAAATATATATAACCAGAAAAGAAAAACAGTGCAAGGATATAACTTTAGAGTACAGTTATTTTTATGAAGAATTCACTTTTCTTTATTTTTCCCCCAATTCATTGTAGACTGCTAAAAACATTGTCAAAAACTACTGCTGAAACACCACCCTACATTCAGGAGCCCCAGCACCAAGACATCACAACATGGGGGTTTCTAGTTCTTATCCCAGTCTTATACACCAGACATTGTATATTAAGAGCTTAACCATATTAGTCATTGTTGGGATGTGTTTATAATTCATTTTGCAAATGGGCTTCAAACACCTACACACAGTACCTGAATTTAATCCCTTCTCCACTTTTTACTTTTAACAGCACTTTCCTGGGTTCTGAAGATACCATCACCTAAAGCTTGACAGAGTCAAGAGTTTGGAACATGACAACAGGTGAAAAAGGTCCTTAACACAGACTCCAAAGGCTTCAGGGGTCCAAGAATTCCCTGAAAGGAGCCACAGAATTTCACCAATTTATACAAAATTACCCACCCTCATTCTACAGGAAAAAGATCTATAGCTTTCAAATAATCTTTAAAGGTTCTATATCCTAAAAATGCTTAAGAACCACAGTTCATGGTTTAGTCTCTAGATCACTATGTTTGGGGCAAATTCATTTGGCTACTCTATGTCAGTTATCCTCAACATCAAATTAGAGTGATATGATTCCTGCCTAACATTTTTTCCAAAGGATAAAAATTAAATGAGGGCATATAATCATGAGCTGTCACTATTTTTCTGCTCTCATTTTCCTCTGTGGAGCTTGTGAAAGTTAGTCTGCAGTTACATGACTGTACTTCTGGGTGTGGGGCATTTGCTCTGTCTTTTAGAAGCTCTGTCTCAGTATTTCCCATATATATATATCTGTAGCTATTTTAGTATTCTGTACTTAGTATTTTCTGAAAATTGCTACATCTGTTCGCTCCCAAAAGCCAATAAAAATTTTAAATTGACAATAAGGGTAAACAGCAAGTACTTTAGCCCACCAACATGTGAACAGGATTTAGAGTGAACAGATAAATTCCCAAATGTCAAATGATAAGCAATAACTTCTAAGCAGATTAAAATATGCCAATAGCTATTATCTCAAACCAGAGCATCTCTTCTGTGGAAACATGCAATAATACTGGGTGGCTGTTGAGGGGTATCTTCTATACCATAATTATTATTATTTTATTCAGGAAATAAATTTGATATAATGTGGGGTTTTTTTCTCCCTTCCACTCTACCTAAAAAAAATTTTTAACTCTTCTGGAACTCAGTCAGCTTTGAGTACAAAGTGTCATCATCATTCACTTCCAACTACACTGTGTCTGTACATGCAGCACAATTTTTAAATTTTACTTCAGGGGTTTTTAGAAGCACCATAAAAATTGCATCATTTCAAGGCCAATTGAAGCCCAACTAATGGTCTGTTTCTTCAAGTCTAAAGCCTGTGGAGCTTAACTTCATGAGACACCCAGCCCTGTCTCACCATCACTCTCTGCACAAGAATAACCAAACTTCAGAGAGCCAGATATAGCTAATGAGAAGACATAATGCCCACTTACATTTGAACTTCAAATAAATAGCAAATAAGTTCTGGTATGACTCACCTATTGCATGAGACATAATTATACCTATAATATAAAATTACATGTAGTTAATCCAAAATCAAATTTAACTGGGACCCTGTATTTTACCAGCAATCCTACCAATAACGAGTGAGGACCCCATGAAATGGTCAACATTAGAGGGTTGTGTTGTGACATGTTTCCTGACAAAAGGCCAGAAATGTGGCAATTATGTGAAGTTAAACCATTAAGTCCAGAGACAAAAGTGAACCTTAACTTTATGTAATATCTATGAAAACATAGGTGATATTAAGGGAAGCTGTTTTCCTGCTGATTTTTTCAATATTAGACAAAAGTGTATTCTTATACCAAAGGGGGAGAAGTCACTTCTGCATAAATATCTCACCTTCCAAAATCAGGCTGGGAAAGTCAATTCTCTATACCATGCCTCCCCTCAGTCATTTAGACATTAGTAATATTGGTCATAACCTTGAACTGATTTAACAAGAAAAACAAAATGAACAAAGAAACCTAAACAAATTAAGTGGATCTATTCTTTGACTGCACAATGGATTTTAGTTTTGCCCCAAGGAGGTATTAAATTTCATTATTACTAAATATGTCAGCAATATTTCCCTGAAAGGAGACAAATTTTCCCTCCTATTTTTCCACCTTACTCTAAACCCCTTATTGCATATTTTATGAGTCACAGGAGGTCTTAATTGCTGCTTTTCAGTATTACAAATTCTGAGACCCAAGGTAGCATTTTGCTAAATGGATTTTATACATGTAGAGTTGCTAAGCATAAAAGAAAACCCCCACAATTAGAGAAACATTCCTGGGATGTTCTGTTGTGTGTAACCTTCACAAATGGAAATAATAGGTCTTTATCAAGGGAGCCAGCCAAGTTCCTGTTCCGACCCACTTCACGGTCTTTTCTTTTACCTTGAGCGCCATAGTCTACAATCTACTTATCATTCTCTCTCCCTCTCTCTCATGCACCCTTCAGTTTTGAGGAACTTGTTAAGAAATGTCATGTGGAGAACAATTATGAGATGAAGTTTGGGGGTGAGTGTCTTGAGTCTCCTGCTGCCTCCTTCGCCTTACTCACTGGGGCACTTTGGGTCTTAATCAGTCTTTACTGCGTCATTAATCTGCTAAGCCTGTCAGAGAAAATAAAATGTTTCCTTTTGAATTTAGGAAGAATTAAGAGGCTGCCTCGGGAAAAGGAACAAAACAGTTGCAGGGAGTAGTTGGATTTGGGATTCTGAGATTTCAGAAATTATTTATAGAAGCTAGGTTTTATGTAATAAATTCTCAGGATGGTTTGAGAGAAGGATTTGAAGAATTAAATGTGATAAGACATGTGAAGTACTACCTATAGGGCTTGGCACCTGGAAAAGGCTCACGAAATGCTCATTAATGGCAGATGGCACTGTCCCGTAAAAAGGAATGGGAATTGGATGAGGATTGCGCTATTTGAGACAGCTTTGCCCAAAAGAGTGCTTTGTCCCAGATGGGCCAACAATCCTCCTGGCCTCTCCAAAACAATGTTGGCTTTGGACTTCCCTAAACAGATCACCTTAGGGAAACAGTGGCAACTCTTTGAATGTCAGAATCATTAACTTGCAGGGTAAAGAGCCCCAAGAGCCACAGTTCAGTCATTCAGGTTTCTTTATCTTCTCTTTCCCTCTCCCCTCAGGACCACATCTCAGCTATGCCATAGCCAAAGAAAGAAGGCCATTCTCTAAGCTGAAAAGAGAGGTTACATTTATGCAGTCGTACCTGCCACCTTCTTCTTGATAGTTTCTGAGCTTACCAAAACTGAAATTGAATGTTTTCCTTTCACTATCTACTCTCACTCCTTCTAACACCACCTTTGTTTCTCCCAAAATTCCTGAATCTGAGACCCAGCACAGGGGAACACCATTTGGCCTGTTCCCACTGCATCCCTATAACTACAAGCAGTGACTTTTCTCTTCTAGTCACTATCCAACCATCATGTATCTTATTCTTTTGGGCTCCCAATCAAGATAGGATTGCTTCAAGTTCCAAAATAGTAGGTGATTTGGAGTGGTATAAGGGAATAGTAATAACAAAGAGCAAATGTTCATTGAGTATATCATGGATGCAATATATAATTTGAATGCTTTATAATTCAATCAACAGCTCTGTGAGGTTGATACTGATTTTATTCACATTTTATAGGTGATAAAAGCTGAGGCTAGTAGAAATGAAACAAGTTCCCCAAGATCAATAGTTTAAAAATTTGTGGAGCATGGATTTAATCCCAGGTGCTTGAGTCTGAAGTCTGAACTATTAACTGATATGCTAGCAGATCTTCATCCCAGGCAACTTTTGAATTCTTGGGAAATTTTAAAAGAAATAAACCCTTGAGTTCAACAACCTGGAACAACTAAATCAATCCAGGTTATTACCATCACAAGTTGGCAAATCAGTACCAAACCTAAAGAAACTAAATGTAGCACTAATTTAAACATACTAATGGTATGAAGAAGTAAGTCTATAGCAAACTGACCCTACTACCAAGAACTCTAAATTCTGGGATAATACATTAAGCAATTACCTGAGAGCTCTGGAAACTGAAGAAAATCAGGCAGAAAAAAGGAGTCAAAACCTGTAGGAATGTCCCAACTATGAAACTTTGCTCTGAGGATAACTGTATTTGTGGCACGGTATAGTGGGACTAAACCTTGTTGGGAAGGTCTGCCATGCTTCTGGCCAGAGAAAACTGTGTGAGCTGCCTGCCATAGCCAGCATCACCAGCAGGAAGTAAATCCTAGAAAGGAGAACACCAAAAAAATGCAAAAGCCAAATACACTGTATAAACCCCGCTAAAATCTTTGGCTGTCTGTTAAATTATTTATGCACAGTATAGACTAGAAGCAACCTGAAGTAGAATCTAGATTATTAACCACTACCTACTCTACCCAAAAGAATTTTCAGTTTGAGGGGCGCCTGGGTGGCTCCGTGGGTTAAACCTCTGCCTTCGGCTCAGGTCATGATCTCGGGGTCCTGGGATCGAGCCCCACATTGGGCTCCCTGCTCAGCGGGGAGCCTGCTTCCTCCTCTCTCTGCCTGCCTCTCTGCCTACTTGTGATCTCTCCCTCTCTCTCTCTCTGTCAAATAATTAAATAAAAATCTTTAAAAAAAAAAAAAGTTTTCAGTTTGAGTCTAATCAAATTAATTGCCTGTTTAAATAAAAACAGTAATATTCCTCATAGAAAATTAATAGAATCCAGGGTCTTAAAACATATTATTTATAGTATTCAAGATGCAAACTAAAGTTACTCAACATAAAAAGAGAAAAGAAAATGTCACCCATTCTCAAGGAAAAAGATAATTAAAAATCCAATCCAAGATACCCTAGTAGTTGGAATAAGCAGCAAGCACTTTTAAAATAGCTCTTACAACCATGGTCGAGGGGGTAAAACAAAATATTCTCAAAGTGAATGAAAAACAAGGAAGTCTCAACATGGAAACAGAAAATATTAAAAAGGAGCAAATGTAGTATTGGAAGTAAAAAGTATAATCCTTGACAAAAAGTCACCTTGACAGTATTAGGAAACAATCAGTGAACCTGAAAATACATTAGTAGAAAACATCCAATCTGAAGAAAAAATTGTTTTAAAAACCAACAGAGGCTCAGAGAAGTGTCAGACAATATCAAAAGTTCTTAACATACTTGTTATTTAAATTGCTGAAGGAAAAGAAGTAGAAATAGATAGAAGGAATACTTTAAAAAAAATAATGGTAGCAAACTATCCACACTTGATGAAATACATAAATGTACAGATTCAGCAAGCTCAGCGAATTCCAAATGGGATGAATATGAAGAAAACCACATCTAGGAAAATCATATTCAAACTGTTGATAATCAAAAATAATGAGAAATTCTTGAAGCCAGTCAAAAATAAAAGACATGATATAAGGAAAAGAGCAAATCAAAAATCACAGAAACCAGAGGACAGTGGAAGCACATCTTTAATGTACTGAATGAAAATAAAATAAAATAAAATAAAATAAAATAAAATAAAATAAAATAAAATAAAATAAAATAAAATAAAATAAAATAAGAGATCAAATTAGAATTCTATACCGTAAAAACAGTCTTCAAAGAATGAAGGCAAAAATAACGACTGTTTCCAGTGAATGAAACTAAGCAAATTTATTGCCAGTAAACCTGCACTATGCAACGTGCTAAAAGAATTTCTTCAAGCTGAAAAAAAAATGATATTAGAGTGAAAATCAGACCTTCCATAAGGAATGAAGAACATTTACAATGAAAAATATCTATGTTAATATGACGTTATTTTTCCTCTCTAATTTCTTTAAAATGCATAAGAATGTTTAATGCAAAATTATATTTTCTTACGGGTTTTTACTCTATGTAGATGTAATATCGTTGACAGCTATAAAATGAAAGATGACAAAGAATGTATTAAGTTGAAATAGAAAAATTTTTTACAGTTTATGAGCAGTATTAAAATATCAATTCTAAGTAGACTGTTAAAATAAAGGACACGGCAGCAGTTTTATCCCTAGAAAACCACTAAAAATACAGAGTGTAGTTAAAAAAACAATTGCTAAATTAAAATGGAATTCTAAAATATATCCAAATAATTCAAAAGAAGTCAGAAGGGAGGGGACTTCACAGAAAATAAAATTACAGACTTGACACCAAAAACACAATTCACAAAAGGAAAAATTGACAAATTGGAATCTGTCACAATTAAATACTTTTGCAAAGTGGAAGATCCTGTTAAAAGGATGAGAAGATAAGGTACAGGCTGGGAGAAAATATTTGCAAAACACACATCCAACCAAAAACTAGTATCTAGCTCATATTGAAACCTCTATAGTAACAAAACAATCCAATTAGGAAACAAGCAAAAGACACGAAAAGAGATTTTACTGAAGAAGATATACAGGTAGAAAATAAGCACACAGAAAGATGATTAACATGCGCCATTAGGAAAATGAAAACTCAAACCACAACAATGTATTATGACACATCCATCAGAATGGCTCATGAAATGAAATGAATATGAAATGAATATGAAATGAAAATGAAATAAAAAACAGTAACACCACCAAATACTGGTAGATGCAATAGAAATGGATATCATACAATGTTGATGGAAATGTAAAATGGTACAGTCACTCTGGAAAACAGTCCGGCAGTTTCTTATATCACATAGCACAGCAACTGCAATTCCTGGTCATTTATCCAGAGAAATGAAGAAGATAACATTCACAGAACAAAAAACAAAAAACAAAAAACAAAAAAAAACCACCCACCTATATAGAAAGCCAAAATCTTAAACAACCAAGATGTCCTTTAACAGGTGAACAATCTAAGATATATCCGTATCATGAAATACTGCTCAGCAAAGGAATAGAAAGAAAGAGAGAGAGAGAGAAAGAAAGAGAGAAAGAAAAAGAAAGATACAAAGAGAGGGAGAAAGAACAAACTCTTGGCATATACAACAACCTGGATCAATTTCCAGAGAATTATAGCAAGTGAATAAAGCAATCCCAAAGGATTACTTACTGTCTGATTCCATTTATAGAACATTCTTGAAATAACAACATTATAGAAATGGAGAACAGATTAGTAGTTGCCAGGGAAAAAGGAAAGAGTGGGGTGTGAGAGAAGTGAGTGTTAAAAATGCCTTTCCAAAGTGAGGAAAAATAAAGACGCTCTCAGACAAGCAAAGACTGTGGGAATTTATTTCCAGCAGACGTACTCTTTAAGAATTATCTAAAGAAGTTCTTCCAGCAGAGAATATGAACAGAGCTCCCAATGGCCAAATCTGTAATAATCTGTACAAAAAAATAATGTTACTATGGGATTATAATCCAAAGAAGAAAATAAATTTCCATGAGGACATACTTATATAAACAAATTATGGATTAAGTAAATAAATAAGGAAGAAATAGTATCTCTTCCTTACAGAAGAATTTTGATTAATAAATGTAGAAGGGATGAAGGAAATATAAAATCACTATTGGAATACCATAGTAATAATTAGTATAGGTGAGATCCACTGATGAATGCTAAAATTAGTGGGCAAAAGTTTCAGAAGAAATAGGATATTTGTATAACCTCAAAATCTCTCTCTCCAAAATATTTATTAATATCAAAGGGAAAAATGGTCACTTTTCAATAAAGAACACTGGCAGACACCACCTTACTCAAGTGATCAAGGTTTAACTTCACCAGCGAAGTTATGCAGATATCTTTTATAAGTCTAAAATTATTTCAAAATAACAAGTTTGTTTTTTTTTTAAGAGAAGAGAGGAAAAGGCCAAAACTGGTAATTTACAGGACATGTTTGCCAAATAAATGTTAACATATGTTTAGCACCCCTAATAATCAGAGAAATGTAAGTTTTAAAATGTATGTGGTACCATTTTAGATCTACTAGACTGGCATAAAGTTAAAGGGAATGAAAGCAGCTACTGATTGTGAGAATGTTGAAGTGAGTTTCCTCAAAAATGCTCTCTTTCATGATAAATAGAAATGTGAAAAGTAACCTTTAATAGATCAACTTTGCTTTTATAAGTGAAAAATCCACATATTCTCTTACATATCAGTACCTCTCATTGGAATTTATCTGGAAAAAACTGAAGCAATCGTTTGTGGAATATCATGGTCACCAACCCAATGATATTCAAAGCAGGCTTGGTCCAAGTGGCCAACTGAAATCACAAAGTCTAAACAAATAAACAAAAACACAATGAATCCCTTAGAAATAAACTAATAAAAGAATGAATTAGATCTATAACAAGAAGGGGCACCTGGGTGGCTCAGTGGCTTAAAGCCTCTGCCTTCGGCTCAGGTCATGGTCTCAGGGTCCTGGGATCGAGCCCCGCATCGGGCTCTCTGCTCAGCAGGGAGCCTGCTTCCCCCCTCTCCCTCTGCCTGCCTCTCTGCCTACTTGTGATGTCTCTCTGTCAAATAAAGAAAAAAAAAATCTATAACAAGAAACTAGGAGAAAATTTTAGAATATTTTTTCATAAAAAATTATAACTTCATTCATTCATTCATTCATTCATTCATTCATGCCTGCCTGCCTGCCTGCCTGCCTGCCTGTCCTCTTAACAGGACCTCATTTGCAAGCAGTTATCATGGGTTTTCTGGAATGGAAAGAAGGGTTGATGCAAATGAAAGGGCATCCCCAAATCCCCAAACATATCATGCCTGAAATAATTTCGTCTCTGTCAAACAATATATGTGTATGGAAATGTTTCTAAAGAAACAAATGGCAAAAATGTCAACAAATGGCTACTGGGATCACCTCAGGATGGAAGGATCTTAAGTGAGTTTTTAGGATTTTTAATAAACTTCTGTGCATTATTCAAATTATTCCAAAGAGCATAAGATAAATGCAAATAAAAACAACATAAATAAAAACAAATAAAAACAACAAAAAAGTTGTTTTCACAGTAAGGGGGAAAAATGTACAAGTGGAGGAGACTGAATTTCAGATGGGGTTGGTTCTTAGCTATACAGTTACGTTTCCATCCTTTCAAATCTAGAAACAGGGCAAATTTTTCTGATAGGACAGTGATACATGAAGCTGTGATTTCTAGTGGAAAAATACTAAAATCAATATTAGACTCCTTGTTTGTTTTTTTCACCTATCAGGAAAATGTTAGTTTTTAATGTCCATTGTGCCTCAGAGAGAAAAGTAATTCCAGGCCCTTCTAAACCTTTAGGTGATAAAGGTCATCAAGTTCATGGAGAAATCAGTTGCTCAATAAATTTGTAAATATAAATGAAAACAAGAAATCTCTGACAAATCATCAGTTTATTCAAAGATTTTTTTTAATTTTACCCATGAATTCATTTATTCATTCACTCAGTCAACATATTATATCACCAACTATGTACCAAGCACTGAGCTAGTCTCCAAGGAAAAAAGGGCAAAAAACGATGATTTCAAAGTCTTGCAGAAATATCAAGAAAAATTCAGATTAAAAATACTATAATACAGAGTAAAAAGTAATGCATAAAGGAGATATAATTAGTGGAGTGAGGGGAAAAGGAAGAGAGAATAGTCAGGGAGAAACAGTTCCAAAGGAAGGTGATGTTTGACCCTGATCGTGAAGTCTCAAAATGAGTTTGCTGGATAAAGAAATGAGAAAGAAGCATTCCAGGCAAAGGCAACAACACGTGCAAAGGCAGAGTTTAGCAAAACATGATACTTTGGGAAAATATGAGTGGCCCAATATGGCAAAAGTAAAGATGACAGAAGTAAAGTAATAGAATATGAAGCCAGAAAGCAGACTGGCTGGATCATAAAGAGATCCATGTATGCCAGCCTAGGGAGTGTGAGCTTTATCCTGTGAGAGTCAAAGAAATAACAAAAGATTTTTTTTAGCAGAGAGGCACAATTATATGTGCATTTTAGGAAAACCACACTAAAATTGTGGAAGGTGGATTTGAAATTGGCAAGGTTGGAGAAAGGGAGAATAGCTTGTAAGGTACTATATTAATTCTAACAAAAAAAAAAAATAAGAGAGGGGTGGATTAAGCAGGAGATGGAGGATCCAGTTGTCTCACAAGAGGTAAGAGGGTTATGAGAGCCTAAAATTGGTATGACTTCATGTGCAAATAGCTGGAGGAGTTGAAAAAGACAGTGAAAACGGAAAGAAAAATCTCTCCTGTGGATGACCAAGGAGAAAGAGATGATAAATACAAAAGAAGCAGTTCTGAGAAAGAAGAGTTCGGAGGGACAGAATGAGTCAAAGGAACCTGCCACACCTTCATCTGAACAAGCAGCAGCAGTTAGAAATACGAGTTCTAAATGGAGTCTCCCTGTAGAACCCAAATCAGCCATTGCTTCCTAGAAATCACTGACTGATTTCTAATGATTGATTTCTAATGATCTAATGATTCTAATGATTGAAATCAAATGATCCTAGAAATCATTTGAATGTAATTCAAATCAAGAAGGAGAAATATGAGGAGACTGTCAGGAAGGAGGAAATGAGGAACGGTCATGGAAAGACAATTTAAGAGGAGAAGGACTGGGACAGAGAGCCAGAAAAGGCAAGGCACAAGAGTGACAAATGAAGCAATTAAACTTTCCACTAGCCTCTTCCTCAACCATCAGGTAGTTAAGTGTTCACAGTGCTCTGTTCTTTGGAGGCAGAATGAGTTATTTTTCTTCTTTAATTGGAATCTGATTTTTCTTGAATTCTGTATTTCAGACTAACTGGTTTTTTCAGGAGGGTATAATAAATCTGGGATGGCTGTTTTCATGCTACACGAATCACTACTTTAATAATCCAAATCCCCCTCCTATTCCTTCTCTATATCCACCATACCTAAGCCACCTAGTCCCAGGCAGAGCCTAGCTCTTAAACCCTTGAAGTTGCCCACCAAAGCTTCCTTAGCAAACAATGGTGCTACAGACTGAATGGTAATGTCCTCCCAAAATTTGTAGGTAGAAGCACTGTCCCAAAATGTGATATTTGGAGATAGAGCCTTTGGGAATTAATCCATGTTAGATGAGGTCATAAAGGTAGGGCTCCATGATGGGATTGGTACCCTTATAAGAAAAGACATAGAGTTTGCTCTCCCTCTACTCACATGTGCACAAAACAAAGCCATATTAGCACACAGTGAGATGGCAACCACCTACAAGCCAAGAGAATAGGCCCCAGGAGGAAATGTACCTTGTTGGCACCTTGATTTTGGAGTTCCCAGCCTCCAGAACTATAGGCAATGAATTTCTATTATTTAAGCCATCAGTGTATGCTATTTTGTTAAGCAGCCCAAACAGATCAAGACAAAAGGGTACCGCAGATGCCAAAAACACCACACAGAGGATCTGTGTCCCAATATGATACATGTTCATGATCACCATCACATCCAATATGAAAATTCGGTTGCTTTAATCAGATGTCTTATCCTGGTCTCCTGCCTGCACTGAACCTTTCCTGGACTAAGGTGTTGGAGGGGAGACAAAGGAGACATGCCAATATATAGAGATCCTATCAGGAAACCAATATATAGTCATGGGAGACCAGCCTTCCAAAGGGAATGATGGAATGCTCATAACACAAACTTGGGGGAATAGAGAAAATGGGAGCCAGATTCCCAGTC
Organism: Procyon lotor; assembly: GCA_028646535.1. Classification (NCBI taxonomy): domain Eukaryota; kingdom Metazoa; phylum Chordata; class Mammalia; order Carnivora; family Procyonidae; genus Procyon; species Procyon lotor. The sequence goes on from CM053617.1 coordinate 53,528,595, forward strand.
CTTAGCCACATCTGGGTGTTGTCAACTACCATCTAGATTTCCCGAAAAGCCGATAAGGCATCCATAGCACTTTAGTAAGTATGTCACCACCAAATGATGTGTGATGAAATTTCAATCCTAAGGTAGAAGATTTCTCCAAATTAGACAAGTCCCACCTGCAAGATCCTCCTGTGTCTTGTCAACTTGTGGTAGGTCCATAGTGATGTAGGGAATGGTGTGTTGTCAATGAGCAAACCCAAGATGGATAAAGGATAAGAATATATAGTTCATGGGACCATGAAACTTACCTTTCTTTTATTCTTGATACTCAATTTTATTCCATAAATAATTGTCATCTGTGTAAAGCATGTTCTTGAAATGTGGGTTACAGTTTGATTTTTGTTTTCTTTCAGGCAGTGAAAGGGAAACACTTGCTGGGTGACATAAATCACCACTATATGGACCTTATTCTCTTTTCACATTGTGTTTAAATACAAACAGCTGTATTATGGTCAGCAGTCAAACACATGCACAGAAGCATGAGAGAAGGTAGGCGTGGGAGTGCACAGCAATGATCTGGTCATAGTTATATGAAAATAAGATGTTAAAAGCCATTGAATGTGAACAATCATATGTGCCAATCATGAATCCAAGCACCAATGTCAGCTATAAACCCATAGATTGCCCCCCCAAAAAAACCTTTGACCACAGAAAAGGTTAGTCACATGGCAATAATGTGGGAAGAACATGGGAACACCCACCTGCATATTCACATACCCTCAACAGCATCATCCTCAAACACAAAGACTAGTGAAAAATGCACCAAAAATATGTCACAGGATTTAGAAATAATCCCATGAGTCCCTCAAGTCTGGAGTAGAGAAAAATATGAGCTGAAATATTAGTCACAGTATAATCTGTCAATGCCAGCCATCTGATACTAGTGACATGCTCTGCATTAATTAAATTTTTAGTGTACAATATTGAATCTAAAATGTTGATTTCCCCCATTTGTCCTTTAATTTCATACATGTTATCATTTCACAGCAGAAGTCTACTTAGGTTATGTTTCTATAATTAATCCAAAACAAAGATAAACTAATTACCTTTCACATTAGAAGTCAAAGCAAAATCTAATTCATTAATAAATTTTTATCTTTCTCAATTCATTAATTTACTGAATCCTGTTCCCTCTGATAAGTTTCATCTTTAGCTGCAACATTTTACAAGCATCAGACTAACATTAAACAGGATAATGTACTACTGAATCAAACTTTTCTAAAAGTAACTCAAATTATTCAGCAACTTGAATACACTTCATAAAAGTAAATTTGGTGGAGAAGCTTGAATCTGTTTTGTATCTTTGTTAGGTAGCATTTTTAGCACTTCAGGCAATCTACACATCCAAATACAGCAGGGGCCTCTCTTTGTTTATTTTCAAAAGCAAAGTGTCCTATCACATTGGTGGTTGGATCTCCTTTGAAGTATAGTTTGTACATTCACTATCTATTATATAGTTACTGTCACCTCCACTCTTTCAGAAGTATTTCTTTTTAGGGACAAGAGAAAAGCAAATCTTCTTCGTTGAGTCAAAATTCTTTGAAGGAGAGAGAAGACTCCTGCAAAATAAAGGTCCTCCAGGCTACTTTTAAGACTTTCATTTCTCTTAGCACCTGC
>CM053617.1:53530750-53550122 GCA_028646535.1 Procyon lotor
GTTCTTTGGGGTAGAGGGACTATCTCTGTATTCCCCAGACTTGCTGCCTGACATCTGGAGCTGGCAACTGCCTTCTCTTTGATCCAAATTATTCCTGGAGTCACATCAGAAGGGGGTTAGGGTATGTACTGTTGTAGGGACCTGGGCAGTTTGGATATAGGAACTTATCTTTCTTATAATGGAGAAGCATTTATGTGAGATTCAACATTTCCCTTACGTTCACTTCTGGTTCCTTTTCTTGTATGCCATGTAAAATTAAATTCAGCTCTTTTATTAAAAATGTCTAGTGTAGTATAATTCCTTCTAGTGTAGTATGATTATTTTGTTTTTCTCTCCATCCATCCATTTATCTACTCTTCAAGTATGGAGATGTGGAAAAATGATTTTTACCAAATGATGATACTATCTCCACCCCCACCCAGTGTGTTTCATACTTAGGATGACCCTCTGTCCTTGTTTGCTTAGGGAAGTCACAGTTTATGACTACTATCTCAGTGTCATTATCGCAAGTGCTTTCTTTTCACCAGTGTTTTAGATGATAAATAGCATGCGTATTCTACTTATACCAGAGCATGTGGCCCCAGTGCTGAGGTTGGGGTCTCCTATTCCATTTTTGTGGACACATGGAACCTAGGGCCTGAAACACCAGTGAGGATAAGGTGCCACCATGTGCTGGGCTCAAAATAGGGAGAGAAGCTACCTGGAAATGTAGCTGTCTGTTGATGCTGAGAAAGAATCCCAGTGCTTCTTGCAGAGGTTATGTGTGGGCAAGATGGCTAATGACAGTCACTCAGGTGCATTAGGAACCTTTGCTGTAACCTCCCCCTCTAATTAAGGACTGTAATTGCGGAGCAAGGATGCTATGGTTCAGCGGCAATGTTCTCGGTTAGGAGCATAGCAACCAGACTCAGCACCTCCCTCTCTTCGTGTTCTTGAAACATGCTCGCATCACAGACTCCACTGTCCCCAGCAAAAAGCAAAAGCCATCACTGTAGCTCAGAAGCACCAATCCCCACCCCGTTACCCAAGTGTGGTTCCTAGGAGACCACTGCTTCACTGGGCTTCACAGCTTTCTTGCTCTTGAGTATTTCAATGACATAGAACAAGGCCAGACTCTGGGAGGAGAGACCCTGGGCTCTGGGGAGGATCCTTTAGCCTTTTCTGTCTCAGATCTGTCCAGTAAAGCTGTGGCTCTTCAGGGGATCCTTTCTCTCTGCCTGCCTGCTCTCCTTTTCCTCCAACCCTCCCTCCCTCCCTCCCTTCCTTCCTCCCTCCCTCTTCCCTCCCTCCCTTCCTTCCTTTTCCCTTCCTCCCTTAAAGTCACTTAATACTAATATTAATAAACAATTGTCCAAATAATCCCAAGAGTACTTTTACTTCCCCCTCCACTTTAAAGACAAGGAAAACTATCCTAAAAGATGTTCACAGATATAGAAACCTCAGATGCTGATAGAGCTGGGATGTGACCCACGTCTGTCTGTCTGTCTGACCTTGGATTTCACTAAAACATATGACTCTTATGTGCTATTTTTTTTCACGTGGAAGGGGGTGGCAGACTAAAATTGCACCACCTTGCAGACTTTGGGGTGAGTGTGGTATGGCAGAGGGGTCACTGTTCTGTTCTCTGGTACACTGGAACATGGAAACTTTAAGGAAAGAGACATACTAAGGGACCAGGCAATGTGTGGGTTGACCAACTCAAAAACTATTGATGTGGGTTAATTAACCATTTCTTTCCTGAGTAGATTAGTCAGTATTCAAAGTAAAGTTCAGGGGCAAAAAGTGCTATTTAGCACGTATTTAGCAAAGCAACCTTATAGCTGTAGAGAAAAATGATTCCCCTTCGTCATTAATTCAGTACTTTTCTTCAAGACCTTAATTTGGACTTAGGGCTTCCCCATTAGCTATATAAATGGGATTAATGACTTGATTCCAACAGAGAACATAAGGTACTTAAGGAACTGTTTCAGCCTGATGATGCATTATTATTACTAGTAAAAGGTGGAAATATTAGCATTTTTATGGCCCCTTATTTGCAGAGACTATTTTGATGGCTTATTCATACACATATTATAAGCCTAATGGTCATTTGGTGTCCCCCCACTTGTCATGCTTGTGTATATTTTCAACATTAAAAATGCTGTAGTACTAGGATAAGTAATGTCCACAGAATCCTGCAACTAGCCTGTCCTATGTATAAGCATAGAATGCTTGCCTCCCCTGCTGAGGATCCTGACCAACTCTCTACCCAACTCTAAACACCTCTGCAGGAAATGTATAGGTTTAGGGACCCTAGAATCAGTTGTCTTCTTCTGGTGCAAAGTTTAAACGATGCTTTCTCTGGCTCCCTGGGGGCCTTCTGTGGCTCAGGTTCCCCGCTGGGCAGTGAGGAGTGGGGCAGTTGTGGTGGTGTTAACCTTTATTTCTACTTACAAATTTCGAATTACTATTTTTGCTCTATTTCTAAAATTTTTTAAATAAACTATAATAGGATTAGACTTTCTATTTTGAGGTACTCGATCTTTAATTGACTACCATAGCAGAGTTTATATGGGGTAAGGGGGGAGATGTTGGTTTGCTGCTATTGATCTTTCCTGCCACTTTGCATTGTAATATCTTCTAAGACCTCTATTTCCTGCTTAACAAGTTGGAGGGCCATGATAACAATAAGATATTTATCAGGTAGTTAAATGTCAAACACTTTGCTAAGTTTCTTAAATTCATGGTCACATTTGCCACTCCCAACAATGTTATGAAATAGATCCTGTTGTTATTCCCATCATACAGGGGATGGAGCTGAGTTTTAAATGACTTGCATAGCCAGCATTTAACCCAGTATTCAGCTTAGCTATCTGATTCAGCCTGTAGCCAAGCTGCACCTCAAATCTACGGAGTCTCACAGTCTAGACAGAATTCTGTGCTGGCTTTTGAAAACAGCTGCTTATAGTTTAGTTCGACTTATGGGTTTTTCAGGGACTTTCTGTGCACTCAAATTACCTATATGCACAGAGTTAAAATCCACAGAATGTCCTCAGTGCTAGATGCTTTTTTTTGGTCATAGTTTTTGCTTTTCCTGTTTCTAATTTTTTTTCCCTCCTTCCAAAATGGTGGTCTGGGCCCCAATTTTTGCATTCTTACTTGGTTTAGAAATCTGAGTTTATTCATTTTGCAGTCAGTCCCTCACATTACAGTGGGCTTTGGGGTATGGCTTCTTTACCACTCATTTGTGTTAATGAGTTAACATAGCAGTGGCCCCATTTTCCTTCTTCTTCTCCTTTGTACTGATACCTGGCAATTTCTTAGTGTGGAGCCATGATCTGGGGAGCAGGGCAGGGATGAACAGGACCAGCACCCATGTCAGAGTACTTTGTTGGATATCAGGAGTTCCTCCGCGCAGGTGTAGAGGAAACACCATGAAGGATGGAATCCGCAGGTGGCAGCGCTGTGACTGCCAAGCCCCAGGAGTAGGAGAAGCGCCCTGGGCACTGCTGGGCCCCTGGGACAGCCGGGCTATGGGCTACGATGTCAGGCCTAATGCAGGTGGTGAGTAATCAGCGGCTGTTACCTTCGCACAGGCACACCATCTGGGCCCTCCGAGATCTTCCCCGAGTTCCAGCCGAAGCCCTTGACGCACACCTGAGACCAGGTGAGCTTGGGGTGGGCCAGGAGGGGCGTGCTCCCTGGGCGTGGGGAGAGCTTCCTGCAGGCGGGTGCACCTGTGTGCGCGGCTCACCACGTGATTCTCAAAGAGCCGGAAGTCAGGCTCGAATGCACCCAGGTGTCAAGAGACAGGAGGGTTTCAGGATTTCTGTCTTGGCGGTCTGCTAATGCCTGCACCGGTTGCACGGGAAGCTGAGCACCACCAGGCCCCGGGCCGAGGCGCCGCTGCGGCTCGTTCACCAGTTGTCCTGCCTCAGGTCGTGCCTGAGAGCGAGGCCGCCTGCTGGGTGAGCAGCACCTTACCTGCAGGGGCCCCGGGCCCAGGCCGCCCCGCCGGCTGGCAGCACAGAAGCAACCAGGAGCGCGCGGCAAGAGCGGGCACGTGGCAGGGGTGCCGGAGGAGAGCGCCTCCAATTTTCCTTCGTATGGACTAGGAACGCGTTGAGGCTTCAGGAATTCTACAAAACTTAACAAAGGGTGTCTGCGGAATTTCCAGCCTCGTGTTTATGTGGCTCCTCCTCTGACCTCTCCTTGCGGCTGCGCCACTGTCTCTGTAGGAAAGCGGTGCTGAGGTGTTGGTACTTTCACGTCGTACGTCTGTCGCCCGCAGTGAACTGTGCGTGGGAGGAGTTCCAGTGGTCGAACTTGAGGTTCCAGCGGTAAGAGTTCACATTTAATAATGTCTACTTCCTGTAGAATCACACTGAGTCGCACCTCAGCCTTATGAACACCTACCCAAACCCTCATTTTACTAATGAAGAAATAGAAGTGACTTGCCCCGGTGATGCTGCTGGCAAATGGGGGAGTGGGCTCGAATTCTGCTCTGTCCACTTCTGACACAGCCTGTATGGGGGACACACAGCCAGGTGTGGTCGGAGGACATCCTGGTGATGTCAGCCAGAGGCCCCACCGCCTGCACGGAGCTGGTCCTCACAGAGATAGCTGGGACTCCTCCCTCTTTGCCAGGAGGATATTTTCTTCCCACTTGGGGCAGGAATTTACCTGGGTGCTTGACGTGGGCAGAAGGTGAGGGATATTCCTGAATCCTGGTTGTTGAGGAGGGAGCAGGTTTCTTTCAGTGACCCAGGGAATCCTCAAACCCAGCTGTCTTTTGGAAAGAATGAACCTGTTTCCCTCTCCGGTGCTCAGCAGGAGAGGAGCAGGGTCCTACACAAGGAGGAAGGAAAGACCTGTTTATTGAGCCCCTACTAGATGTATACTCTGTGCTAGGCGGTTTCAGGCTTCTTTTTTTGAAAAGCTCATTCCTCTATTTCCTTGCTAGGGCTCTGGTGCCTAAACACGTTTAGGGGGAGCGGAATCCTGAAAAAAACCTGAGAACTCATTTGACTTGGTTTTTGCATGGTCTTCATCACCCAAGGTAAGGCATTACATTGAGGACTTTGTGAATCTGAGAGTTTTGAGACTCTTGAAAGCACATGGCAGGAGCTGGGGACTCTGGGAGCAACAGTATTGCCTCTGCTCTGCCTTTTGGTTGTTATTCTTTAGTATCCCTGCCCCCAAGGCATTCTTAGGTGTTGCTGTCACCGGGCTCAGGAGATGAGATACAACGAGGTTCTGAGATCTTCCACTTTCCTCTTAGAAGGTTAAAAAGAACAGTGTGGTTGCAAAGTTGCCACAGGGCCCTGGAGTTTTGTGTCCCTGTGACATTGTATAGTGTGGATCTCTTATAGAGGAGGGGGGACTGTTTGCATTGTCTCCCAACCCATTCTTGCTGCAGATATCATTAAAACAGCCTTGCTGTCTTCCACAGAAAAATGTCACCTTAGAAGTCTGTTACTTTTTTTCCCCTCCAAATTTTTATTTAAATCCCAGTTAGTTAACATACAGTATAATATTAGTTTCAGGTGTAGAATTTAGTGATTCATCACTTACATACAGTACTCAGTAAGCCTGTGTTACTTTTGATGCTCTACAACTCAGAGCTACTCTTTGCAGCATTGAGTTAGATTTATTAGGTTCCCCCCAACATCTAAAATCCACTAAGCGCTGTGCAAGAACATCTGAGCGAACTACGGATGGACAGATTTTTCTGTTTTCAAAGGGAGCTGGTGGAACACTCCAGCAGTGGGCATTTCACCAGTTATAACTCATCTGCCGACGAATGTGATGCTCCACAAACATGATATTAGTGAACTTTACCGCCTTTAGTATTGTCTTCGTTTGTGTACTCTGTATTATATGGTAAGGTCACCTGCTTCTTGGCTGGTAGTTGAGCCTTTGGATAAGGGGATCGGGTTTTATTTTCACATTAACCTGCTTCTGATGCAGAGTTTAAGGTGAGATATAATAAGGCATGAGGTTAAAAAATGACCTGTATCAGGTGAGTGCACACTGTTTTCCATTATGACCTTGGAGGTGTACTTGGTTCTGCTGACAGTGCTCTGAGTTGCCCTGAGTTTTGTATCAGACTGAAACCTTGGTGACAAGTTTATTTAGCCCCATCTGATCTCCTGTTTATGAAACATTTGTATGAAAATACGCACATGTATCTAGTATAACAAAACTACTTAGTGCCTATGATGCAGGTGTGAGTTACTATTATTCAGGTTGCAGACTGCACAAATGCTCTAGTCTAGGGAGAGAGTTGAGGCAAAGAGCCAGCTTACACTGCATTTGCCAAGCTGTCCACCTGGAGGAAGCATATATTGTCTCTTTCGCACAAGGAATTGTGTGGGCTTGTGGTAGGCCTGTTACAGTGCGGGCCTGTGGGATGATGTTTATAAACACTATTACATTTAACTTGCACAAAAGCTGAGCAAGGAGTTTATTATTATCCTCACTTTACAGAGGGAGCAATTGGCTTGTAAAGGTAAAAATCACTGGCTCTAGTTTTATGGTATTGGAGAAGGGGGATGGAAGTTGAAAGGTGGAATTCAGATGGTGCTGAATTGGAAATGGGGATATTAGTATGAACTCATGGTTTCTCTCTCTCTCTCTCTCTCTCTCTTTTTTTTAAATAGATACAAGAAATAAATGCAGGCTAAAAACAGTGACATGCCACAAACAATGAATATACTTAGCATCCAGGTCTTTGTTTCTATATATTATTCTCCACTTGTTAAAATAGATCTTCTTGGGGAAATGGCTATTCTTGGGCTATTCTTGTAAAGCTTATCTTTACAAGATAAGTTGGAAAGTCCAGAAGGTAAAGAAATGCTCAAGGAATGATGGGGACACGGCCAAGGGACATAAAAGCCAGCTTGAAGGACCCCACTGGCCCAATTAGGGGCTAGTACAGCAGGGAAATAAGTAATGATAAAATTGATTGTTAGCCATTGAATAAAATAAGAAACCATGAGCCCACAATGATAGAAACAAACAAACAAATGGAGCATAATATAAAGATCTTCTTTACTGGCACAAAACAGAAATTGGCCCAAGTTCACATAGTTGAGTTTCAAACCATGGTCTGTGCAACTGCAGATCTTAACGTTTATTCCCCCTCAGTCACGGGGACTCTCTACAGCGACACAAAGATATGTTGGTAGGGAAAAGTGAGATGTCTTTATTTAGTGAGACTGGATTCAAGGAGGGCTTCACCGTGACTAAAACCAGACAGTTGTTGATATTTTGCGTACACTTTTTCAGAGTCATTTTCTTGTGTGCAGAGATTTTCAGAAAAGAAACTTAGTATTCAATTGGTTCTTTTCTGCTTTTGCTTTCAGAAGCAATGCAGGGCTTCTCTTGTTCGTTTGTTTTGTTTTGTTTTTACTATGATTGTGGCAAGAAAAACAACAAAGCTCAAATAAAATCATTAGAGGGAGGTCTTAGGCAAAGCTAAAGCAAAGATTCCAGAAAAGGCCAAGCACCAGACCCCAGGAAGATCAAGAAGCAAATCTCCCAACAGATGGTTCTGTAATGTGGTGGCTCTTTTATCTTCCTTCTTGTGGCTTTTCTGAGTCTCTGCTCCATTCTGTGTCACCTGATCAGCTTTGTCTGAGACTCTACCTTCCTAAGACTGTTGTGCCCATGGGTCAGTAATGTACTTTCAGGACTTTTAACTGTACCACCTGGAATTTCCCCTTTTGTTTCTTGGTTGAAATCCCCCAATGCAAGGAGTCTTATTAACTTTATTCCTTTTGTAAAGTCAGACAGTGCTCAGTCCATTGATGTTCCACTGCTACTTAAGTATGCATCCATGGTCCAGTCAGCTGAAACTGGTTGGAGATGGGGAGGGATTGAATGGGATCACAAGTTAAATCACATACTCTGTAGGGATTGTGAATAGGTGTTTCCGTACTGGGAAGAGATAGACCCCAACACAGCACAGAGTTGCTGTAACTACTATCCCATTGCAGTGATAAATGTTGACAAAATACTTCTTATAGTGAGGAGGAAGATATTATAGAGTGGCTGCTATGGTTTTGAAAAATGAAAGAGAGCATTTGTTTGACTGCTTGCATCCTCTGCTGTATGCTTGACTACTACTCCTTTAAGAATTTTAGGCTGGGGGCGCCTGCGTGGCTCCATTGGTTAAGGATCACACTCTTGATTTTGGTTCAGATCATGATCTGAGGGTCATGATCTCAGGGTTGTGAGACTGAGCCCCATGCCAAGCACAGAGCCCGCTTAAGATTCTCTCTCTCTCTCTCTGTCTCTTTCCTTCTTCATTTTGCTCCTCCCTACCTTCCAAAAAGATTTTTTTGGGCCTGCCCTTGAGAGTGACCAGGAAACCTGGACCGAAAGGAGCCCCCGCACCCGAGAGTCAGCTTTGAAACTACTCCAGGACCTAGTGCCCACTTCCTGGTGCAGACCTGGTTTCTCATCGATTCTCTTTGGCTGAAGATCCCTGCACTAAACCTGTTCTTAACCTGTTTGGGTTACAATCAAATCTCAGATGCTTTTCTTGGTTAGATGCTTAAGGGAATCCCTTGAGTTGCTAATTTCTGTACACATCCTTGAGTGCCACCTGATTGTACCCAGTCTTGATATTTTTTTTCCTATTTGTAACTGCTAATAGCTAACATTTATTGATGTATTACATGTCAGGCATTATGCTAAGCTCCCTTTTTGTGTTAACTTTTATGTTAACTCCCCCTTATGGGGCATTATCCCTATTTTACAGATGATGAAATAAAGTTTAAGAAAATAAAATAACTTGCCAAAGCTAACATAACTGTTAATGTCCAAGGTAGAATTCAAACCTTTTATATTTAAATATACGAGCCTATAAATTTCTGCCTTGCAGTATACTTGTCAGCAGCAAAGATCCAGCACTTTCTGCATACAGAGGCTGTTTGTCCAGTTGTGATGTATGTCTAAGCTTGGTCTCCTCAACTAAGCTATCCCAGGAAATTCATCTCTTGAGTTTTTCATACTCAAACCTAGCTCTCAAATATTCTCTCCCTGGACCTTCACTGTATTCCAGTTCTCAGACACATTACATGGTATTTTTTTTTCCCCCATTCAGCTCCAGGTTGGTTTCCAAGGAAAAGAAGTTTCAGTGTTTTCCTCCTGAACTCTAGATCCCTAAATTTTTACCAATGATAATGGGCAAAACCATATACCTGACACAAATTGTGAAGCAACTGGCCCTATTAGAGGAGGGAAATGTAACTATATGGGTGCTGGTCTTTTCTGGCAACCAGTTTGCTTGAGAAAATTTGATAAGAATAAAAAATATAATTGACTTGGCCGACATCTCTGCATTCCTATATTCACACCTCCTGTCCCCCTGGCCAAAGCAGCACTAGAGAGTGAGGAAAAAAAGAACATCTTCCATTTGCCAATTACAAAAGCTGCCCTGTTAGTAAAATTTTTAAACTAAAATTGTTATAAAAAAGTCTTTGTGCAGGACATCCAGGTAATGCCTATCTTTCAGGCAGCATCTTATGATCCTTCTCTGTTTTAGTTTCTCCTTGGGCTCTGAGATTAAATGCGTCAAAGTCTAGCTAGGATTTCGGGGGTGCTACCCCCCAGTGAGTCAGGCTGAGCACAGGTGATTGTGATTGCATTTCATGGAAGCCTGGGTGAGCAAGGGTGAGTCTGACCACAGAACTCAGAGAGCCTGGCTCAGCATAACCTGACTGAGTTCTGCCAAGAGATGGCCCATTTCCCTTCCCCCCCAATAGCTTATTATAAATGATAAAATTAAAGAACACTTCTATAGTTTACCACTCTAATTTAATAAAGCAACATGTGGTGCCTGAACTGGCTAATGATGTCATGGCCTTGCATTTGGGGCAAGCTGATTTCCTCTGAGGATGAATGGTCATGGTAATTTCATTCTGCTCTAAATGAGTAGTTGTTTACCATTTTTATACTCTTAATTATAAGTTTAAAGAAGGGACAAAGTATTATCCTTATTTCTTCCAACTCTAGATTCTATCACAATGCTAAGCACAGTAAGTGTGCTAGGTAAATGTACACATTAAACTGAATTGCATTGAAATTATTTTTTATTATGTAGGTAATACATGCCATTGTAAAAAAATGGGGCAATCTTGGAAATATAAGAAATAAATGAAAATAATTTGTAACACATCTACAGAAAGTTACTAGTTTTAGTCTTTTTTCAAAAACAGCTTTAGTGAGGCATAACTTACATGCCATAAAAAGAGTACTTGTAGAGTTCAGTGAATTCTAAGTTTATATGATTTCCTAGCAATCACCACAATTCAGTTTTAGGATACATCATTCAAAAAAATTCCCTTGTACTCATTTAAATTATATAATAATAAATACATTGAAGATATATAGCTGGTTCTAAAAGAAGATACATAACTGGCTATCAAATTCTATGTAGAATTTTGTACTTAAAAAAAATTCCTAATATAAATATTTCCCCCTGGAATCAGGAACATAAAATGCAAACATTTGAATCTCTGCTTTATAATCTGCTAATGATGTGTCCCAAATTACCATACTGATTCTAATTTTATTCTAATGTAAACTATAACAGAGTAAACATATTTGTGTCTAATTTCCCAAAGTAAAAAATATATATATTGACTACCATAGGTACAATCACTAGATTTTGACATATCACATACTGTTTTTCAAACATTTACAACTTTCTTCCCCCAAAAGAACATATAAAAGTGATTATTGCCACCTTTAAGTATAGTCTTTATAATTATGTAAAATTATATAAACCTTTGCAAATTTTTTTTTATTAATTTTTATTAACATATAATGTATTATTTGCCCCAGGGTACATGTCTGTGAATCTTCGGGCTTACACATTTCACAGCACTTAATAGCACATACCCTCCCCATTGTCCACAACCCAGCCACCCTATCCCTACCCCACCACCCCCCCCGGCCACCCTTAGTTCATTTCTTGATAAACCTTTGCAAATTTGAAGGATGATTCCAGAGAATGTGGCTGTGTGTTGCCTTGGGGCTCATATGCACAATTTTGAGCAGTTTGCATGCTCCTGATCATGAGAATATGCTTGGGACTGCGTTCAGCCCATGCTGAACCACCCAAACTGACCAGGGGGTTGCATCCACCCAACCCTCACCTTTTCTACGCCATACAAGGGCACACCCCACTCCCCAAACCGTGTGCTCATCTGGTGAGGGCACTTTTGTCTAATTAGTTGAAAGTCTTCCTGAAGGCCCGTTGGGGCTGTGATGGGTGTCTTCAGAACGATTACCATCTGAGTCTTTGCTTGCTCTTCAGATGCTGCTTTGTGGGAGCGGCAAAGCTCAGCTGTGATTAACCTATAAGACGGTCAGGTGAACAGAGCTGTCTAGGGAGCTTGGAAAAAGTTCTCCATGATTGACCTGTCCAGGCTGATCGGTCATTGCAGTTCACTTGGGTCCTTCCCTCCTGCCCCCACACCTACCGCCACCTTCATGCTGAATGTCCTCACTCTGCTGCCATCTGTATTCCTCTATCTGTCTAAATACTCCTCATCCTTTAAGATTTGGCACACTATCCTCTTATGATGTGGAACCTTCTTTTGTCACCTGAATTCTTAGCTACGCTTGGTATGTCATTATCCCAATTAATTATCCTACCTTTCCCTCCCTTAAATGTACATTAATTTTTGTCCTTATACCATATGGAAATTAAGTGCACATGCTCTGAAGCTGGCTGGGTTTGCTACCTGGCTCCATGACTTAGCCAACAGGGAGGTCTTGTGATGTTTCGGAATCACTCTGGGCCTCAATTTTCTTGTGTGTAAATGGAAATAATAATAATAATAGTGTCTACCTCTTTGGGTTTTTAGGAAGTTCAACAAGTTGATGATACTGTTTTTGCAAAAGTACTTTTCCAAAAAGTACCTCATGAATGGTTATTTTTATCTTTGATGTGAATTCCTTCGTTTTGCCACATGTGTTGTAAATTGAGAGCAGCAACTGTTTCTTACATTTCTTTGTATTCTAAATAACTATTGTTTCCACTTTCCAGACAAGGAATAGTCAGTTCAGAGAGGCTGTAACTCACTAGTTGTGGAACTGACATCAGGATGGAAGGCCTACTGGTTGTCAGATCTGTGTTTCTTCAACTTTTACCATTTCATTTGACCTCAATATTATTTTTTTCCTCCAGGTATCCTCTTCCATCCCATGAAATACATTTCAGTACCATGTTTTCTTAACTTTAAATAAGATAAAACAGGGAATGTTCAATCAAAATAATTCTAATTGGCTACAAACATAAACATAACCCCATTTCACCCATATTGTTAGAAGAGTTAATGGGACCTGCAGAGCCACAGAGCTGGATACATTGGTTTATGCAAACAGTGAATCTAATTTCCTCTAAAAACATCTCCCTGCAGGAGTAGTTGAAGGAGATGGGAAGGAGAGAAAATTTGGGGTGGAACTTCAAAAAATCAATTTGCCGTCAATTATCTGTTCTTACTACACAGACTTGAAAAAAAAATCATTGTATGACAAAAATGTATTTACGTACACATAATTCCTTTCAAATGTAAAGAGTAAAAGTAACAAGGAAATAATACATTTTACACTGCAGTTGAGCTCAGCCAAAATCGATAGGATGGACTCCCCCCTTTTTCTGACCTATTCCCTTGAAATCCTTCATAAATACTATCTTTAAGAGTTTAGTATTAGGAGACTTCCAGGGAAGATGGCATAGTAGGAAGGTCCTAAACTCATATCATTCCACAGATACAACTAGATAACCTGAAGACTAGCAGAACAAATTCTCTATAGCTAAGTGTTGAGAAGAAGACATATAGAAGGTAGGAAGGACAGGGACACAGTTGGGACCTAAGTGAGCCTGCTGAATTGTTTATGGGAGGGAGGAACATGGTATGTATGGAGAAAGCTGAGAAATAGACCTTCATACCAAGTTTCCCAGGCAAGGGGAATTTGCATGGGGAAGGTGAATCCCCATAGCATTTGTATTTGAAAACCATAGGAACCTAATTTCACGAGTTCTTACTACTTCTGGGGCTTAAGACTTGGCACTTTAAAAGTCACTGGGAGAGATGGAGGTTGATAAGAAACAGTTCTCACCTTTAAAGAGACAGCATGGCAAATAGCCCTATGAAGGTACAGCATAGAATCAGGAGTTTGAAAAATGCTGAGGTATATGGGAATGAGACTGACTTACTAATCTCAGAGTGTGAGAGGCAGGGATCTTTAGGATTCTCCTCAAGGAACAAAGGAGTTGGTGGGTGTCACTGACCTTCCCTGCTAACAGCCTGCCCATCCTCCTCTTCTCCTGCAGACATGGCCCTTCCAGTCAGACTTCAGCTCCATCCAGGTCCCCTCCCACAGCAGACCTGAACAAACCTTGCTAACACTGCACTGTCCACCCTTGTACTCTTCTATGGACCTCCTCCTCCAATCAGACCCATGAGGCTAGCTATAGGTCCCCTCCTATAGTGGTCAAGGCTGATCTTGTTGGCAGTGTGTACCCTGACCCTACATTCTCCCGTGGACTAGTCCCTTCCATCCCTCCCACAATTAATTACTCTTAATTGTAAGTCTAAGAAGACAGAAGAATATGTCCCAAGTGAAAGAACAGGACAAAATCACAGCAAGAGAGCCAAAATAAATGGATTACAAGTAATATGTCTGATAGAGAATTGAAAGTAATGGTCATAAAGATACTCACTGGACTTGAGAAAAGAGTGGAAAGTGAAAGGGAAGCTGGGGTACCAATACTTGTGTTGGACAAAGTAGACTTTTTTTTTTTAGGCTATTAGCATGTATTTTATTTATTTTTTTCCCCAAATATGTTTATTTTGTTTTTTCAGTGTTACAAGATTAATTGTTCATGCACCACACCCAGTGCTCCATGCAGTACGTGCCCTCCTCAATAGACTTTAAAACAGACTATAATGAGACAAAGAAGGGCGCTATATAATCATAGAGCAATGCACAAGAAGATATAACAATTGTGAATATTTATGCACACAATGTGGGAGATATACATAGAGCAGTTAATAAACAAAGGAGGTAATCAATGTGATACAATAATAGTAGGGAATGTTAACATGTCACTTACATCAATGGACAGATCATTGTAACAGAAAATCAGTAAGGAAATAGTGGCTTTGAATGACTCATTGGACTAGACAGATCTAACAGATGTATTCAGAATATTCTATCCTAAAACAGCAGAATACACATTCTTTTCAAGTGCACACAGAACATTCTCCAGAATAGATCACACATTAGGCCCCAAAACATGTCTCAATAAATTCAAAGAGATCAAAAACATACTGTGCATCTTTTCCCACCATAGTTCTAGGAAACTAAAAATCAGTTATAAGAAAAAAATCTGGAAAGAACACAAAGACATGTAGGTAAACAGTGTGCTACTAAACAATGAATAGGTCAACCAAGAAATCAGAGAGGAAATAAAAAAGAACACATGGAGACAAATGAAAATGAAAACACAACAGTCCAAAATGTTTGAGATATAGCAAAAGCTGTTAAAAGAGGAAAGTTTATAGCAATACCGGATTACCTCAAGAAGTAAGAAAAATCTCAAATAAATAACCTAAACTTACACATAAAGGAGCTAGAGAAAGAACAAACAAAACCACAAACCAGAAGGAAGGAAATGATGAAGATCAGAACAGAAATAAATGATACAGAAACTAAAAAAAGCCAATAGAACAGATCAGTGAAACCAGAAAGTGGTCTTTGAGATCGTCAAAATTGATAAATGTTTAGGCAAACTCATAAAAAAGAGAGAGCTAGAGAGAGAGAAAAAAAAATCAGAAATGAAAGAGGAGAAATAACCAACATCACAGAAATACAAAGTTTATAAGGAAGTATTATGAAAAATATATGGCCACAAGTTGGACAACCTACAAGAAATGGATACATCTCTAGAAACCTATAGCCTACTAAATCTGAATCAAGAAGAAATAGAAAATTTGTACAGATTGATTACCAACAATGAAATTGAATCAGTAATTAAAAAAACTAACCAAAGACCAGGACTGGACAGGTTCATAGGGGAATTCTACCAAACTTTAAAAGAAGAGTTAATATCTATTATTCTCAAACTATTTTAGAGAATAGAAGAGGAAGGAAGACTTCCAGATTCATTCTATAAGGTGAGGATTAGCCTGATACCAAAGTCAGATAAAGTTATATGCAACTAATGAATCACTGAACATTATATAGAAAACTAATGATGTACTATATTTTGGCTAATTGAATTTAAATTTAAAAAAAAGAAAAGATATTACAAAAAGAACTCTGATGAACATAGATGCAAAAATTCTCAATGATGTATCAGTAAACAGAATCCAACAACATTAACAAAATCATTCATCACAACCAAGTGGGATTTATTCCTAGGATACAAGGGGGTTCAATATTCACAAATCAATCAATGTGATACATCACAACAATGAGAGAAAGGATAAAACCCATATGATAATTTCAATAGAAGTAGGAAAAGCACTTGACAAAGTAAAACAATCCATTCATAGTAAAAACCCTCAACAAAGTAGGTTTAGAGGGAACATACTCAACATAATAAACGCCTTGCATGAAAATCCCACAGTTAACTTTATCCTCAGTGGTGAACTCTGAGAGCTTTTCCCTTAAGATCAGGAATAAGACAAAGATATCCACTTTTACCACCTTTATTCAACATACTACTGGAAGTCCTAGCCACAACAGTCAGACGAGAAAAGAAATAAAAGAAATCTGAATTGGTAAGGAGGTAACGAAGGAGTAAAACTCACTATTTGCAGGTGATTCCATGATACTATATATATATATATATATATATACTATATACTATACTATATATATATACTATATATATATATATATACATATATATATATACTATATATACTATATATATACTATATATATACTATATATACTATATATATACTATATATATATATATATATATACATACACACACACACACACACACATGTTTGTGTGTGTGTATTTTCTCTCTCTCTATATAAATAAAACACCAAGGATTCCACAAAAGAAAAAAAACCCTACTAGAACTGTAAAATGAATTCAGCAAGGTCACAGGATATAAAATCAATGTGAAGAAATCTGTTGCATTTCTCTATACTGATAATGAAGTAGCAGAAAGAGAAATCAGGAAAAACAGTCCCATTTATAATTGCACAGAAGATAATAAGATACTTAGGAATAAACTTATCTAAGGAGATGAAAGACCTGTACTCTGAAAACTATAAAACACTGATGAAAGAAATTGAAGATGACACAAACAAATGGAAGAGTATTTCATGCTTATGGATTGGAAGAAAAAATATTGTTAAAATGTCCATGCTACCCAAAGCAAGCTACAGATTTGAAAATCTGTGAATTTCAAGAAAATGAAAATTTTCTTTTTCAAGAAAAAGCATTTTTCACAGGACTCAAACAAATAATCCTAAACTTTGTATGGAACCACAAAAGACCCTAAAGCACTGTTGAAAAAGAACAAAGCTGAAGTATCACAGTCCTTGATTTGAAGGTGTACTACAAAGCTGTTGCAATCAAAACAGTATGTTATTGACACCAAAATAAGTACATGGATCAATAGAACATAAAAGAGTCGAGAAGTAAACCAACAGTTATATGGTTAATTAATCTTCGATAAAGGAAGCAAGAATATGCAATGGGAAAAAGACAGTCTCTTACAAATGGTGTTGGGAAAATTGGGTAGTTTTGTGCAAAAGAATTAGACTGGAGCACTTTCTTACACCACACACAAAACTAACCAAAATTCTAAAATGGATTAAAAGCCAAAATGAGAGGCCTGAAGCCATAAAAACTTAGAAGAGAGCATGGACAGCAATATCTCTGACATTGGCCATAGCAATATTTTTCTAGCTGTTTCCTGAGGTATGGGAGACAAAAGCAAAAATAAACTGTTGAGACTACATCAAAATAAAAAGCTTCTACACAGCAGAGGAAATATTCAACAAAATTAAAACACATTCTACTAAATAGGAGGTATTTGTAAGTGACATATTTGATAAAGGATTAGTATCCAAAATATATAAAAAAAACCTTATGCAACTCAATACTAAAACCCCTGACAAATAATCTAATTAAAAGGGACAGAAGACATGAACAGACATTTCTCCAAGGAAGGTATAGAGATGGTCAATGAACATAAAAAGATACTCAGCACCACTCATCATCAGGGAAATGCAAATCAAAACCACAATAAGATATCACCTTACACCTGTAAGAATGGCTAAAATGAAAACCTTAAGAAACAACAAATGTTGACGTGGATGTGGAGAAAAATGAACTATTGTGCACTGTTGATGGGAATGTAAACTGGTGTAGCCAGTACTGAAGACAGTATGGAGGTTTGTGCTGATCTAGTAATCACATCACTGGTTATTTACCCAGAAAATATGAAAACACTAATTCAAAGGGATACATGCATCCCTACATTTATAGCAGCATGATATATAATAGCCATATTGTAGAAGTAGTCTGTCTATTGATAGATGAATGTTTAAAGATGTGGGCTCTGTGTGTGTGTGTGTGTGTACATGTCTGTATAAATAGAATATTATTCAGTCATAAAAAAGAATGAAATCTTGCTATTTGCAATGACATGGATGGATTTAGAGAGTAGAATGCTAAGTGAAATAGTCAGAGAAAGACAAATGCCGTCTGATTTCACTCAATGTGAAATTCAAGAACAAGACAAAGAAAAAAAGAGATGAACCAAGAAACAGACTCTTAACTATACAGAACAAAATGATGGTTCCAGAGGGGAGGTGAGTGAGGGCATGGGTGAAATTGGTGAAGGGAGGAGTTAAGAGTATACTTAATATGATGCACACTGAGTAATGTATAGAATTGTTGAATCTCAATATTGTATACCTTTCATGGGTGAGGATATAGGTTAAATAGGTGATG
The DNA here is from genome assembly GCA_028646535.1 of Procyon lotor. Taxonomy (NCBI): domain Eukaryota; kingdom Metazoa; phylum Chordata; class Mammalia; order Carnivora; family Procyonidae; genus Procyon; species Procyon lotor. The sequence goes on from CM053617.1 coordinate 53,548,742, forward strand.
GGGATTAAGGAGTACACTTACATGTTGACCACTGAATGTTGTATGGAAGTGTGAAATCACTATATTGTACAAATGAAACTAATATTACAGTGTATGGTAACTGGAATAAAAGTAAAACCTTAAACACAATGTTGTACACCTTAATCTAATATACACTATGTTAACTCTAGTGGAATTAAATAAAAGAGTTTGGGGAATTTAGAACTGAGAAATGCTTTTCTTTCTTTTTCTTTTCTCATTTGTTATGTTTGCAGTAGGAGCATTCATGTCATTTAAGAAAAACAAAATAAAATTATATTTATTTAGTCTTGTTTGACTTAGAATTTGTTCACATTGCATCTACCCATTGCAACTTAAGAAAACTTTTTAAGTCTCATTTTTTTTCATCCTGTGAAAGGCCATATAAAAGTAACATGATAATGTGTTACTAAATTTTAAAGTACTGCACAAATGTGAGAAATGTTGTGGGGAATTATATTTAAGACCCAATAATTTAAACATATTTGAAAGTGATAATTTACCTTACCTTTTTTTTTTTAATTCAGAAAAGCCTATTTCAGCCAGTCTGGGAGCATTGTTTACAACCTAACAATAAATATGCTAATACAAAATTTTCATAATGAGTTCACTAAACAAGGTGCTCTCTGTGGAATATTTTCTTTTACCATTTAATCAGATTTTAGTTTTTCTGCCTTTTAAATGTTTCATAATTTTTACTTTCCACAAAGTCAAAATGATGGTCATTTAGTAAATGCAAATTCATGAGGCCTGCTTATTGCTTTCTACACCTTAGTTGGGAAATCTCAGATCTGCAAATCTAGGTTGAATTACAGGCTTCCATTGCTTTGTAGAGAGCATGTTCCTTTCTGTAAATCTTCTGAATTTTCCTTTTCTTTGGGATTTCTTAAAAAAGAGAAAAACAAAGGTGGAGGTAAATGTGTCCTTACTTCTTGCTCATTATTAGTATGACATTGCTTATTGGGCACCAGGGGCTGTCACATATTTTACAAATACCTGAGGCCCTTACTTTACATATTCTTTGGTGGCTTGAGATTTCTTCTTCACATAGTATTCAGTGTATGTCTCAGGAAAAAAAATCAGTAACCAGTAACCATCCTTCCGTTGATCTGCTTGCTGTGGAGCTATCGGTAGGCTTTGTGTAAATAATGCTAAATTCCATCTTCCCAGCATCTGTATCTAAATGTGATTACTAAGGCTACACCCAACCCAACATTGTGCTACAAGTTGCATGGGATAGAATAAAGGTCATCTTTAATTATTAGCTTTGTGAACCATAATTGTTACAAAAGTATTTAAGGGCTTAAAATCCAGAAGAGGAGATGTGCTATGTGCATGTAATGATTAATGAACAAGAGCAGGA
>CM053617.1:53550622-53592304 GCA_028646535.1 Procyon lotor
CTCACATAAATGCTTCTCCATTATAAGAAAGATAAGTTCCTATATCCAAACTGCCCAGGTCCCTACAACAGTACATACCCTAACCCCCTTCTGATGTGACTCCAGGAATAATTTGGATCAAAGAGAAGGCAGTTGCCAGCTCCAGATGTCAGGCAGCAAGTCTGGGGAATACAGAGATAGTCCCTCTACCCCAAAGAACCCATTATGATCCTATAATCGGTACCTTCCATTTCCCCCTTCACTCACTCGGTTACTGAACGGCATCTGTTCAGAGAATATATGTTACCTACAGAGGTTGGTCTGTAGTGGTAAAAAGAGTGCTTGGCTAGAAGTCAGGAAACTAAGCCCCCTCTTCCAGATCTACTTCAGAAAGTTGTCATTGGAGCTTTCTGAGACTTAGGGTCTGCCCTAAACAGTTGATATGAAGAACAAATGAGAGGCTCAGTGGTAATGAGGGGAATCTTTGAAACTGATGACTGGAAGTTCTAGGTGCAACCATATTGCCTTACGAGCAAAGAACAAGTAGATGATCATAGTGGGGAGAGGTCACATTCCATGACCTTGGCCGTATTACCTGTAAGTTAACCTTCCTGAGACTCAGTTTCCACATCTTTGAAATGAAGATAATAGTAGAACCCAACTCATAGAATCATTGTTAGGATTATGAAACAGCCTATAAAAAGAACTTAGCATGTCCTTTGACTCATCAAAAGTATTTAAAAATGCCAACTAACAAAATTAACTAAAACAAGTAAGTTTTTATGATGAGGTCTGGGGAAATCCAGGGATGGGCCACTTCCTGGGCTGAACAGACCTGAATGGAGTTTCACAGCAGGGAGCCAAGGCAGCCTTAGAATTGTGGATACTTAGAATGAAAATGGGAGTGAAGCAACCTCCTCCAAGTCAGATCTTTACCTAAGCTAGCTTTGCCAAGCATGGCTCATGTCTGACATTTACAATGTATTTAACTCTCTGCAGACCATGACATGTGCTAGAGGAGATTCATCAGTGTAGTTTAGAAGTTAGTACCCTATGTTTTGGACCCAAACATTCATACTTATGAGTTCATACTCTGCCATGGATGGGCTGTGTGACCACAGGCAAATTACTTAATCTCTCTGAGCCTTATTCTTAATCTGTCAAATGGAAATAATAATTAATTTCATAGAGCTGTGGGGAGGAGTGAATGAGACTGTGTGTGGGGTATGTCTCCTACCCAACCTATTACCAAGAGTATGCACTCAGTAAATACTAACTCCCATTATTAATAATTTTATCTGTCCCTGCCTTTCAAAAGTTTGTAGTATATTTGCAGGGACAAAGCTAATACACTAAAAGATGAGTCCACAGTAAAGATAGAAAACCATTACATGCTAAAATTGGGGAAACATCTATTTATTATACATTTGTGAGTTTGTAGTATGTGCCAGACTGTGCTGGTAGTTGGAGACACAGTAATGAATAAAATAGCCATACTCCAGCTATTACCATCCAAGTATGCTGGTGACTCACATAGAGTCTGTGGCATGGGGCACCCAGCTCCCTTCCACAGCTAAAGCCATGCAGCCCTCCAGATCAAAAAGACTCAGTGTGGGGTCTTCTCTCTAAGAAACATTCATCTTTCTGGGGAGCCTAGGTGACTCAGTTGGTTAAGTATCTGCCTCTTGATTTTGACTCAGATCATAGTCCCAGGGTCATGAGATCAAGCCTTATGTTGGGCTCCACACTGGGTGTGGAGCCTGCTTGGGATTCTCTCTCTTCTTCTGCCCCTCATTGCTCCCCACCTCTAAAAAAAATAAATAAATCTTTGGTGAAAAAAATCATGCCTCTCAAAAAGGCATGAAGAAAGGAATCTTTAGCTCACTATTTGCCATCCTCCTTTTAGCTAATGTAATCTGCAAAAACTTGCAGGAAGTTCAGGTAATTCCCAGATCTAAAATCTCAGAGTCAAGAGCTGAAGTCCCAGGGCCTCATTTGCATTCATGAATATGCAGCAGCACGAGCCTGTTGCTTGGGATTTCTGCCCTTTGATGCATGTCAGGGCTATGTTTGTGGCTCTACACTATCCCTTCCTAAATGGAGTGCGCAGTCAGGAAATGCAGACCTTAGAGCTGCAGGGGTGGGAAGAGCCACGCTCAATCTCCAGCCCCTGTCATTTCTTCTCTGCAACTGAATCTCAAAACTAGCCCTTCTCATCTTTGAATCGTTTTCAGTTCTGTTTCAAAACACAGAAAAATAATATAATATTTTGTTTTCCTCTAGACCGATTTTTGAGTGATAGGAAGCAAATGATTTAAGTGTAAAATGCTTCTACTAATAATCTTCTCAGACTCAAAAGTCCCAGAAAAGGCAAACACCACAGAAATACTGTAATCTCTGCTGATCTTAAAAGCAGGACCAAAGAGCTTATATTTCAGAGATTCAAGAGAGATGTAGTTTAATCTTAGACATTAGCAGCCAATTCTGTTTTCATTGTGAGGCCATTTGTGCCTATCAGAGGCTTTCTGAAATAAAACTAAAAGTACTTGCCTCTTGTCTTTGGTCTTGGCAGAAAGGTATTCTCTCAAGAAAGGATTTAGCAGCCCAAGTCAGCCTTATGGACCTGGCGTTATTACCATCATCTGCCTAGCCAACTGAGAAGTTCCTTTTTTGTAGGATCACAATCCTCTTGGATTCCACTAATGGGGCTGGGAAGTTCCCTGCATTGTCAGGGGACCTTCTTGAAGGAAGAAGCCAGTTTCTGGAGTCCAGGCTGGCCCTGGCCCTGGGTGAGTGCCATACCCAAATGGTGCCGAATCTCCTTCCACATGCTAGGCTTCTGAGTTCTATCCTCAGCTAGAACCATAAGGGCAGCAAGAGAGTGCACCAAAGGCCGTGGTTAGACATGATACTGCTCTTCTTTGGGCGCCCAGAAAGGTATTCCAGAAAACCTCTTATTCACATTACAGATATCCTTAAAATTAAAACAGACTTGCCAGCTAATGTCAAAGATTCACAGGATGTTGCTACTTTATAGCTGTTACCATCTCTAAAGAGACATTTCATCACAGTGGTGATAGAGAAGGGTCTTTCTTATCAGACTAGACCTGAGGAGAAGAGCCAGGCCCCAAAGTGGGACAGAAAGTGAGGGAACCAGCATTTCCTGAACATCTACCCTGATCATCAAGGCCAGATACTGCTTCACAACAGATATGTTTAGTAGGAATAACTTCCCCGTGAGTTATGCATTATTATTCTCTATTCATGGATGAGGAAACAAAGCTCAGAAAGGTTAAGCCACTTGTCTGAGGTCATAAAGCCAGATGCAGAATGCCAAGTGAGGTCTGGTTCTTTGCACTCCACAGGATACCTCAGATGTATATCCCAGTTCTAGTCCTATCTCTTACTGTCCACAAGTATGACCCTGTCCCCAGCAGAGGGGTAGAAATCCAAGGCCACATACATAGGGGATAGAAAGTTGATTACATCCATGGCAAAAAAAAATCCAGTGGTTCTAGAAGGAGCAGAGAGAGACCTGTTCCAAACTTAAGCTGCATCAGATTTGGCTCAGATGTCAGGGAACAGTTGGTGGGTCACTTGTAAGAGAATGTCTCCAAAGACTGCCTGACTATAAGGTCCTTGCTCAAGGAACCTAAGAGGTGACACCCTCCTCTAGCTGGTCTGTTGTAAGATGCCCTGGGAGCAAGAGAAAGTTCCAGGTGGCTTCTGAAGGTCTCTGTCCACCACAGACAAACGTGGCCAAGCTTTAAGGCAGAAGATGTCTCAAATCAGGCACCAAAGAATCCCTGGAATCAGAACTGAGATCAATAGCTCTGACCATATATCACTTAGACCAGTCGCCTAATGTCTTTGTGCCTCAGTGTCCTCAGCTAAAACACTGGCCATGAATATGCTTTGCAAAGATAAACATTCTCAACACCCAAAGTACATACAATCTACAAGGAGCAAAAAATGTACAAGGCATAAGATGAAAACTAGAAGGTAAAATATAATTTTAAAAAGGGATGAAACCAAACAGAATAGTTAAGGTTACAAGTTTGATCATTTATACAACACAATGACATTCTCTTTGTGTATTTGTTTTTAAACACAAACATTTATAAAAAGATTGGAGGCCATCATCTTTCATGGTGAGTTTATCTATAAACACCATGTCTCTCAAGATGTGGTATCAAAATACCTGAGTCAGAATCCCCAGGGCATTAATTTTAAAGAGATTCCTGGACCTCACCCCAGACTTGCTGAATCAAAATCCTCAGGGATACAGCCCAGGACTCTGCACTCTAATAAATGGTGCCCATGCAGGTAGTAGACAGACCCCTGCTCTAAGAAGCCTGCAAGAGCATCTTCCAATCACATTGTTAACCCTGGAAGAAGCATAGCCAACACTGTTAATGAATAAATGGGGAGGATGGGGGGCGGGGGGGCAGTGCTGTTGTTTCGGGCTAACTGAGGCCTCCAGGAAAGCTCATCATATCACGGTGGAGGATGCTGATGCTTTTAGTGGAGTACAAGATTATCACGCCCAATTTACAGAAACCTGGGGAGAAGCTTCGGGGGTAGGATATGCATCCAGTGTTTACACAAGTTCACACATTTGGCTCTTATTAAGCCCCAAACTATTTTACCTGAGGATGAAAGGGCCTGCTGTAAACTTAAAATAACAACGGTGTATGTATGCATGTGTTTATATGTATGTCTTTATGCATCTTACAAGCCTCCCCTTTTCTCCATCCCCCTCCTCCATGCCCACATCAGCCTCTAGTGAGCCAAAAGATAAAATGTGCCCTTTCATCTCCAGCTACAGCCAGGATTCCTAACATAGAAAGTAACCTGAATGCCTTTGATACTAAGGTTGGAAATGGACACCTAATAGACTTTTTAGACCTGAACTAATCAGACAGCTCTGGGCATGTGGAGTGGTGTCCTTGGACTAGGCCTTCATGCATTTCACACGAGAGGACTCAAGCTTAATGAATTAATCAGAGAGCCTAACTCTCGTCCTGGCCAGAGCATCCTGTTACTAAGACTCTGAGAACCAGGCCCAGCGGGTGAGAGCTGACCTCTTGGTACAGAATCTGAGGTCAGAGAGTCTGCAGACTATCACACTCACCCAAGTAACTCAACTTGGCAAACTCAAGGGCCAGAATCCCAGGTCTCAGCTCTTAATTATCAGCTCTGTGAACAGGGACAAATAGCTAACCTCTCTGGTTCTCATTTTCCTCATTTGTAAAATAGTGACAATAATAGTGCACACCTCCTAACATTTCTGTGAATGAACAAGTACAATGACTCAGCAGACTTGCCTAAGGTGCTACCTGCCACAGGCTGAGCCCTCCGTTAACATGTGTTTAATGTAAGAAAATGCATGTATCTGGTCATGGATCTGTAAAACTTGTCCAGTGAGTAACTATATTTTATTGAACTACATATATATTATACATATATTATATTATATATATATTATATAACTATAATTTATTGAAAAAATACTTAATATATATATACATATATGTATAGTTTATATATAGAACTACAAGGTTCTATATATAGAATACTCATTCAAATTTGGAATGCATCTGGAAACACAAAAGAGCTATCATTTTCAAATAGCTATTGGGACCCTCCAAAGCTGTGTGACTCTAGTGAGACTCCAGTAGTATTCGATAATGTGTCACAATGGCCTTTCTATTGTGTGCTTCTAAACACCTGACACGGGTTCCCTCATCTCCTTTCTCCTGCGCCCCAACAGGAAGAGAGAATCTTGTCTTTACTTTGGGCTGGTTAAGTTCTCAGACCAAAAAAAAAAAAAAATAGACCTATTCCTATACTCTTGAGTTTGCAGAGAATTTGCCCACATATTCTGCTTCCAAACTCTAATGACAGACTTAGTATGAGTCCTAAATTGCTCTTCATGTGTCCCTATGTGAAGGGAAGTGGCATCTCTGCAAGTCACCAAGCAGAAGCCACTCTGTTGAGCCTAGAATTTTCTTAGGCCAATTAAGTTCTAACTGTAGCTTTGAAGTTATAAAGAGGAGGATCAAAATTGAATGATTTTATTTCACTGTCCTCAAAATGCAGTTCCAAGCCCATCCCATCAGAATAACCTGGAAGATACTGAGACTCTGTGACCTATGTATTGGAGATGATTAATGATGAGAATTTCAGAAAAGAAAGAGAGAATAAAAACTGTGATCCATAGAGCCTTCTCCCACCACCCCAAGATTTATAGACAATCATCTTTAAAGAAGATATCTCTGTCAGCTCAATTAAGTGTGTGCTGGATAAACCTGGCCCCAAAATTGTTCCTGACTTACAAATACACACTGTGGGGAGGGGCTACCCTTTAGGACCATCTCCTCCTTCATGCCTTCCTTTTTCCAAGATAGATTCATGGGGTTGCATTTACTGTCCTGAAAGACTCCTTGTCCTCCACTATAAATCAGTGCTCTCACTGAAAAATTGACTTGGATAATGTAGCATGCATGGAAAAGGGAGGAAAAAAAATCTCTAGACCTTAAATTTTATCTCACTTTAAAAAAAAATTTTTTTTTACATCTGCAGATATTTTAGCTCTCAATAGCTTACCCATTTATTTAAGACCATTAAAAGAAAAATGATCAAGTATTAAATCCCTGGGCATAAACATGACAAAAGAAGAAAATCGATGACTACTGGCAGTCATGTGTAATATTCATATTCTGGCATGCTGTAAGTTTTTCAACCTTAAGCAAGAGACATTTTGATGACTTTAATAGAGCTCCCTTTATGAACACTTTTCTCCATTTCTGTTTCTGAACTGCTGATTTCTTTTTTATTCCTGGCACTCTCATTGTTGCGTACATGTCGAAATTTCAAAGCCAGGGTCTTCTTGAGGATGCTCTGTTCCTAGCATGAGCACTCACAACTCTGGGAAGCAGAGATGCTCAAAGACAGAAATGCTCCCTGCAGAAAGATTGCATCCTGGAAATGCAAGAGGCACCTGTTAGCTCTAGCTCTCTAAGAACTTAGCTTTATAATAATAATAATAATAATCTCCTAGATACACAGCATAAGAATTAAGATATTTCTAGTCATCCAGCCCTACCCCTGCAGTTCTGGAGATGTGAAATTTAGGGGCACTTATGTAATGTCTCTAAGCTTCAGTTTCTTCATCTGTAGGATGTAAGTGACAATAGGACCACCTCCAAGGGTTGTGGCAAATAGTAAATGTCATTAGGTTTGTAAGGGCTTAGCAGAGACCCGGCTCTCAAAACGGTAGTTACAGACCCATGGATGTCTGTGCTCTTGCTCTTGTCACTGTGTAAGCACAGGTACAGGGAATCCTGCTGTGTGACAGATGTTCAGTCCCCCTGGAACCTCCCTCTGGTCCATAGCCAGCCTCCTGACATGCTTGGGACCTCTGCACCACACACCAACACTCCATGGACACGTGCTTTTCCTTCCTACCTCATCTTTCCTTATTCCTATTACTTGGTGATCTGCATGATAAAACCCCATTCAGAAAATAACAGGTAAAATAAAAATTCCTTAGCATACAGAAAGTATAAGACTGCACCATACAAAGAAACTTCAGGAGTATTGATCTGTTTGATAACGCTGAAGAAAAATTAAACCATCTTTTCAAATCTTTTTCAAAAAGATCTTTTCAATCTTTCATAACATCGAGGGGGAAAAATGTGAGAAATCTGTTTGGGGGGATGAAGAAATGAGAAGGGATTATGAATAAAAAAATGGTGACAGCCTATCAATCAATACTTCTATAGAAATGTAAACATTTACTGCTTATATGATGGTGCTCCTTACAGGATCTATAAAACCTCCTCTGATTTCATTTGGAGAGGGCTATATTTATTAATTATAATATTGAATAAATATCATATTTTTAAAATATAATGCCCTATTAACACTTAATTGAAAAAATCATTGGAAAGAGCTTTCAGTTAAGAGCCCTGTGAGTTAAGCCAACTCTCTCCCTCCACACACAACAGTCCACAAACTATTCCAATAATCACGTCCCTCATGCATATATCCATGTGGCCTGGAGTATGTTGTATCTTGAAAAGCAAAGTAAGACAACTTTCCAGACTTCAATCACCAGTATCAGGATTATTAGTTTGTGTGCTCCTGTAACTTGGTTCTAACATCAAGTCTTCTCCATCTGCTAATCAACATTCCCCAGGAAAATCCACCCTCTGTGCGTAAAAATGTGCCCAGCATCACATATCCTCTATTTTCTCTGTTTCTTCCCTAAAGACATTCTTTATCACTTTTTGTCCACTCTGACAACAAGCCCTGGGATTTTCATGACATCGAAAGGAGGTTGGAAATTTAGTATATGTGCATCTAAAAGACTTCAAAACATAAAACCACTCACATATTCATTGCTCTCTTCTCCTAAATCCATAAATTTCCAGCCCTAGTGTGATTTTGTGATTTTTCAATGTCAGTTCTCTTTTAAATCACTTGCTTTCCCTCTAGGGTTTCCTTATTCCAAAAGATGTAGCCCTCTATTTCTACTTTACATCTTGCTATCTCTCAGATCAAGAGCTAGCAAATAACATGGCAAAAATCCAAGTGTGGCTCTGTCTTTCACTGAATGGAGAAGAGTTTGGGGCCTCAGCTGCATTACTCTATAAAAGTAGCCTAAAGCTATGCATCACTCAAAGGGCCCTGTTACTGCATGTGTTACTGCAGTTCTGTTGGGGATGCTATTTTGGGTAAAGTAAAAGAAATGAATATGAGTGTTTGTGTTGATCTTCAGAAGTCAAAGCATCCACAGGTATTGTCATGGGTGCTGTCTGCAGTCCTCATGGGGAAAGGAGGCATGTTTACATATCAGAGCCTGGTGAAGGAACAGAGGAAGGCATGTGAGTGCTGAGGACATCCAGAATGTCACGCAGTCTCCCATCCTCTCTTCTGGCCATGGTCACTTAAGTAAGCACTTCTCAAACAACTACTCTCCCCAACCCTGCCTGATGGAGCAGTGGAACCCTGTTGCCTTTAATGGTAGTGTTGCCTTGTTATATGAGGCATTACTCAAAAGAGCCAAAGCCACCATTTGGTGATTCTTTTAATACTATAACACTACTTGAGTCCAGTTCTTTCTAGGGTCTGGGGTGAGGACTCCAGTGGCACTTTCATTAAATAGACTGCCCACCCCCAACACCTAGATACACATGTTCATACCTGGATTCTAAAGATCCATGGTGTCAGGAACTCTCACAGCAATGAGTACTATGGCCTCCCAGGTCACCCTACAACAACCAGAGTAAGCTTTAAAACACAAACCATGTCACTCCAGCTTCCCTGACTTAGAATGTGTCAAAACTTCATGCTGTGTCCTATCCACTCCTCATGAGCTGTCTGGTAGCTCTCTGAACAACAAACATAACTGAATTTGGTATCTGCCTATATGGCCATAGTCTCATGGGTTTGGTCTGGAAAGTAAGCAACAAGCCTTCAAGCATTAAACCCCCCCATTAACCTCTCTGCTTTTGTTGCCCATTTGTGCTGCTTATCCATATCTAGAATAAGTCTAATACTTCCTTTTTCCTGACTTGAATTGTCCCTGACATCTGGAAAATGAGCAACAGCTCTGGGAATGTTCATACCTGAAGGGAGCATATTTTTTTTTGTCTGCAAGATGCAGACAAGTTTTACTCTGATAATTCTATCATTTGATTCTTCTAATCTTTTATCATAATATCTAAATTGTTCAGCCAGACTGTCCCAGAAAGACAAATGACATGGAAACAAAGCAAGTTTATTATGGATCTAAGCAATTGATATGCTGTGGATGGTCCTAAGTCCCTCAGTGCCTGTGCTCCTAATGCCCTAGTTTATTTGTGCCTGGTCCCATAAGCTCTCTGGTACTTAGTTTCCCCTTTATAATTGTCTTGGTCTGCTGATGAAAACAACAGATTTTTTTTGTAGGTCTTGTGAAAAAGTGGGTTAGAAAGAGTTCACAGATGGTGTATCACAGGCTATCCACAAAGCTCTGAGGATCCAGGCTATCAGAGGCTAATGATGAATAGGAAGGAGACTTTGAGCAGTGGGGCAAGATTGGATCCCTTCATGGAAGCCATGGTAATGACTACTGGGAAAACAGGGCTCAATGAACATTAAATGGTATCTGCCAGACCTGTTCATGAGCATGTCTGAGACTCAACCTACAGACAGCAAAAATATTTTAGGGGACTTTCAGCAAAATTAGTTCTTATGGGAGAAGCAAGGATGAGAGACATTGATCAATGTGTAATTGTAACCCAATTCAATCTGTAAGCTGGTATAGCTTGTGGGGAGCCAGGGTTGAAATATAAGGTAAACCACTGGACTAATACCATGATTCTGAGCCACAGAATCTCCTAAGCAGTGTTTGTAAAACTACAAATATCCAACACCCAACTCTAAAAATTATTACTCAGTAAGTCCAGAATAAATCTAGAAATCTTTATTTTTATCAAGTTCTACAGGGGATTCCAACAGCCAGCCAGAACTTGTATTCATTGAACTAGATGGTCTCAAAAGACCAATACTAACATAGATTGAAAAATCTTATAATATATTCTATAAAATCATTTCCTTTCTATTTGCTGTTTACATATTTATTTATCTATTTTATACCCTCTTCTGTGATCTGTTATCTACACTCAGGGCTCACTATTGCTCTTCTACCTGCAACTTCACACACATTTTTTGAAAATTCTTAAAAGAGTGAAAGCCCACTGTGAAAGTCACTGACCTATAACACCTTTAAATATAGAAAACCTTTTGAAGAAAAATACAGAAAAATTATTTCTTTCTTTTCTACTATTGTGATTTCTTCTGCTTCTTGTCAGTTTGTGACTGCCCAGGATTTAACCATTAGTGTAAACTCTGTCTCGTATCTGTTCAGAAAAGGACCTGTTTTTGAAGCTGATAGCAGCAAGAGGTGAGAGGGCAACCCTGAGGCCATCCATTTTGTGGTGTTCCACCATGTCCTTCCATGCCCGCAGAGCCCTCAGAGCTCATATCTCCCATGTGGAAATGCCCAAAGGAGCCTAGATTCTAATTTTCCTCTGAAACTTAGAATTCTCCAGCCCAACCTAAATCCAAGAGCTCTCCAGTGATACTTACTGATATCATTCTCCATCCTTACAGGGACTTTGTGGAAATGAGGGAAAGTGGGGGTATAAAATAGAACCATTACCCCCTACCAATGTCGTATAGTGACTAGCAGTGTAGAAGTGTACATACTCTCCAAAAACATCTAAAGCTAACTGAGAAGATAAAAGTTTCTGATTTTAAAAAAAAAGTCTCTGATTCAGTAAATGGTCCAGGTGGGTACATTATCCAATCAGGACCAATGGGGTTCCCTTAGTTGGATTGACATGGATTCTAATGGCAAAAAAAGCTATTCTGTTCCACTGAAATAATGAATTTGCAAACCTATATACTCTGGGTATCATCTCACTGCCTAATGTGGAGCCTTCTCAAGAAGAAAACCACCTTAGAATGAAGAGCATTCAAGAGATGTAGAAAGATAAGAACCTAAAGGTATTATCTGAACCAGCTGTGCCTGAAGACATATCCACCCATTGGACTTCCCACTTTTGAAACCCAAGACTAAAAATGACAGCCTTCCATTGCTGGCCTTAAATCTAGTCAATTTGTTATAAAACCATATCTGTATTGCCTTCAAAATATCTCTTGACTCTGTCAACGTTATTATCCATTTTCACTTCCATAGCCTTTCTCAGATTTGCACCATTCCTTGCCTGAATTCTTTTACCAACTTGTCCCCAACACCCCCTATCACCACCACTTGTTTCTTCCTTCTCTGGGCCCTCTTCTATCTTGTAACCACTGTTACCTTCTAAAACCCAAATTAAGTCATTTGTGTCCCTCAGAATACTTAGGGTTCTTCATTGCTGAAGGTTATGATTTTATCTCTTTCTTTCTCCAGCATAAGTCTTTTTAATTTTTTCAAATCAAATATTATGAGGACTCAATGTATAAAATGGATATTTTATGCAAGTTTCAAGGCACAAACATTTAGTAAAAGAGAGGGAACAAGAAGTAATAGAGAAGAGGGCAGTGAAATTGCACCCAACCAACTTCCCCATTCCTCAGGTAGTAAGCACTGGCAATAATCCTAAAGTCCCTGGTTCTCTAAAGAACTAACTTGAAAACATAAAAACAAACACTTTAAGCTTTATGGAAAAGTCCATTGTAGTCTTTTCCCCAATTACTCCCAAACTCACACATACCTACATTCTCAGCCTCATTGACTATCTTTTATTCTGCTTCCCACTGAGCTGCCTCTAAGGATAGGAGGCTGGTACACTGGCCTATGAGCTCAGGCCCCAAATAATTATTATGCACCTGAGGAATTTCCACAACAGAAGGAAAGAAAATGAAAGACAAACAGGAAATAAACACTAAAATTAAAACTGGAAAGGAAGGAGAAAAATAGACTTCTAAACTGAAAGAACAAATCAGATAGGAACTGAATAAATTTAATGAAGAGCATATCTGGATAGCTAGCAATGAGATCTCTGTACCGGGAATTGAACTCATTTGAGAACTCACTTCTTGATCATAACTGTATGCGTGATTCTTCTGCTTTTGATGTCTTCTTAAGATAGCTAAATTAGGGGCACCTGGGTGGCTCAGTGGGTCAAGGCCTCTGCCTTCAGCTCAGGTCATGATCTCAGGATCCTGGGATCAAGCCTCGCATCGGGCTCTCTGCTCGACAGAGACCCTGCTGCCTCTTCTCTGTCTGTCTGTCTTTCTGCCTACTTGTGATCTCTCTCTCTCTGTCAAATAAACAAATAAATCTTTAATAAAAAAAAAAAGATAGCCAAATTATAACAAACCATAACAGATGCCATAACTTGTTCCTAAAAGATACTCCAAACAATAAAAGTTCATTGTACATCCATGGATATGTTATTGCCCCTACCTGAAAGGTCATACCTCTTCCTCAGTCAGTTCCTAGTCATTCTACAAGATCTATTCACAATAGTAAAAACTTCTCGAATCGTCCAGGTACTACAGGTTTCTTCCTTTCGCATATTGTACATAAATTCTTTAACATATATCCATATATTGTCATTGTGATTATTGTGATGTGTTCTTTCTCTTCTCTACTTAATCTAAAGGTCCTTAAAGTCAGAAAGCATTCAACTTATTTTTCTTTCTAGCTTCTTTAGCACCCAACTCAGTGCCTGGCATTTTATCAAACTCTCAACAAGCATACATTGAATGAAAGCACCATGAAATCATGTATTACCTGAGTTTTATTTTTATAAATGGATATCTTTTTATCTTTCACAATTCTTAAACATTTTTTAGTTTAGAAATCCCATTCAGCTATTAATCTTAATGTTATTTTTTAAAGATAAACAAGAATATATTGAATAATGAAACCCCACTGTGGCAAAGTTTATTAATTGGTAGTTATCTGTCAATGCTGGGGTCTTATGCACATTTCAACACACTTCTTTTGTACAATCTTGATTCTGTTGAACCCATCAGAAGTTCTAAACCAAAAGCAGTCCAAAATTCAAAGAAAGAAGTCAAGTTGAGGGGATACCAGATCTGAATCATCCCTTCTTCAGAGTTGATGAAACCCAAGGAAAGCATAAGAAAGGAAATAATGAAAGCTAGAGGAGAAACAGAGAACAGAAAAACAATGGAGAAAACCAACAAAACCAAAAATAGTTCATTAAAGAAATCAATAAAATTAACAAACATTTAAACTAGACTTGCCAAGAAAGAGATAGAGAAAGGGAGAGAGAGGGAGAGGAGTCAAATAGTCAAATTATAAAATTCAGGAATCAAGAGAAGACATCACAACTGACAATACAGAAATAAACTGTATCACTAGAGAATGCTATGAACAACAATATGCCAACAAATTAGATAAAACTTAAATGAAACTAATAAATTCTTAGACACAAATTACTAGATCTGGCTTAAGAAGAATTAGACAATCTGAGTTGACCTACAAAAAAAAAAGAGATCAAATTTGTAGTTCAAGAACTTACCACAAAGAGAAGTCTAGCCCTCAATGGCTTCACTGATGAATTCTATCAAATATCCATAAAAGAATGACACCAATATTTCACAAACTCTTCCCCCAAAAAAAGAATAGGAAGAAATACTTCCCAGACCATTCTATGAGGCCTATATTATCTTTATACTAACACCAAAGATATCATAAGAAGAAAAAAATACCAATATGCATTTATAAATATGGGTTCAGAAATTATCAACAAAATACTAAAAAACCAAATCTAGCATCTTATAAAAAGGATTATCCACCATGACCAAATGGATTTACCTAAATAATACATAATTGCCATCAAGAGAAACGAAATCTGGCCATTTGCAATGACATGGATGGAACTGGAGGGTATTATGCTAAGCGAAATAAGTCAATCAGAGAAAGACAATTATCACATGATCTCTCTGATATGAAGAATTTGAGAGGCAAGGTGAGAGTTTGGGGGGCGGGGAGAAATGAAACAGGAAGGGATGGGGAGGGAGACAAACCATAAGAGACTTCTAGACTCACAAAACAAACTAAGGGTGGCTGGGAAGTGGGGGGGTAGGGATAGGGTGGCTGAGTTGTGGACATTGGGGAGGGTATGTGCTATGTTAAGTACTGTGAAATGCATAAGCCTGACGATTCACAGACATGTACCCTGGGGCAAATAATACATTATATGTTAATAAAAATTTTTAAAAAAATACATAATTGGCTTACCATATGTAAATCAAGTAATGTAACACACCTAGTAGTAGAATAAAGGACAAAAATAACAATCATATCAACAGATGTTTAAAAAATTTTATAGTATATAACACCATTTCATAATAATATTCAACAAACTAGGAATAGAAAGAAACTTTCTAACCTTATAAAGGGATGTTTATGCGAAACAGTGAACATCGTATTTAATGGTAAATGACTTAATACCTTCTCCCTAAGATCAGGAACCATTCAAAGATGTCCACTTTCACCACTTCTATTTACTACTGTACTAGAGGTTCTATTAGGAAAAGTAGGTAAGAAAAAGAAATAAGAAGAGAAAATGAAACAAAAAGTCATCTGGATTGTAAAGCAAGAAGTAAAATTATTTCCATTTTTATGTATAATATGATTATACATAAATACTAAAAAATTAATATTAATAATTCTAAAATAAGTACTAATAAAAACCAATATTAATAGATTCTAAGTCCAGAAAAATCACAGGATACAACATCGATATTAAAATTCTATTGTATTTCTTTTTTAAAAAAAGATTTTGTTTACTTATTTGAGAGAGAGAATACAAGCAGGGGGAAAGGGCAGAGGAAGAGGAAGAGGGAGAAGCAGACTCCTGCTGAGCAGGGAGCCCAGTGCAGGGCCCAATCCCAGGACTCCAGGCTTATGAGCTGAGCTGAAGGCAGACATTTAACCAACTGGGCCACCCAGTTGCCCCCAAAATCTTATTTATCCATTCATCTATCAATTAACACTTTGGAATATTATTTAGCCATAAAAAAGAATGAAATCTTGCCATTTGCAACAATACAGATGGACCTAGAGGGTACAATACTAAGTGAAATAAGTCAGAGAAAAATGAATATCATATGATTTCACTCATGTGGAATTTAAAAACAAAACAAACAAAAGAGATAAACAAAAAACAGACTCTTAAATACAGAGTAAAAACTGAGGGTTTCCAGAGAGGAGGTCAGCGGGGTCAAATAGATAAAAGGGATTAAGAGTATACATATCTTGATAAGCACTGCAAAATATATTGAATTATTGAATCATTATACTATATATCTGAAACTAAGATAACACTGTATGTTAATTATACTCAAATAAAAAATAATAAAATAAATGAAAAACCTGTTGTATTTCTACACACTATCATAAAAACTTCAAAAGTGAAACTAAAAAATGATTTCATCTACAGAAGTATCAAAATAAATAAACTACTTAGTTTTATATTTAACAAAGAATTGCAAGATTTGTATACTGAATACTATAAAACATTGTTGAAAGTAATTAAAGACAACCTAAATAAATGGAAAGAAATACCATGTTCATGGATTGGAAGACAATATTTTTTATATGACAATACTCCCTAAACTGATCTACAGAGTCAACATAATCCCTACCAAAATTCCAAGAGCTATTTTTTCATAAATTGACAAGTTGATTATTCATATGGAAATACAAAGAACCGGGATGCCTGGGTGGCTCAGTTAGTTAAGCAGCTACCTTCGGCTCAGGTCATGATCCCAAGGTCCTGGGTCCCCCTCAGCAGGGAGACTGCTTCACCTTCTGCCTCTGCCTGCCTCTCTGCCTGCTTGTGTTCTCTCTCTCTCTCTCTCTCTGACAAATAAATAAATAAAATCTTTAAAAAAAAAAAAAAGAAATAAACCCATGCATTTAGGATCAACTGATTTTTTACAAGGGTGCTAAGACAATTCAATGGGAGAATGAATAGTCTTTTTAACAAATGATATTTGTACAAATCAGCAGCCCCATTAAAAAGAATGAAGGTGAACCTCTATCTCATAATATACTCAAAACTTAGCTCAAAATAGTTCAGAGGCCTAAATATAAGAGCTAAAATTTAAAAACACTTAGAAGAAAACAGAAATAATTCTTTATGGCCTTGGTCAGGCAATTTTTTCTTAGATACAACACCCAAAGCACAAGCAATGAAAGAAAGAATATGTATATTGGATTACATCAAAAGTTAAAACATTTTGTGCTACAAACAATGCCACCAAAAAAAAATGAAAATGCAATCCACAGAGTGGAAGAAAATATTTTCAAGTTACATGTCTAATAAGAGACTAGTTTCAAGGATAGATGAAGAACACTCACAATTCAAACAACAAGAGGCAAATAGCCCAATTTAAAAACAAACAAGGAGGGGCGCCTGGGTGGCTCAGTGGGTTAAAGCCTCTGCCTTCAGCTCAGGTCATGATCTCAGGGTCCTGGGATGGAGCCCTGCATTGGGCTCTCTGCTCAGCAGGGAACCTGCTTCCCTCCTTCTCTCTGCCTGCCTCTTTGCCTACTGGTGATCTCTCTCTCTTTCTCTGTCAAAATAAATAAATAAAATCTTAATAAATAAATAAATAAATAAAATAAAAAATAAATAACTAAAAACAAGCAAGGAATTTGAATTAATGGTTCTCCAAAGAAGATATACAAATGGCCAATAAGCACAAGAAGATATACAAATGTCTAATTAACATCATTAATCACTAATTAACATCATTAATAATTAATTTAGGGAAATACAAATCAAAACCATAATGATACCAGTTCACAAACATTAGGACACTATAATAAGAAAAGAAAGACAATAGCAAGTCCTGGTGAGAATATGAAGAAATTAATACCCTCATGCGATAGATAGATAGATAGATAGATAGATAGATAGATAGATAGATAGATAAACTATCTCCAAAAGAGATGAAAACATGTCCACACAAAAAGCTGTACATGAATGTTCACAGCAGCACTATTCATAATTTCCAAAAACTGGGAAAACTCATCACTGATGAATAGATAAAGTATGGTGTATACCTATAATAGAATAGTATGTGGCAATAAAAAGAAATGAAGTACTGATATATGCCACAACATTGTTGAACTTTGCAAGCATTATGCCAAATGAAAGAAATAAAGAAGTCAGTCACAAAAAGATATTCTGTGATATATGAAATATAAAAAGGCATATTTTAGAGACACAAATTATATTAGTGGTTCCTTAGGGCCTGGAAAGCTGTTTGTAGAGGAGAAAGAGGATGGATTGCTAATGGGTACAGGGTTTCTTTTAGAGGGGACAAAATGTTCTAAACTTACATTTCAGTGGTGGTTACACAATCCTGTGAATATACCAAAAAGCACAGAATTGCATACTTTAAGTAGACGAATTGTATGATATATAAATTATATTCAACTCAAAATGTGGCATATGTACCTTGGAATGGTTTCTCTTCCTGACAGGGTATTCATAGCCTTTATTTATTATTATAGTTATGCTACTGAGATGGGGATTTTCTACATGATCACAGAAAAAACAAAACCATGACAATGGCTGTTTCATAATATATGTGGCTTGATTCAACATACTTTTGATAGTTCAAACTTAGTTGCAGAAGTTACTGTCTGTTTTTTTAGTCACTGAAATAAAAAGGGAGAAAAAGAAAAAAACAAAAATTCCTACTAACCCAGCTTTTCTATTGGGAAAAGACAGAACAAATTCATTCAAATTTATTTCTACAAAAGTTTGCTATCTTACACAACACTCACAAAATTTGAGCTCTCCTTTTCATATTCGTTTCTTAAAAAAAAAATACTGAAACCATGGTTGAGACTATATTTGGGTTAACATAGTGATGCCATTATTAGGAATTTTGTTTTTATATTCCTGTTGAAACATTGCATATGTTCACCTTCCGCATCAGAAAAATGGAGAATGTCACTAGGGGAAAAAGAACAGCTTATTACAGCTAAATAGATACAACATCCATGACCCTGGAAAACAGACCACTGTTATTGAATGAGAGAGACGGTATAATAGATGATAGAATATGTAGATAATACAAATTGGTGTATAAGGAGAAAATGGGAGTATTGAGATAAACACAGTGAAAATCTTGAACTTATGTACTTTCCACCATAAATTCTATTCTGTCTCATGTACAGAGGCACTCCTACAGAGATGGAATCTCATCCCCACACTTAATCTTAGCATCAACATTTGCACTGGTGAGATATTGTGCTTCTACGACTTTCCCTCTCTCCTATGATGACCTTCCAAGAATTATAGAGGTCAATAAGTGGTTCAAAAACTCTTATAGGTAACACATTTAACCAACCTTTAGTGAGAAACAACCTTTGTTTCTACACTGAATCCTGCAACCACCACTCCCAGACCAACTCTCTGACTTATACACCAATTCAACCATGAAAATGAGCTTTAAACTCTAAACCCAGATCCTGGGAAAAATTAGACTGGGCATAATAAAAAGGTTGCACAGGGCCTTAAAGCACATGCAGACAATGTTGCTCTTTTCCCCTCTACATTAAGTGCATTTGTGAACATCTAGAAAGATGCCAGGCACTTGGTAGATATATATGTCTAACCAACGAAGGAATGAATTAATTGTGAATTAATGAATCAAGGGTAAGTGGGGTGTCAATCCAAAGTATTAGATAACTTTTAAAGTTTCTTTATTAGATATTGACCATTTGTATACGTAATCCCCCTTATTATAATTGTTTCCTTTTCCAAGGTCAAATTTGGAGTGAGACCAAACCTTATTTGTCCTAATTCAGATTCCCCAGAAACAGATACCGAGACAAGTTTTGGTGCACCAGTGACTTATTAATAAACACTACCAAGAGGAACTGGTGAAAGGTTGTAGTTGCAGGATAAGGACTGGGAAGAAGCCAAGCAAGGCATGATTTTAGGTGACATCTCAGTCTCAGCTTGAGCCTCTAAGGAGCTCTAGAGATCAACTTCATTGTAGTTTATCACAGTTTGAGAATTGTCCCAACTTGACATGAAGGTGCTGGGTTTTCATACTGCTACACTAGTCATTGGTTTGGTGCTATGGAGGGGGCTGTAAATGACTAGGCACTTCCAGCTGTGGTCCAGAGGCTCTGGTAGCCCCAGGGTAGTCCTTTAAAGAAAGTTGTAGGAGAAGCACGCAGAAGTTAGTAGCTATGCACCCAGAATGGGTAAAGGTCATCAGAGGGGATCTGAGCAGAATACTTACAGTGTCCACTACACTATTTAAAACGGCTAAGAAAAAATAAAACACATACCACATATTATTTAAAACTAAATCTGAATCTCAGCTCTGTGCTCATTACCTAAGCGGCCCTAGTCAAGATGCTTCCCAATTCCTGAACTTCATATGTTCCAGGTTAACCGCATATATTTCATAAGTATATTATAAGGACCAGGTGAGAAATACATGCAAAAACAACTGAAAACTGTGCTTTAACTACATAATAGCCACTCAATAAATGTTAATTATTGTTATCATCATCATCATCATCAACATCGTCACTATCATCATCATACTTTCCTAGGCCAGACTAGTTCTTTGGATTAAACACTATGGTAAATCTGGATTTCTTTTCATATCTTTGCACCTAAATCCCAATCTCTTCTGGTCGTAAGATACTCAGTTCTATGTTCTACTTTCCAACTTTAGAGATGTCCTTCTACTCTTCATCTTTCATCTTCTTCTTTTCTTCTCTCCTTACTTTTTTTTAAGATTTAAAAAATCTGGGGCGCCTGGGTGGCTCGGTGGGTTAAGCCTCTGTCTTCAGCTCAGGTCATGATCTCAGGGTCCTGGGATCAAGCCCTGCATCGGGGTCTCTGCTCAGCAGGGACTCTGCTTCTTCCTCTCTCTGCCTGCCTCTCTGCCTACTTGTGATCTCTCTGTGTCAAATAAATAAAATAAAATAAGATTTAAAAAATCTTGTGCACAAGCAGGGAGAGGGCCAAAATGAGAGGGAGATAGAATCTCAAGCAGACACCTTGCTGAGCCCAGAGACCAGCGTGGGGCTCCATCTCATGACCCTGAGATCATGAACTGAGCCAAAACCAAGAGTGAGATGCTTAATAGATGCTGAGTCATCCAGGTGCCCCTCTCCTCATTTTCTGACCATTAGGCCTGAGTTTCTTCTGACCTTGACAATGGAGGCAGACAATTCAGACAGAGCCAGTCCAAGCCAGGAGAATGTGTGACTCTAAAACTAATAGATTGTGTCAGGCATCTGCATCTGAAATAAATGAAAGTACCACTAGCTCCCAGGAAGATCTGCCAAGAAGCAGTGGTGACAAGGACTCCTGCCAGCAACAGAACTGCAACAATTGGGCCTCGGTGAAGGACAGCAGTGGACTGATTATAGAACAGGGCTGGTGGACTCAGGCAAAAGAGAAAGGACTGGAGAAGTCCCAGGAATTTTAAGATGTAATTCTACATGTTGGATGAATTCATTTTCTTTTTTTTTCCTTTTTTTTTATTATTATGTTCAATTAGCCAACATATAGTATATCATTGGTTTTCAATGTAGTGTTAAATGAGTCATTAGTTGTGTATAACCCCCAGTTCTCATTACCATACATGCCATCCTTAATACCCATCACCCGGTTACCCCATTCCCTCACTCCTCTCCTTTCTGTAACCTTCAGTTTGGTTCCCGGAATCCAGAGTCTCTTATGTTTTATCTCCCCGCTCTGATTTCTTCCCATTCAGTTTTCCCTCCCTTCCCCTGTGGTCCTCCGTGCTATTCTATTTGACTGAGAAAAAAAAGAGATAAGATCTAGGATGAGTTTAAAAAGAAGTGCTGCTCAGCGCCCTTTCTGCAGACATGTTTTCCTCTTACTAAGAGATCTCAACTGTTTAAAGAACCCCTACTTCTCATTAGCTCTGCCTCCTTGGCTGTTTATCATCTATTTTCTTTGAGAAAGCAAGGCTACCTTATTTGACCACTTTGCTGATAGCCACCATGGGGCATCATTTGTGCCAGGCAAATCAGAACCCAGATTCACTTAATACCTTTTCAAAGCACATTTTTCTTTGCCTAGAACTCAATACAAAGGCCTCTGATGGGGTACCTCAATGACTCAGTAGGAGAAATATTGCCCTTTGACTCTTTTTTTCTTGCTGTTAAAATGTCTAATGATAAAGTTCCTCGAAGATGAAGACAATACCAATAAAACTAATACTGAATCTGAGAGCACATTTCAGGTTAAAGAGTGAAAATTATTTTAAGTCAATTCTTCTCTTATATTGATCCATAGGTCTCCACTTTTGTTTACTTTAAGATGCAAACTTAAGATAGATTAGAAATTCCTTGCTGAAAGATGGTTCTAGAAGGCATGCCAAGTAAACCAAAATTGGGGTTTATATGAAAACTGTTGCTACTTTTGCTGACTGAGGCTTCTCAGCATATTTGGTTCTAGGTAACAGTTTTTTGTCTCCCAAAAGACTTAGACCTCAGATAATGTCACTAGAACAATAAACCATCTTGGACACCCAGCACTCAACCTACAAAGGTGACAAAGCAGTGAGTAGAAATGTAGCAAAGTATAAAACATTCAACACATCTTTGTGCTACCAGTCGTAATATGAACCAGCAGGATGGGAAGCATCCATCAGTTACCAATGTTCAACCCTGAACAATACCTAGGGAGAGATAGATTGTAGAGTCAGAGAAGGTCCATGACTTGAATCATTACAACTTAGCCCCTTGCTCCTTTACTGGCTAGTAACAAAGATGAAAAGAATAGGAAGATTTATAGACACAATTCAGGAGTTTTGTTGTTCCTTTTGTATAAAATGTCTGAGTACATAAAGTGAAAAGAGCTGCAATGTCAAATACCTCTGAGAACCAATGAATCAAGAAACCAAGAAATCTTGTTTGAGAAACTATTATGTCCCCTAAACTGTACTTATGACTATGGGAACACAGGACTCTATTTTCAAATAATGTAGAATTTGATATGTTCAAGTTGATATGACAGGACTAATCTGTATGAAAATATCAGGACACAGTTTGCTGCAATAAGAAAGAACAGCCTGAACTTGTCAAAAAAGATGGTGCAGCTGGCAAGGGTATTGGTAGCTGACAAAATCCTGCAAAACAGCTCAAAAAATCATCTTGTTTGTAGGGTGTTCGTAAAATACAAAATGGCCTGCATCCTGTTAGAAGCCATGTTTTAGAGGGAGGATTCTATAACACAGGATAGGGCTGTGCAATCTGAATTGGAGTAGATGTGAGCAAGAAATTAAGTTGTCTAGGATTATTTTTTCCTGCAGGAGAGTCTAACCTATTTTGACTACTCAAAATACTGCTTCCTATTTTTTTAGCTCCAATCCCAGGCCCAGTTCTAATTCTACTTGTTTGAGTCACGTGCCTACTCTCATACCACTCCCCAAGAGAACCAACATAGGAGAAACCAGTTGGTTGCATTATATGTTCCATGGCCTTAGCGGTATTTTGGTAGATAAATTACTATCTAGAACTGCCAAATTCCTAGAATAGTTGGTATAACACATGTCCACAGTCCCTCAGTAGCTACAAGGATAACTGCTCCAAGAACAAGGGTGTGGGCTCCACTAACACAGATTCTCTGGATATTTTATACTTCGGTAGCCACATATTTCCTCAGGAAAAATAATTTTCTTTCATCCACATCACCTTGCAGGTCTAGGAGTTAGCACTATTCAGTTCAGTGGTCCTATTCAAATAGAGAAGAGTTCTATGCAAGTTCCTTATTTTTCACTGACAGTCATCTGGGCTTTGTTTTATTAGCTGGTAATGCATTTGTCTATGGGTAAAATTAACTTTTCTTTGAAATCCCGGAGAATTGGAAAGTTAAACTTCAGAGATTGTGATTGATAGTGTTTTAGTGCCCTATCTAACTCATCAGCATTAGTCCCATTTGGGGGCCAATTTTCATTATAGAAAATCTTTTTACTCTTAGTAAATAGAGCAGAAAAAGTTCCTATCCTGATACCATAGGGAAAACCTAAACTAGGCATTTTGCAATGAAATCAGAGAAATCTTTAAAAGCATATGGTTTCTCTTATTTTGAATTTCAAATTTCTTTGGAAATTTATTTCTGTAATTGGACATAAACCTAAAGAACAATTTTTGTCATAGCATAGGTTCTTCTGGTGGTCTGCAGCCATATTTTCTTTAGGCTTTAAATGTTATGAAAGGGGAACTATAGCGGTGCCCTAAGGAATACGAATGTATATGTGTATGTGTGTATACATATATGACATGGAAGAGAACATGTACAGAACTGAAGCCCTGATTTGTGACAAAGACAGTAAGTTAGTATTGAAATTGCTCATGCTCCCAACAAACTTGGAAAAATAGTAAAACAAGAGCCTATGTATCTCCCATCTCAGTTCACCACTCTTAATATCATCATCTTTTTTATTAAGTTGGTCCAAATTATTTCAAATTTGCCCTGTGTGTGTCCCTTCAAGTCAACTCATAAACCATTTGATGAGAACCCCCCCCCCCGCAATGGGTCTCCTATGGAAACAGCTTGATAAAATCTTGATTCTCAATAGTGGTAGCATGCAAGTCTGTTTCCTTACACAACTAACCCAGCCATTTATCCAAAGTATATTGCAGGAATCTGAAGACAACTTCACATTTCAAACTCATCACCTTCACCAAAATTCAAATTACTGCATCATAACTAGGTTCTACAAGCCTATTATACCTTATTATATATATTATATTATTATACTTTAAGGCCTAAAATTTTCAACTAATTTAGAGGTCAGTGTGGCAACCATACGAAAAGAATCCCTTAGCAAAGTGGTATATATTTGCTACAGGACCCACAAAGATGTGTTATCCTGGGACCCCAAACAATATAATGAGAAAATGCAAATGCATGTGACTTTATTACTTAACACAATGACTTACAACGGCTTAATATGTTGACAACATAATAATTACGATAGTGATTTTTTTCCATTTTTTCCACTGTTTCTTTAGCTACAACTAACCAATGTTCAGATAACCAATATCCAAATTTATTCAATTATATTGATCATAGTCTTTTAAATAGTGAGACTCCTTAGAAAACTAAAAGATGATCCAACTTTCACATGGTTGACAGCACAATGAATGTGCTGCGCCAGGTACACTTAGCAATGGATTGTGGGAGAATTTTAAGCCATGGTCTCAGATGAGGCACAATTAGTACCTAGATTTCCTGAATCTGGAAAGCAGCATACTGAAGCATGCACAGTTGTCAAGCAGGACTTTTATGAAAAAGAGCAATTAAACTCTGCCACCTCAGGACAATTCTTCTGACCAGCCCTGCTTCAATACCTAAGCACCTCCTGGGGAGGTGTTTAAAGAAGGGAAGGAGAAGTTTTCTTGGAATATCCAGCTGAAAAAACTCCTCCATATTCCTTTTGGTTAAAGATCAGCAATAAATTTTGGCCATGACATACCAACACTAGAATGCTCTGCTCCCTTTTCACTCAGTCTTCCAATTCCAGCAATGGGAATGAAGGCATCAGTATGAGTATCACTCTCTTAGTCCAGCCTCCCACACACGTGCTCACTCATGTAAAGCTTTGACACGGATTGTTTGCTTAACTGAACTTTAGTCAGGTTCTTAAACCATCCCCTAGGTCCATCTACGCATCTGCTTATGGATGCACAGCAAAAACTGTGCTAAGTTACTTTGGGAAGAACCCTCCCATCCTCAACATCTGACCAGGTTCACCATCCTCCACCACCCTTGAGGTGATATCTGACCACTGTGGTCTGTCTTCAGCAAGAATTCTGTTAGGTCGGTTTAGCCAGAATTCTCCTTACCCCTGATGTTTCCTTTTTAGTAATTTTTCATCCACTGACCTTCACCCTGACCCTTGCCTATAAATTCCCACTTGCTCATGCTATATTTGGACTTGACCCTAGTTCTATGCTTGAGGTCTCATTTCTTCTATTACTATCATCTTGAATAAAATCTGTTTTTACTCCTCTCACTATTGCCCAGCTCTGGTTTTTCTTTAACAGTTTTCTCTGAGGCTCACTAGAAACCATTGTTGAGTACCTAAGTAATCTCATTTTTTGCTCTGTGACTGACTTTTACTGGGCTCCTTCACTTACTCACATAAACTCACATTGCTCAGAATTCAGCCCAAACTGCATATCCATTTCTTTACTACCTGGTAATTTCCCCCTGTTCATCCCTTAAAGCTAGCAAATGTCCCATTTCATGATTATCCACATATCACCAAGTCTCAAGTCTGGCCTTCTTTTGATAGAGAGGAGAAAACACAGTACTCCGAGAAAGTGCAATTTTCCTTACTCTTTAACAATGCAAGGTCTTCATTTTTATTCCTGAATTCTTTTTCCCCTTGACTTTTTAAATTCTCTGCTTCAGAATAGATAATCCCTATTCAGAAACAATGCTTAACTTTCATTCAAACATTTTGATTACCAGCTCTCTCTTTTCATTCTCATTTTTCTTGTGTTTACAATAAAAGAAACCCCTGCCCTCCACCAGAAGCAGCCTCTTGTAAGCGAACAATGTACTTTGTTTCTTAAGGGTCCAAATCCAGGAACACAATATTTATACAACACAATTCATCTAAATATGCTAGCTAATGATATTTTAAAATTCCCACTTCTCAGAGCTGGTTAAGCCCCATTAGGGTAAACTAAAGATGGCCCCAGGAAAACTCCACCCTCCACTTTGACAATAAAGTTTATATTTCTGAGAGAAGGGACAACATCATCTGTTATTTCACAAATATCTTTAAAGACAAGAAGTTAGGGTGAACACGTGGGGAAGAAATAGAGAAGAACAAAAAACATATTTATTGTCCAAATTCTATCTGTATTTCCCTTGCTAAGTCTCTTCTGTTGTTTCTCTAAAACTTAAGCTTTTTGTTTTCATGATAATTTGAGAGAACAGTGAAAGATAACGTGCTTGGATTTTACAGGTATCTTGAGTGAACCAACAAAAACATAAAAGCAGGAGTGGGAGGTGTGTGGAGGAGGATCTTGGCTAAGCTAATAATTACAGATTTATTTGACAGGATAACTGAACAGAAATTCCAAAGAAGTCATTCATTTTTCTCTAGAAAAATGTTTCTGTTTTCCCGCTGAGTGTTCTGTTTCCCACTGAGTGTTCACTAGGAACTATGAAGTCTTCTGTTTTTTCTGCCACAGCAGAGACATTAGAGCCTTCACATGCCAATTGGTAAGCTATTACTGTGATAAATGGAAAAATTCCCATCTCCCCCAGAGTCCTGCTCTGTTACAGGGAAGGACACCCAAAGAACACTTTTAGGTCCAAAGCCCTTGTAGAGATTCTTTCTGTTTTTCCCCCCTGGGCTACACTGACCTGATAAATAACTCCTTCAGGGAGTTGGCTCAAGAAACAAAGTCAAGTAATAGGCTCCATTTTGCATATAGAACTGTCACTCACCTCCAACAATGGAAGCTTTCTTCATCACCACCTCATTCTTCCTTTAACCAGGTTCTCTCTCGGGGCTGCTTCAGGCCCCAAGCAAATAAATCCTGGGCAATCCTGCCACCACTAGGGAGACATGCATGAATCCCACTCAAAAATAAGTTTGCTCTGTCCCCTGCTCTCTACAACCTTTCAGCATTCCTTAGTCCCAACTATAAAGGAAACACCAATTGTATTTTCCCTGCTGCTGTTTCTTTCCATTAAGTCTATCTTTGCTATCCTAAATTTGGGGTCATTGTCATTGAAAATGGCATAGAGGCCAAGGAGGCTGAGTAGGGTCTTCAGGGACACATACAATTTAAATAGAAAAGAGGAGAGGAGGGCCTTCAAAAGTGAAGGAAAAGAAACTTGCACATCTTCAAAAACATATTGATTCAGATTCTGATGTTTGTTTGTCATTAGTAATGATGACTTTCAGAAAGTATTTAAGTCATTGTAAACCCACGGAAAACAAGGAGAAGAAGCTTCCACAAGACAGATGTTGCTAAATATAATTATCCTTTAAGGGCTAAGAACCATGAAATAAGAACTTATCTCTTTCCATGCTATTTAGACACAAAATTATTTCCTCACATTTCCCATCTTCTCACCTAAAATCAAGACTTGAATTTCCTTTCAAACCCAGGACTCCTTTAACACAAGATGAGAGTTAATTTGCTAAGAATTCCAAGTGTGAAGTAAATGCTTTGCTACTTTTAAACCAAATTAGCTTTGCTTAATAAGCATCAAGCATACAAATCTTTTAACCTTTAATGATCTTAAACACCTTATTCTATAACCCAAGCTTTGGCAAAGCTAAGGAAAATCACAGTTTATTTTAATATCCTCTTGATTTACCAATCCAATAAACTTACTAATAAGTTGCAAGAATAAGTTATTTTTTGGACTAAAACCAGCAACATAATTAGCCTGGGATACCCTTGGGCTCTTAATCACATAGCAGTAACCTTCAAAAGTGGTGACAATGTTTAACACTTTAACAACTGATGCAGTTTCTGTTGAGAAAGAGAAATTTCTCAGTGGACTTCACTTTGACTTGTGTGGGAGAGGTAGGGGAAAGCAAGAACAGAAAACAGTCTTGTTCTTAGACAGCAAGATACTCTTAGGCTTCTATAATTATAAAAGATATTAACCTTTCTTATTAATTAATTGATCTTTCTATTTGCATTTACCACAACATATAGTATGGAGAATTTAATGCCTCCTCTTATTCAGGCTTCCATAGTTTTTAATAATGTATAATTATTTACTTTAAGAGGGAAGTAGGGATTACAGAAATATATTATAAGAAAATATATTAAAAAGCAAGTAGACTTTATTCACGAGATCAGCTTTGATTTCAAAACACCTCATGGACAAGAAGAGAAGCTATGGGTCATACAGTCATCAACAGAAACTGATTTTCTCCAATATGTAAAATTGGGAATCATCAGACAAGCTTGAGAACCGTGATTCATCTCATAAATATTTGGAGGTTTTTCATGTTTACTATTTAACTTCTTCCCTCACAATCTTGGAAGAAATCCTTTTAACACCCCTGCCATATTTACCTTAGGTTGCCAGTAGATTTCCTCTAAAAATAATAGCTATCATTCACTAAATACCTATTGGACCAGACATGGTGATAAGTGCCACCACCCCACCCCACTCACAACATATTTAATCTCCTCACATCACAATCACCTTGAGAAGGAATACTATTATTCTCATTTTACAGATGAGAAACCCAAAGTTTAAAGAGGTTGAATTGCCTACTGTCTCACAGATGGTGAATTGCAGAGCCAGGATACAAAACTTCATTATCTTGAATGGGTTTACAAAATGCCACAATTTGAATCACGGATCTAAAGAGTAACATTTGGAACCCTTACCTTCTTATGCTTGTTTTGTAAAATTCTGATTCATGTGAGAATGCCTACCCAAATACCTGAGAGAGTACCTATCTGTACTTTAAGTTCCTTGAAATCAGATGCTACCTTGTATTCATTTTGTGATTCCTGGCACAAAGCCCATGGGCACCATCATCCAGCAGATCTCCGATGTTGCTTTTAGTCTGACCCAACAGAGCTAACGAGGAAATGGTGGAATCCTATGCTCACTTAGGAAGTCAATGCTCCTTGTAGAGACACACACTGAAGGCTCCTTCATGTCAGGCAAATCCCTCACCTCTGAAAAGCCTTTGGAGACCTAGCAATTCCACATCAGGGGACAGATCAGCTCCTTAAGACTGAGTTGTATAGGATGAAGAAGTTTATTTGGAAGAGGAGCCTCACTGGTCCTATATTTGGTAATTTTGTCATGGCCCCAGACAAGCTCATTTCTTATCTACATGCCTCTGGCTTCCCTTAATATCCACTCTGATGGAGAGCCCACTCTCTCCTGAATCAGAAAAGGATGCCCAGATCTACCAAACTCCCTGCAGTTTACCAATTACGCCATTAAAAGCTGTTTATACATTTTCCTGTGTCCTCACAGGACTATGTAGATATTTCTTTTGTGGCCCTTGTTATATGGAAATATTTCATTTTTCATGTCACTTTCTCTCATTAAACAATGAAGTCCTTAAGGTTAAAGACCAGTGTTTATTCAATTCTGTAATTTTGCCTTACCAATGAGGATAATATTTGGTGAACATTTGTAAATATAATAATAACAATAATAGTTAATAATCCTCAAACACGGAAGCCTCTACCAAATGCTTAAGTGTATCTTTTATTTATTACCTATTACATCATTTTAAGATTATTATTCTCTCTTATAGATAAAGAAAACTAAGATAATTGACCCAACACACACTGCTGGTAAGTGTCTGTGATGATTCAAAGTGTACCTAACTTCAAGACTTCTAAGATGAAACCAAATTTTCTACCTATAATCCCAAAATCTTTCATGGCTCCCAGTCCTAACACATACCCGGCATTTAGTCAGTTTTTATAGGCTGATCAGTCAAGCACAGATAAGGATTCAGAAATAACAATCATCGCTAGTCAGAAATTAAGTGCTTTTACCACAGGGAGGTTTAGCTCAGTTTTCATAGCTATATGAGTGTTGGTGATGAAAAAAGATGGATAAATTTTTCTCTCCTGCTCCCCAATTTTTACAACTTTTCCTACCAGCTTATCTCACCATTCTCTGTAGTAACTGGTGATGCCAAGATTTGAAACCCAGGTGATGAGTATCTAAGCCTCTCAGCAGTGAACCCTGGGGGCAAAGGTGAGAACAATTACCAAGAGTGAAGTCTACTCTGTGTTCTAGAATTAAGCTCTATACTTTATTAGCAACTAAGTGGGCATTTTATATTCTCCAATTTTCCTGTATTAACTGTCTTACTTAGAGTCAATGCAGACAATTAGAAAGAACTACAAGTGTAGTATCTTTCACATTACAGAAAAATGTTGCTTCATCATTAGAATGAGAGTTCAGAAAATGCCAGTCTTAGAGGACATGGAAGACTAGATTTTGTTTTGTTCTCATCCTACAGGCTGCAAAAACTATGCATTCTTAGGTCACTAGGTCCAAGAAGTCAAGGTAAGGCTGCATTTATGAATAGCAGGTGTCATGAAACATTTGTGCAAATGATAAATGAGGAAGATACAATACTATCTTTTGAATAATATTAAATAATATTAATTAATTAACATTTATTAATGTAGTATTAAATAATTTAAGTTCAGTTAATCACTTGAACTTGGTTTAATAAAGTCTTTAATAGTATCAGGCAAATTTCACATCATACAGAAAGACATACTGCTTTGTGCTACCAATAAGGAAAGAGAGGACTAGATATCAGGGGAGGAAGGAAGAGAGGGAAGGAGAGTTGGAGGAAGGATTTGGAAGGAATGAATGAATGAAATCAGTACAACTGTTAGAAAAAGTGGAGAAGATTCCATTTGGTAGCAAGCAACAGCTCTCAATTTATTATGTTTAATGGCATAACCATGAAACTCAGCACAACTGACATCCAAAAAAACAATGCAAGGAGGAAAATGCAAGGATATAAGTCTTTAAAATGCATTATTTCTTTAGTCCTAAAAAATGGAAACCTATGCTTTCCTATGCTTATGCAGAAAGCCAAAATCAGTTTATCTGGGAGGGAATATCCCAATTAATCATCATATTTTCTCATATCTTACTCCTTTCTGACCCTTCTCACTTGTCCAAACTAATTTTGTCTCACCTCTTAAATGTTAGCGAAGAGCTAGTTTTGAATTTGTATTAGGTTCCAGTCATTCATGGAAAAATTCAAATCATCGGGACAGTGTGGACAATGCCTTGCAGAAATATTCAACCTGGTTGTAGAACTATACACATACATATTAAACAACAAAAGGACAATCCCAAAGCAATTTTCAACAAGTGCAAAATAGGATGCTTCCTATTACTTAATTACATATTTATGCTATCTCTGTAGTTTTGTTCTACCATCCTGTTATTCCATTCAAAGTTTATAGAAATTCTTAATGAACATTGCTAAAAATAGCATCCCTCAGAGACACATATGACTTACCTTGATAATGATGATTTCATTGCTTTTCTTATTTTATTTGTGCAGCAGGTGATCATTAAAATTAAGCTCTTGATTAAAATTACCCAAGGTAATTTATCTCAAGCTGCCTTTTCATTTAACAAGTAAAGAGATTCATAAACACTGATAGGGCTAAAGTTTTTACCATGCTTAGTAACTCCTTGGGATAGAAGGTGTTATGTTAGCATAAAATCACAATAATTAACGAGGATAATCCAACCCCTGGGTATCAACAGACACTCATAGAGTCATTGGCAAATGTAATGAAGAAATTGCCACTATTATGCATATTTGATATAAGTTTTAATTAACAAAGTATGAGCCTCGACCTTAAATAATTTCTTAATGGAGGGTGCGACCTCTTCTTATTTAGCATTATTCATCAAAAAATGTTCATTAGCAGCAATATTGCATAGTGTAACAAAATTCTCTCATCTAATAAAAGTAGTAGAGATAATCAAACTACAGTTTCAAGAATAATCACAATCAAGGTTTGCTAAATATTCCCTGGACTCCAGTACTGCTTTTATCAAATATGGAATGCAGTACTATTTTGTCCTACTCTCATTATTCTGTGCAGAAGGGTTACTTTACTCCTTCCAAAGAAAGAACTCTGAGCTACTCTACATGGTACTAGGCTAGTTTGGTTGCTGCCAACATTGGAAATTATACCTATTTGAGAAAGAGTCAGGAGCTAGGTCTGTTGCCTCAAGGACTCCAGAGAACTCATTACCTAACTTAACACATCTATAGGCCACTGAAACTTTGACATGGTGACCCAGATGGTCAAAGAGATATGGTTTTATCCAATATCAAAAGCCCCACATATCCTTCAGTGGATTTAGCCACTAGATGATATTTTCAAAGACACTTATTATTTTACAAAAATAACATATTAATTTTAGAAAAGGAGCAGGATCTTGATCTCCTGCCAATTCAAAATAATAATAATAATAATAATAATAATAATAATAATAATTTTAAAAGAGCTAATGGCCTAATCTCTCATGTGTTACTGATCCAGGCCTTCTAAACAAGTGCTGTCCTGTTCATCCTTCCTATGAGATATACATGTTACACTACATTTAGAAATACATTAGTATGGAATTTCATTCTTCATGGAAAGCACTAAGCACATCTGCTGTTAAAGTTTTCCATCATATGTTCTGATAAGGAAATAAACTGTCACCATATTAGAGATGTTTTAATGTTCTTTAATCATATTATTTGCACATTTGATTGTAAGCCATCAGTAAGTGCTTTCCAGAAGATTTTTTCTTAGCAGGAAGAAAGAGATAGAAGTGTATTTGTAATTACAGGAATATGCACACTGTATTTGAAACATCCAAGGTAGGTACGATTTCATAATGCCAAGTGGTAAGGAATATATTGAAATAATTATTTCTTTCTTATTAATAATTACTATTTCTATAAGAGAGATAGATGGAGAAATTTATCTGGAGGTTATACTTTTAAGTAGCTATATGAAAAGCAGTTAGAAAATGACTTCTGAAGTCTCTGTGCAATTGAAGTGGATTTGGCCAGGCCATTTCCATCACAATAGGATTTTTGAAGTGGAGTGCAAAGGGGAAAAAAGGGCCCATTATAAACTGATCACCTGATCCAGCCCTAGAGATAATGTGAAATTGTTCCATAAAGTAATGTCTGCATGGCTTTATCCAGAATAGTCTGAAATGGACAGTCAGAAAAAGGCACCGTTCTATTAGCCCTCCTCCCTTATTTTTAGCTTGAAAGCCTATTTCCTAATGGCAGTAATGACTAGTCTGCCTACTTATTCATCTTCCATTAAAGATGTAAATGAAAGCAGTATCTTGGGACCACCGTCCATGCGGGAAAGTTGCTTGCAGATTCTACATAATAAAAAAGTGAGAGCTAAAGTTATATCAGGTGCTTTTTAAAGCCCCAATGCATCTGACATTTGGTAAAATATGCTTTATCCCACAGGGAGCCTGAGAAAATAAAGAAGAGCCTGAAGAACATGGGAGTGAATTGCATGGGCTGTGTCAAGGGGGTGAGTATACCTTGAATTGCATATATATCTCTCTTCTCGAGTCTCATCTGCAGAAAAGACTACTGATCCTTGAGCAGGAAAGAGACCTCTATGTGTTATGTTCTTTCTATAGCACAGCAACCAAATGTCAAATCAATCAGTCTAAGACCCAGTGTCATAAATCATATCCCAACTTTTGCACTACTGCAGGGACAATTAAGTCACAAGGAAGGTAAGACTTAGATGGCACTATTTAAAAATACTGTGGCCTAATACAGGGTCTCCATATACACAGATACTCCAGGATTTTATCAGTGCCAACAATGGTCAAGGCATTTTCCTTGACATGTTTATGTTATTTAACATTTGGTGCCATCACCCTGAGGGAAGACCATCTGGGTTCCCTTGATTCCATGGACTTCTTCCTTTCTCAAAACTCCAGAAACTACCACGCTCAGCTCTTTAGCAGACACATAAGAAAAAGAAAAATAAATTTGGGAGCAAAGAGATCTGGACAGACACATTAGACTGGATAGCATCCATCATAGAAATCAATATTCAAAATTAATCTCTCCTAGATTCTGAGTGTAAATTGTTTGGATAAAACAAAAATGCGTTGTCTGAATTAGTGTTCTGGTTCAGTAGAGAGAGTAGTGAGAAATACAAAAATATGTAGATGCACATAGGATGGATCCCATTTGGACTTCTGAAATTAACTGAGGAGGGATGCCTGGGCACCTCAGTCAATTAAGCATCCAACTCTTGGTTTTGGTTTAGGTTGTGATTTTAGGATTATGAAATTGATCCCCAAGGAGGGCTCTGCTCAGCAGAGAGTCTGCTTAAGACTCTCTCTCCCAATTAAAAAAAAAGACTCTATCTCCCAGTCAGGGCACCTGAATGGTTCAGCTAATTGAGCATCTAACTCTTGGTTTCAGCTCAGATCATGATCTCATGGGTTATAGGATTGAGTCCCACATCAGGCTCGGTGTTCAGTGAGGAGTCTACTTGAGATTCTCTCTCTTCCTCTTCCTCTGCCCCTCCCTCCACTCTTGCACTCTCTCTCTCAAATAAATACATAAATCTTAAAAAAAAAAAAAAAAAAAAAGACTCTCCCAGTGTACTACTTGGGAAAACAGTACAGAGGTTCCTCAGAAAGTTCAAAATAGAACAAGAGAACTATCCTACAACCCAGCAATTACATTACTTATCCAGAAGATATAAAAATACTGATTCGAAGGGCACCTGCACCCCAATGTTTATAGCAGCAATGTCCAAATACAAACAATAGCCAAAATACGGAAAGAGCCAAGATGTCCATCAACAAATGTATTGATATATGCAGATATATATAGATATATATATATATATATATATATATGCAGATATATATAGATGTATTGTAGATATATGCAAAGGAATATTACTCGGCCATCAAAAAGAATGAAATCTTACCATTTGCAACAATGTGGTTGGCACTAGAGGATATTATGTTAAGTGAGTCAATCAGAGAAAGACAAAAACCATATGATTGCACTCATATGTGGAATTTAAGAAATAAAACAAATGAACATAGGGTTGAAAGGATGGAAAAAATAAAATAAGATAAAAACAGAGAGGGAGACAAACCATAGGAGTCTCTTAACTATAGTAAACAAACTAAGGGTTGCTAGGGGTGAGGGGCGTGGGAGGAAGCACCCAGTGCTTGATGAAATGAGCACTGGGTGTTATATGTAATGATGAATCACTAAATTCTACCCCTGAAACTAATAATACATTATATGTTAGCTAATTTGAATTAAAAAACAAACAAACAAACAAAAAACTCATCTTCT
The DNA here is from genome assembly GCA_028646535.1 of Procyon lotor. Taxonomy (NCBI): domain Eukaryota; kingdom Metazoa; phylum Chordata; class Mammalia; order Carnivora; family Procyonidae; genus Procyon; species Procyon lotor. Next base: position 53,586,047 of record CM053617.1, read on the forward strand.
GTCTCTCCCCCTACCCCTACTCTCCTCTCTCTCTTTCCCTCTTAAATAAATAAGTATTTTTAAAAATAAAATAACTGATTAATTAACTGAGGATATTTTTAGGGCCGGGGAATAAGGGCAGAAGGCTAGCATGAAAATGGGTTCTCACCATCACTGCAATTTCTACATTAAACATTAATGTGACTTTATTTATCCACAAAGCCTCTTGTGGGTGGTAACATACCAGCCACTATCTCTCAAACTAGATTATAAACCTTTGAATTTAAAGGTTGTGTCATTCACTTTTATATCCACAAACCTAAAACAGTAAAACAATATTTAGCACACAGAAGAAATCCATTAAATGTTAGTTAGATGAATAAATATGAACATAAATAATGTACACCTACCTATCATAGAAACTAAAGAAACAGTCTCCACTAGTAACTGTGTCTTTATTGTTTTCTGCTAAATTATTATGGTAACAATTGCCTGTTCCCCACATTCACTGAAATCAGGGAAGAAAACAGTAAGTTTGTGATGAGAAGAAAAAATTCTTCCGCTGGTCTGAAGGTCTTCCACCTGGACTAAGAATTAAATTTACATGAGACAGATTAGCAGAGGGAAAAAAAAACCTAAAGTTTTACTACATGCACACACAGAGCCAATAATGAAATTGAGACCTAAAGAAATGACCAAGGCAGAAGGTTTTTATACATTTTAAACGGAGACAATAAATTTATGAGGAATTGACAGAAGAAAGAAAACAGGTGTTTAGGAGCACCTGGGGGGCTCAGTTAGATAAGCATCTGCCTTCTACTCAAGTCATGATCCTGGAGTCCGGGGATCCAGCCCCACATTGGGCTCCCTGTCTCAGCAGGGAGCCTGCTTCTCCCTCTCCCTCTGAGGCTCCCCCTGCTTGTGCGCGCTCTCGCTCTCTCTCTCGCTCTCTCTCAAATAAATAAATTTTTTAAAAAAGTGATTAGAAGGTTTAATTAGATGGTGACTCTAAGCAGAATTGAGGCTAAGGTAGTAGATTAGGAAAAAGTAAAAAGTAACAAAGTTTGTTTCTATAGTGTTCTTAGCATGTTTCTTTTTTTTTTTTTTTTTTTTTCCGGTTGTTGTTCTTAGCTTTAAAGTCTTGTTCTTAGCTTTAAAGTCAGATGGGGATAAGGTGATAAGGGTGTCTTTTTACTTCTTAGTGCAGGGAAGGTATTTCTCATATAAAAAATTTGTTTCTTGTTTTTAGAGACACAAAGAAGTACCTGAGTATCCTTGTACTAGTTGTTTAAGTAACTTTTTCTTTTTTTGTTTTAATTTTTATTTATTTATTTGACAGAGAGAGCAAGATCACAAGTCACAAGTAGGCAGAGAGGCAGGCGGCAGCTGGCGGTGGGGGGGGGGCGGGGGGGGAGGGGAGCAGGTTCCCCGCAGAGCAGAGCAGAGAGCTCAATGCGGGGCCCAGGACCCTGAGGACCCTGAGATCATGACCTTAGCCGAAGGCGGAGGCTTAACCCACTGAGCCACCCAGGCGCCCCTAAGTAACTTTCATTTAAAATAATCAACATCCCAACATGGCACTTTCGGGAGCAGCCTGCCCTTGGCCCCTACATTCAGAACAAGAAAAAGATAAAAATCATTTAAATCAAAGGGGATACATTTAAAAGAAGTAAATGTCTTTGGGGATAACAATGTATTGATATAAATTCATCGATTGTAAAAAAAAATGTGTCACTAGGGCACTGGATGTCAACAGGGAGAGGTTGTGCATGTGTGGAGACAGAAGGTATATGAAATTCTCTAGGGTGCCTGGGTGGCTCAGTCCATTAAGTGGCTGCCTTTGGCTCAGGTGAGGATCCCAGGATTCTGGGATGGAGCCCCGCATCCGGCTCCCTGCTCAGTGGGAGGCCTGCTTCTCCCCTTGCCACTCACTCTGCTTGTGTTCCCTCTCTGGCTATTTTGTTTCTCTGTCAAATAAAATAATGAAAGTCTCTATAATTTCTATTCAGTTTTGCTGTGAAACTAAAATTGCTCTAAAAAATAAAGTTTATTAATTTTGAAAAAGTAAATATTGGGCTGAAAAGAATGAAAAGATGTAGTCCTTAGTAGCAAAGCCAGGCATTTTCCTAAGATACTTAGGCATTGCTTTTATCATTTTACATGTCTTACCTCATCTGGTTCTCTAAAAATTCCATGAAGGAAGTGCTATTACCCATATCATCTCTGTGCTTTTGTCTGATGCCTTTCCCAAGGCGTCCCAGCTACTTAGGGTAGAGGTGGGATTTGAAACCAGGCCACCTGGCTGCAGGGTTTATACTCCCAAACTCTACTCTTTCCTGCCTCACAAATGCATGCTGCATTTCCACAGGAGGTGAAGCAGACTACAAAAAGCTTTTCCAGTCCCTTATTATATAAATTAGAAAAAAAAATCACACGATTCCAATTCCACTAAAGCTTGGAAAATTAAACACACACACACACACACACACACACACACACACCATACATGTAATTCAGAGTTTGACATCTGTTCTTTTTCAAATCTAGTATCTTCTTCAAAACACAGGGACTGCAGGATTTAAATGCTATCACAATTTTCCTTTTGTTATTATTCAAAGATTAGAACTTCTTGGACACTGCAGAGATAACTTGTATGTGTTATTTCAAGTTCCTCATCACAATATTGAATAAAATCCCACAGAATAGGAACCTTAGTCAAGTGGAGCAGGTGTTAGCAGTGGATGATACAATCAGATTCTACCCTTATCTCAGGGCCTGCAGCCCAAGCCTTTCTACACTACAAAGGATTTACCAGTCTCCTGAGGGATAAAGAAAAGTAAACCTCAGGAAAGAGAGTGCTCACAATGGCAGGAATACCAATGCCCCAGGGTGACTGTAGCCATAAACAGAGCTTAGTGCATCCAAGGCATACGCTACCGAACATTAGAAAGAAATATCAAATGAAAGATGTTTATTGAATTGGCCTATAAAACAAATGCCCAATCGCATAGCTGATGAAAAAAATTAGCTTGCTACTAAACATTAAACGGATCAATAATCTATTAACTCTAACCTTGTTAGCAGGAGCTTGCCGTACAATATGTGACCTGCCTTTTTAAATAAGCTGTCTCCAATGTCTATCTTTGGCTAAAATAATTTTCTTTTTCCATAGTTGGCAATGATATACTTGATATTCTATATCACAAGTTTCCCCCATTATCTAAAAGTGGAGCTTCCCTGTGAAAACTTTCTTAAATCTTTCAAAACAGCTTCAAGAGAAGAAGCAATTACCATTACTTTATATGGAAATTTTTTGAGTGCTCCCAAACCCAAAAAATAACTTCTCTTGGGCTCTTCTGATATCTTAGAACACATCTTGCTAATGGATGCATAAAATAAATGGAGATAAAACATGGAAACTACGCAGTCTAGAGCTCTGGCAGCTTGATGTTGAGATGCTGAGTGTAGTTCCTAGGGAAGGAGTTGCTGGGGCCACTCTTGTTGCTGAGGGTACACTGTCTCTGTAAAGGTTTACTGCAAAACAATCCCTGAATGCTATTTTTGTTTTCCATCTTTTTTTTTTTTTTTTTTGTAAAAGCAAAAATCCTCTTCAGATTTCTTTTGGTTAGCAAAAACAGGTAAGCAAGGCGGCAGAACACAAACTTTGGAAAAGCAGCACACACCTATAAATCAAATTGAATTTTTACCTTTCTTCAAAGGCCATTCACCTTCAAGGCCTTTCAAGATCATTACATATGTATCATTTTATTTGGATGATAATAGCAGGATTTTTATTTTATGAACAGAAACCACAGCAGAGACTCAGACAATAGTCAGTGAATCTCCACAGTCATAATGAAATGTTATGAAGCCTTTGGTGACAAATCATATTCATAAAGTCATTGTCTTATCAGCATAAATATTCTCATCCACATTCACCTATAGGCAAGAATGAGAAAAGAGTCATTAAAGGACCACACAGAAATGTTCTGATGGGGAAATGCAGGGAGAATGAGAATAAGTTGATGGAAAAGAGGTGTTTTAGGTGAAATCTCCATATTCATGCAAGTTAAAAGAGAATGTACCTTGTAAAATAAAAGTGTGTTGGGGGGATGCTTAGTAACCTTGATTATATCTTCCTGTTCTCTGTTATTATTTCCCTCCTGCTTCAAATTGCAGGATGGAGATCAAAGGCAAGCCCTGAGTATGAATGAGAGAACGGACTGAGTTGGCAAGTCTACTATTCCAATGATCTGGCAGCAGTTGGGGACATTGTATGTCCCCAACTTGTATGCTCGTATGTTTCAGCCAGCCCTCTAGTGGCAAATATAAGTCTCTCCTCTAAAGAAACCTTAGTTCCTGCTAGCACCCAAACCTACTCATCAGAGGTTCCAATTATGCCAATCTTAAGAAGGTAGGATAGGGAAGAACAAAAGTTCTGAAATGAAGTATATTCCCATGAAAACAACATGATGTAGAAAGAAGCAAATGGCTAAAACAAAAGCCAGGAAAAGGTAAGCAACTTCAGCCCAGAAATAAGGAAGTTCCCCATAGCATTTAGAATGAAATGACTGGGGGCACCTGGGTGGCTCAGTCGTTAAGCGTCTGCCTTCGGCTCAGGTCGTGATCCCGGGGTCCTGGGATCGAGCCCCGCATCGGGCTCTCTGCACGGCAGGAAGCCTGCTTCTCCCACTGCCATTCCCTCTGCTTGTGTTCCCTCTCTCGCTGTGTTTCTCTCTGTCAAATAAATAAAATCTTTAAAAAAAAAAATAGAATGAAATGACTGTCCAAGGAGATTTCATAAGCCCTTTGAGCTAATTAGCAAATATTACAGGAAGTGCAGGCTATCCTTAACATCAGCCAAATGTTTGTGGGGCCTTTGGGAAACTAATGGAGAAAAAGAGAAGATTGTCATTGGAAATTTAAAGACTCCTGAGTCCACAGAAATCCTCAAGCAACTAGCTTTCAGCCAGTACGCATTTGATACCTATCTTCTCAAGTGCTATGACCCATATGAAAGATACAAAAATGGCTGGGTTGTGGACATTGGGAGGGTATGTGCTATGGTGAGTGCTGTGAAATGTGTAAGCCTGACGATTCATAGACATGTACCCTGGGGCAAATCATACATTATATGTTAATAAAAAAATAAATAAAGTCTTTTTATAAGTGATCCACAAGAGAATAAACATTATGATCTAAATTTGGGGGAATTTGACCTAAAATCTATACTGGTTTTTTTTCCATTCATAATGCATTTTCTTCTGTTGTAATGGTCATCTTTGTTAAAAAATAAAAGATGGAGCACAAAATCTAAAAAAAAAGATATAAAAATGAAAAGTCAGCATCCCTACTCTCAAGAGTTTAAAAAGTTTGGAGAGGAATGGTTCAGCCTCTGGATAGATACTGCCACTTATGGCAAAAAGGTGGGGAAACAATCTCAAATGGTTTAGACAGTCAATGACAAGGCAAGAACAGAATCCCAGAATCATCACCATCTCCACAGCATCATGAAAGAAAGGAAAATTGGAAGAGAAGGAAATATTAGATTCCTCCTTTACAAAACCTGTTGGAAAGTTTAGTCTTTCTGAATTTGCGTTTGTGTTTTTTTCTGTGTATGTGTGTTGTCATATTTGGAGACTGAGTCAAATCTTTTCAAATTCCAAATTCCTCCCTTGTTTTTCCTGTTTATTCAAATTTCTGCCATCTACCAATTTCTGTTTAAAAAGCAGGCAAAATTTGAGTTATTATAAATATGGTATTGACTTTTTAATTTGACTTTTTAATTTTATTTTTGATGTAATATAACACATGATGAATAAATCAAAAATGAACAAGATAGGTTCTGAAATGAGACAGACCATGTAATTAACTTCTGTTATTTACTCAACATATAGCCTTGAACAAGCACAATTTCTGTGAGTACTCAGTTTCCTTATCTATAAAATGGAGGTAATTAGACTTAGGAAGAGTAAACAAGGGAGTACAGACAAGTGTGGGCATAGTTTCTGGGGCAGAAAATCACTCAAGTATTGATGCTATTGACCACATTTTATTAAGAAATTATTATATTCATATATATAAGGAGATAGAGACAGAGAGAGCGAGAGAGGAATTTTCTTTATTCCTCAGAAAATATCACAAAGCAGGAGTAATTATTATCCCATTTTCAAATAAGGAAACCAAAGTTTATAAGGTTTTGATGACTTTCCCTTTTTAGCCAAATCTCTTTCCAGAAGGACTGAAGTATCACATTTGCTTTGGACTTTTTGGAATTGT
>CM053617.1:53592804-53626205 GCA_028646535.1 Procyon lotor
CTTCCTTCCTTCCTTCTCTACTGGGAAGACCAAAAGCCAACCTTATAGCAGGTTGCACAGCTAACCACTAACCAAACACCGTGCTCATTTCATTATTTCACTCTGACTGGCCCACTCCAGTATCCCTACTGGAGTACTGGAGACACTGAGGACTGGCTGCATTATCTGTGTGACCCAAAGCAAAATGAAAATTCAGAGCTTATTCAAAATGTGTTCAGAACTTCAAGATAGCAACTGCAGAGTCTTAAGCCAAGTGCTGAGCCCGTCTAAGTGACTGCACAGGTGCATGCTCGTAAAGCTGGCCCGGTGACACCACTGCAAATTAAACTGTAGAATCAATAATTCAAGGAGCTACTAATTGAACAAGGCAAAGGGTATGGATGCATTAAAAATAATCACTTCTCCAGGAAGCACTGCAAAAGTACCTGTGGCAGATGCAATCCAAGCTGTATGATCATAATCATCCTCCTCTAAGTAAATTATTCAGGTTAGGAAATGCATGCCCATCAGCTTTGGGTGAAATAGAATATACGCATTTCTTCCCAAGTTACTTACTGAACACATCAATATGTACTTTTCCCAAATGTAATGAATTGATATGCTTCAGACCATGACAAGGTGAAGGCATCAGAAAGTTCATTCAAGAGGGGAAAAATCATCAAATTAACTTGTAGCTTTCAGCAAACCTACCCTGTTCGGCCTATGTGTCCAGCCTGTCCTTTCAGAATAAACAGCTTCACAAAGGGAGCTATGCAGATGCTTTCACAACATTCAGAGTAAGAGCTGAAATAAACACCTGACAGTGCTAGCAATGATACAGGAAGAAGCTTATGATAATTGCTCTGTAAACCCCCCATTGACTGTTGATTAATGGGAGACATCATTTGCACACCCTGCGCCAAAGTCTTGTCCACACTGAGGTGCAGGGAAAGGACTGGTGCAGATCCCACAACAAGGCACGATGACCAAGATGTCTGCCCATCCAGTGGCTGTCTTTCCAGTGAGGCATGCTTAGAAAATAGATCCTCCCAGAGCCAGGTCATTTCTTCCCAGGGCTGGGATGCCAGGACACATTCTGGACACTCTACCACGATAAATTCAAGGGTTTTTAGGGACTAGTGGTCTATGTAGTACAAAGAGCAGAGCGCCCACCTCCTAGAGACACAACAGAGGAGTGGAAAGAAGTAGAAAAATGCTTCCAATCTTTTGTAGAATAAAATCCCGCCTCTGAGGAAAGTTGTGGCATGATCGTTGCTATTAATTTGTAGTTCTGGGTCCTTACCCTGAGAGTCACCAACCTCAGTGTAGTTCACTCACAGCCTGAAGAATGAACCAAAGGTCCATCTCTGTAGTGAAAAGGGGCTTCATCCAGGAACAAGACACCCAGATTCACAGCTTCATTTATCCCTGAAGAGCCTTAGCTGAGGTGCTTGGCCTCTCTGATTCTGTCTTCTCATCTTTAAAATAAGAACACTCAAATTACAACTCCCTCTTACTCAGAGGAGCAGTGTTGGGGTGGTAAGGAGCACAGACTCAAGTAAGACAAGAATTTTAACCTTGTTAGAGTTAGTTAGTTACTTGGTTAGTTGAGTGACCCAGAGAAAGTTATTCAACTGACCTCCCTGTGCCTGAGTTTCCACACCTACAAGATGAGGATATATAGAATTTATCCCATGGAGTTCCTTTGGAGACCAAATGACCTTATGCATTTATGCATATATTATGAGTTATAAAACTCACTACAAATGATACATTTGAGTTCATGAGTGTGTGAGAAATTGCAGACTATAAGTCATCATTATTATAGGATCTTTTGTTCCATTCTCCAGAACAAAAATATCCCCCAAGTGGTCATTTCATTGTTATTGTGCTGCACCCCAAGACTGCAGGGTCATGTGAAGGAAAACTTCTTAGTAGGATCTACTTCTGTTGAAAGCTAATGTGTTCCCTCCTCTGAGGCTATACAACTTTCACCCTCCATGCCTCATGCCCACCTGGAAACAGGCCCAGGCAAAAGCACTCGGACTAGGAAGCAAATCCTCAATAGGGCTTCCAAATATACACAAAAAAGTCCTGAAAGTTACTCAAGTGTATCTCTGAGTATGTATCTCTTTGCCACACAGTGTCTGAATGCGCCTCCATATGCCTCTCCATATCTCTGTGAACAGCTTTCCAAGGAGACTCCAAAAAGACTCCCTTTGCTCGACATTCACCTGCACTCCCCTTCAGAGCACACTGTCTTCTGATTTAACATCCCGCTTAACCAAAGTGGGCACCTGTGGGGAAGGATCTATGGAGGAAGTCTATTCCCTCTTTGCAAGGCCTGCCTCCAGAGAGGTTCTAAGAATCTGAAGGTGTTCCACCCCTACAGACTTTTCTTCATTTCCATTTCTTTCAAATGCAAAATTTCCTTCATTTCCTTTCTCCCGGGGAATAAAAACAAAACAAAACAAAACAAAAACTCAGGATTGAAAGACTTTACTAAACCCCTTGAATCCCCCGCCCTGACATTAGGACTTCACCTAGTGGCCCCATCTGCTCAAATAGGTTCAGTGATTTTGGACTTGTAACCCTCCTGAGAAGCTCATCCCATGTTCATATAGGTCTACTTTACATTTCTGCCTAGTGAACAGAAAAAAATCAGTGGAAATCCCACCTAGTAAACAAAATAAGGGAAAAATGTTATTCTCACTAGTAATCACAGAAATGAACATTAAAACAGGAAGGTGCTGTTTTTCACCCAGGAGGAGAGTAGAAATATTTGTCATTGATAATACCTCCCATATAAATGAAGATGCAGTAAAATTAGCACTTACTTACACATATACTGGCAGCAATACAAATTGTTACCACTTTCTAGGAAGGCACAGTGATATACAGAGTTCACACTCTTTGACCCAGTGGACATATTTCTTGGAATGTTCATCAAAAAAATAATGCAAGGAAAAAGAAGTCATACACATAAATACCTCCGCTGCAGGTTTGTTTTTAAATGACCTACTTTTCTAACAGGTTAGAGATATGTAACATTACAGAATTCACTTACAATACAATGTTAGATTTAAAAAGCACAATGCTGTAATCAACCAGAATTTTCCTTATCAGCATTAGAGATCCACTCTTGTTAATCTCACCCCAGAAAGGATACACTAGGGTAATTTCCTGGGACCAAGAAAACCAGGGTGGGGGCCACCTGGCCAGGAATGTGATACACTAATCCCAAGAAGATACAGTGGCTGCCGTTACCCAGGCCCAAACACCACAGCCTATAGGGCTGGCAGCCTCAGCACCAGCACTTAGAGTGACGTCACGGGCTACAATGCCCCCCTGCCTGGGCACCGCCCCCACCCCCGCCCTCACCCTTCACCCCCATGCTCTGTCTCTACATCTTCCCATCCACTACTTTCACTTCAGGTCTGAGGTGGTGAGAGTTCGTGAGCTTCAGGAGATGCTGGGAAAGTGAGGCCCTGGCATTTGCAGATGTGACAGCAATTAGAGGGTCCCCCAAAGATTTTTTTTCCAAAAAAGATTTAATGCTGAATGATCAGAAATGAATGAAAATGGCCTCCCAGAAATAATAAAGAAATATTACATTATGATCACAACCCGTAAAAATGATTTACATTAGGGAAGGACTGAAAGAGACTAGATTCACACATAGAAGCTTAGGTGATTTTTTTTCCTCTTTTTTCTTAATGTTTTATATTCCTAAATTAAATGTTCTGTTAAAATGCAAAACATTTGTATCACTTTCATAGAGTAGCCATGATTAACTACCACCAACTGGGTGGCTTAAAACAGCAGAAACTTATTCTCTCACAGGTTGGAGGTCAGAAGTCGGAAACTGAGTTGCCAGCAGGGCCACGCTTCCTCTGAAGGGTCCAGTGAGGAACCCTTCCTTGCCTCTTCCCAGCTTCTGCTGGTTGCTGGCAATCTTTGACATTCCTCAGCTTGAGGCTGGGCCGCTCCAATCTCTGCTTCTGTCGGCACACGGCCTTTTTCCCTCTGTGTCTGTTCATATTACCCTCTAATCGGGTATGACCTCATCTTAACTTGATTACGTCTGCAAAGACTATCTCTAAATAATGTGCCATTCACAGGTTCCAGGCAAACATGAATTTTAGGGGTTACCTTACTCAACCCAGTGCAATATTTTAGAGATGTCTTTCTTTCGCTGAGGCAAAAAAATCAAGCTTCTCTCTTCAGGGATTGAACCCTTACTTCTTTGAAACCCAAACATGCCTTCCATTATATCACCTAACATTGGACTCAATACATATTTACACCGAGGAAACACTTGATGAGTAAGAGAGACAAGGAATATATCAGGCATGGCGGAAAAATGCATAGATCAAAAGAAATGAACAAATGAATCATTCTATATGGAGCTCATTTTAAAATCTTCCACAACCTCAGAGGTAATTTCTTCAATCTCTTCGTAATCAATTTCAGTCTCCTCCTCCTCCTCCTCCTCATCATTATCATCTATTAAAGGATCTGACAAAAATCACATCTGCATGTCCTTCTCATCAGTATCACAGTAAGGACGGCTCCCTAAGTAGAACCATAACAACAACAAAACAAATAATTCATTACCTTAAGCTAAAGTCCCTCAACTCGAATTTAAGGTAATAGTAAGAAAAGCCGTAACAGAGAATTTCATTGATAGGTGATCTTTATGTTTTGAAAAGATAAACAGATGGGTAAACAGGTGTGTATGGTAAGAGAGCAGGTTAGGCAAGGTAAGAAGTGTAGGCGTGTTGAGTGGGTTGGGAAGATATGTATGTAGATGAATAGATATTCAATGCAGATTAGCAGAATAGTAGATAAAATTTACCGATAGCCTATCTGCATTTCCCATTTTTCCATTTTCCAAGTTTTTTAAACTCCCAGATGACAATACTTTGGGAAAAAGCAGAAAATAGGAAAGGGCTACACTGTGATAGGTTGGGCTTTGGGAATTTGAGCACAGGTTAAATTTATTAGAAGGCAGAAAGGAGAACACTAGCTAGCCACTTGGCACTTGCAGTCCATAAATTCAAAGCATTTCAAGTATCATACCCTTACCACACAGCACATTTCAGTTCTTCATCCTCAGAATCCTTAATTACCCATCACTGTATGGGCCATTTGATTTCTCATAGTCATTCCCCCATCCCCACTTCAGGAAAACCGAAATCCAGCTCCTGGGAACCCTCTTGCCTAGCCGTTTGGGAATAGACATCCTCAGCAAAGAGCAAAAAGGGCAGACCTCTACCAATTCGAAGGCTCAAAGGCTCTGAGTTGCTTCATGTTTGCTACTATAAGCCTATTTGAAATGCTCCCAGGAAGCTCACAGTAGCTCACAGTTGAACCCAAGAGTAATTACTTTTGTACAGTGAATAACAGTCCTAATTTATTACTGTGCACAACAGTATGTGCCTATTTTGTTGAATAAACATAAGTTCATCTCAGATGCCACTGAGGAACATGGAGATATTTCCGCAGAAGCACCTGTCCTGCATGACTGCATCAGGAGAAAGAAAAGGTAATTCAGAATAGGCAACATATGAGTTTTGCCATCTATAAAAAGTTATCAACATGCTCACAAGCTGTTCAAAACTCTCAAAGATATGTCTTTACTTCTCTCTTTTTTTTTTTTTTTGGTCTTTACTTCTCTTGAGCTACTTATAATCTCAAGAGCCAACACTGGAGAGAGAAGATAAGATGAAGATATATATCAGGAACAAAACCCAGGTCAATTAGGATGTGTTCAACAGGCAGTTAATTTTCAAAAGCATATGAACAGGGGCTTAAATAATAAAGACATTTGTGTTTACATGAACAGGGAGTTTGAAGACAGGAGATTCAGGGCAGCAACTCAGCATCATCTTTAACAACCCATGTTCTTTATGTCCTCTCTTCTGCCACGTTCAGAGTATTGGCTTTTCATTCTTAGGTTTGAGTCTTCACCTTTGCAAGATGGTAGCCAAAGCTCCAAAATCATTCCAGGCAAAAAGACAATAAAACCATCTATGGACCGAAACAAATGTTTCTAGTCTTAGTGTCAACAACCAGATAATTCCATTACATCTGTAAATATTTCCCAGAAAATTCATGGATGCCTTCCTTCCATCCCCCACTCCAAGTAATAAGAGTGAAGAATTTAACCATGCAGAAGCAAAACTGAAAATAAAACCAGTTTCCATTATAATGCAGCAAAAATAACATTACTTAGTGAGCATGGGTATTTATTTATAGAAAACAAAAATGCTGACTCAAAAAAATATATGTACCTCCATGTTCACTACAACATTATTTATAAGAACCAAGGCGTGGAAACATGGAAATAAACCAAGTGTCCACTTGGACACTTTATGGCTGCATCAATAGAGAAAAATATGGTATATATGTGCACAAGGGAATATTATTCAGCCCTAAAAAAGAATGAAATCTTACCATTTGCTACAACATAGACAGACCTTGAGAGCATTATGCTAAGCAAACCAAGTCAGAGAAAGGCAAATATCATATGATTTCATTTGTATGTAGACTCAAAAAAGAAAAAGAAAAAAAATGTTCATAGATACACAGGACATATTGGTGGTTGCCAGATGCAGAGTGACCAAAATGGGCAAAAGGGGTCAAAAGGTACAAATTGCCAGTTATAAAATAAATGTCATGAGGCTGTAATGTACTGCAAAGTGACTATAGTTAATAATATTTTATTGCATGGCTAGAAGTTGCTAAGAAAATGGATCTTAAAATGTCTCATCACAAGAAAAAAAATTTTGTAACTATGTATGGTGGCAGATGTTAACTAGATTTGTTTTGATGATCATTTCACAATATATACAAAGATGGAATCACTATGTTGTACCCCTGAAGCTAATACGTCAATTATACCTCAATTCCTTAAAAAAAAAAATCCAATCAAACTTATGAGATGCAATTCTACCCTCAGAAAAATGGACACCTTTTCTTCACTGGGACCTTTGTTGGACAAACTCATCAGGGAAACAACTCAGTGTGCATTATTTCCTGACACAGGACAGCTCCCTTACAAAGTGAGTTATTTTCTGAAAGGCACCACCTGATAGATGATGCCTTCCCATGAGATGATCCAGTTCCTTTCCTGATGAGAGTGCCAAAGATAAGCCAGGGCAAGGCCACATTTCCAGTCACAAGCAACAGAGAATATTCTCAGTTGTGTGTATTTTCAAGGGCTACAACATTCTGTATCTAAGCATTAAAATAGCTACAGTGAGAATTTAAATGTCATCCTCAAAAACGTCATCAGGGATTTGATACTCCTACTGCTCTACAGAGCAGTCCACATACACTGTGACATATGAGACATGGATTCTGCAAGAAATTCCATGGCATGCTTTTTATTTCTCCTCATCAACCCAGCATCAGCCCATCTCATCTGCTCAACATCTTTCTTTACTGTCCACATATTAACCCATATAATTAAGGAGCCCCAAGCTGACCTTTAACATATACTTTCTGTCTCTACAAAAAATACTCCCTGGGAGAGCCTGGGTGGCTCAGGAGGTTAAAGCCTCTGCCTTCACCTCAGGTCATGATCCCAGGGTCCTGGGATCGAGTCCTGATTGGGGCTCTCTGTTCAGCAAGCCTGCTTCTCCCTCTCTCTCTGTCTGCCTCTCTGGCTACTTGTGATCTCTCTCTCTCTATCTCTCTCTCTCTCTCTCTCTCTGTGCCAAATAAATAAATAAAATCTTTATTAAAAAAATACTCCATGAAAACAGTAGCCTTGTCCTTGGTTATCACAACACCATGGCATGTAGCACAGAGGATATGCTCAGTGTCTATTTGTTAAGCAAGCTAATAAAAGACCATGTCAAGTGATGTTCAAACATGATTCCATTAATAATTACAAATCTCCATTTCAGGATGTGAATTCTGAAGCTCAGAGGGATCCAATCACTAGCCCTCAAAATATGAATGTATTCAATGGCTGCCGAACTTGAACTGAAGTCAAGAGTCAGCCCTTGCCATTTGGCTACAAAGCCCATACTCTTTTCATCCAAACCACACTGCCTTTGCTGTCTGAGTTTTTATCTGTGTTTGTTTCACCCCTCTCCATCACTCATCTGCAAATTAACATTTTCAGAGATATATGAGTCTTACATTCACTGCCCTTCCTCAGTGGTTCCCTCACTCTTGCATCTACTCCTCACACAAACTACCAGGCTCTCAGGCGGACATCTTGAAAAAGGCATCAGATGGAAATATACCCATAGTGGGAGAGCCATATCTCCATTCTTGGTGCCCTCAGCAGAGCAGTTCCTGGCACATGGATTGTGTTAAATATGTATTGATTAAATCCACTCATGGTTAATGATGATGACCACCCCTGCACAGCACTGCCAGCATGAGAAGTATGACATAACATCTCTTTAGATCTCACCCAGAGCCCCACAAAAGCGGGTAGTGCAGGTCATCTCACTATGACAGAGAAGAACTCTGAATTGAGAGAGAGACCACATCTCAAGCCCGATTGGCAGAACCAACCTAAATATAGGTTTTCCTCTAACAAACTCCAAGTTTCCATTCCAACTTTCTACATGGTGAGCCATTTACTCATCCTTCAAACACTAGTAGATGCTTACCTCTTCTGTGACAGTGCCTGGAGAAGGGGAGCCTCCACCTGCCCTGTGTTCTCTTGCACATACGTTCTGCAATATTTATCACAATGTAATGGTCTTTGGTTAATAAGACTCTCAAATTAGACTGAGAAATACCTGGGGAATAGCTTTCCTAACATTATCATCTATGTCTCTCCAGTGCCCAGCACAGAGCCTGAGTACACAGTAGGAGTTTGAGAAAACATATTTGACATTTTATTTGTTAGACCACACCAACAAGTTAAAACCAAACTAAGATATTCATAAGACCTTGTTACTCTCTAGTAAACAAGTATTTGTAGGCTAAAAGGATACCTGCAGCTGAATCTCACAAACATAATGTTGAGCAAAAGAGGCCAGATCGAAAATAGTACCTTTTTATTGGAAGTTCAAAAGAGGCAACATAAACTGATGGTTTAGGAACAGCTATTGTCATGATTTGTCTTAATGCAATCTATCCCTGAACACCAAAGGGATTCAGAAAAGATAAACTGTTGTTTTTAAATGTTCACAAATTTCAGTATCAACTGACAATGAGCCAGCAACTAAACGGACACCTCTCTGGGGATGTTTCCCGAAACTGCATAATAACTGAAAACACCATGAAAGGTACTTTTACTTGTCCTCAGTGTTCTCAATGCCTGGGGGACATTTTTGAATGGCCTTTAGCTGTTGCATCCAATTTAACTTTCTAGAAGTTAAGTTTCCATAAGCAGCTTAAATTGTAACAGTTCTTTCAGATTTGAAAGACGCATAATTTCCTTAGAAACCCAAAGCCTCACCTGCAGAGGCCAAACGGGCTTCCACCTGCTCTATGTCAAACGTATAACACAAGGCCCAGCGTACCCACTCTCCGCAGTTTGGGCCTCCTGTAATCCAGGGATCCCTCTCTTCCCTCCATAAAGTAGGAGGACCATCATGCTATTCACTAGAGGAGGTCAGTCAGAGGGGACAAAGAGGGCTGTTGTCCTTAGGACATCCTATCTTTCTTGGGCTTTTAACACCCAAGAACAGTGGCTCATCTACAGGCTGGAAAGCTCCAGGTCTGACCACACCCCCCACGCTGGTGGAAGAGCTACAGAATTCTCTGTCTGTAATACAGGTGGTGAGTGCCCAGAAACTGGGAATTCTCGAAGGACTGATAGTCTACTGACTTCTCCTCCTCCCCTCCGGAGGAAAAAGAGACAGGGACTTCCCATGTAAACTGCCCTGTGAACACAAGCCTACCCAGGTCTAACTCGAGCCCATCAGGAAGTCTAGAGATTGAAGGCAAAGTCCCCGGGAGGCGAGTCAGCCTGCTGACACGTAACTCTTTCATCTCCGCCGTCCTGACACTTTGTTGTTCTCCAGTGACACCCATCCCCGTGAGCAGGGGGAAGACCTTGCCAGCTCCCTCTGAAGTGTTTTCAGGGTTAGGGTTTGGAAAGGTAGATTGGATTGGGTGAGGTGGAGGCAGGTCCCGCCGAAGGCAAAGGCTGCAGAGGGCAGCACCGGGAATCCAGAAGCCCCGTCTCCTCCCTCCCTGGAAGAACACGGGGCGGGCTCTAACTCCCCACCCTTCGAGTCGGCCCCCGACCCCATCGCCTCTTCTCTCTCCTGCTCCTGTTGTGGCCAGAACACTGCAAAGCCTGGAGGTGTGTGGAGCCGCGGGTCGAGAGCAAACGCGACGCCGACTGCCTTCACTCCTCCAGCTCCGGGCGGCTTTGCGGGAGATCCGCCGGGTCTCGAGCCCAGCACTCTCACGGGCGCGCAGTTCGCGTCCCCACCACGCCCTCCTCAGTAGAAGGGGCGCCGCAGCCGGGGCTCGCGGCTTTACGTGCGGGCGCCCCGGGGCGGGGCCCTGGGACGGCGGCGCCAGCGGGACCCAGCGGGAGCCGCCGCCGCAGGCGCCCGGGGCGCCGAGCACCCAGAGCCCCGCGCCGGCGAGGGGGCTCGCTCAGCCGCTGGGGGAGCCGCGCGCCGCGCCCACTTTCCCCTCGCGGGAGCGGAGAGCAGCGGAGAGGGCGCCGGAGCGGCGGCGCGGGGCTCTCCGCGGGCGGGCTGCAGGGGGCCCGGCGCTCAGGACCCCAACTCCATCCGAGTTGGGCCGCGGAGGGGGCGGGCGGAGCCAGGCGCCTGCGGGAGCCACGCGCGGGGCTGGGAGTCGCGGGGCTTCAGGCTGGGCGCCCCGCTCTCCCCGCGGCTGCGGACTGAGAGAAGGCACTGGGGTTACACAGACATCACCGCAGCCGCCCGGGCCCCCACCAACCCGCAAAGACCTCCGCCCGCCGGCTCCTGGAACCCAGCGGCCCCGGCATCTCAAAGCTTGCACTACCTGGTGGGTGGGAGGCTCCCTGCTCGCTGCCCGTGGGGGCGTTGATCTGACCCAGGGCACAGACTGTACCTCCTGGACTGGGCAACTTCGGCTCCACAACTGGATATTTTACCACTAGTTTGCAGAGAATGCTTGCGCAAACCACCTCGGCTAACTGAGCTTTTTAAAAATAAAGGTGTTAGGGGGCGCCCGGGTGGATCAGTGGGTTAAAGCCTCTGCCTTCAGCTCAGGTCATGATCTCAGGGTCCTGTGATCGAGCCCCCCATCGAGCCCCGCATCAGGCTCTCTGCTCAGCAGGGAGACTGCTTCCCCTCTCTCTGCCTACTTGTGATCTCTCTCTTTGTCAAATAAATAAATAAAATCTTTAAAAAATAAATAAATAAAATAAATAAAATGAAGGTGTTAGATGGCAAAGTCTCCTCCAGGACCTAAAATTCTGATTTGTACGATCACAGTATCAACCCAATACCTCAGCTGGTATGTAAATAGTTCAGATGAAAATCTATGGTAAGTGAATTTTTAAATTTTTAACTTAGTTTTACAGTACTAAGATTTTCTTAAGAAGCCGATCTTTTTTAAAAGTAGGTCTTAAATATCTTCAAATTTCTAAGTCTTCTCACACTTTGTAACGCTTATTTGTACATAAGAATTACACAATAGGTATCCATGTCTAAATAAATGAATACCAGAACTATTAATGCTTCTCCAAACAAAAGTATTAATTCCAGTGTATGTGTGAATGCATATGCGTCTGTGTGTGTGTGTGTGTGTGCATTTCCCATTGCTATTTCCACGGTATTTCCACGGGAACATCATTGAAACTTGACCCTGGTGTCTATCATGGGTCACCTTAAAGACAAGTTGGAATAGTTCTTTGTAGATGTTTTCAAGGAAATTCAAAAACCCACAAGAAAACCACAAACTTCCCAAGACGGAATTATAACAAAGTTCTCCTAAGTCATAGTCTTAAACCACTCCATGATAAGTAGGAATAGAAGGAGAGAAGCTTTCTCAGACATTAAAGTTGAGTGTGTTGATATTTAAGAGAGTGCTGTGTGACATTAAAAGAGCCTGGAATGTCCTTCCAGAAACACCCTTTTGTGGCCCTGACTAGTGGTTTGTCCTTGGAACCTACCTGTGTACCCTTCCATAAACATAACAACATCTGGCAGGCTGGGACCTCCAGATATGAAGACCGGAGTGGAGATTCTACTTTGCCCAGATTACAAACTGTTCTTTGTGAAATCCAGGCCAGCCATTCCCCGCCCCTCAAAAAGTTTTCAGAGCTTTGCTGCATTTCCTTAATGCTTTTTCTTCCCGCCCTGCTAACCTCCTTGCCAACCTGGATAAGTATGCCAGAGTTCCTCCAGGAGAGGAAAAACAGATTAAAAACTCAGAACCCAAATAGATCCCTATCCCATTATAGGAGTGGAAGAGCAAACTTGAAAAGGGGTAGGAGAGAAGACATCAGGCTGTTTGTAGGTTATGAGCCAATATTGATTTTTGCCTTACTACACTTCCGTTTGGACTGCCTTAAATCCTGCATGAGGAATTTCCTGCAGAAACTTGGTGAAAATATGGCTGATTTTTGTCCCCCTAAAGGTTACATCTCCTTTCTTCTGGAACTTACCCCAGTTATGTTCCTAGAGATGTTTGAGATTCATCCAAGAGGAATTCACAGGCATCTGATCATTTTTCTTAAATCTCCAATTTAATTTTCCATTTGAGGAAGGGTTTAATCAGGAAGAACTAGATGAAATTGGTTCCAGAATTGGTTGATTGTTGGTTTTGTTTGTTTGTTTTATGATCATTACCTTTTAACTCAGAGAGCTTTGCTCCCTATTGACCTCTGTCATCAGGAAGAAGTTTAAACAAGCACCACTAATTCCTCAAACCCATCCTTTTTAACAAAACTGCCAAAGAAATAGCTTCATCAGGTAGAGAAGAATCAGGCAACCCTAATCTAAGTAAGTGGTTTTCAGTGCAGTGTGTTCTTCAGATTGTTGGACGGATTTCATGGATATGGTGCTATAAGGATGCACCATCCCGTGAAAAGAGGAGGGGACAGCTAATGTCAGGATCCAGGCAGTAGATATAGATGGGTGGTTCCTACAAAAAATCTGAAGACTCTAAACATGAAAAATATATCTCAACTCAAATTTCCACACCTCATTATGTCTACCCAGCAGCTTCCACACTACTGCCCCTGCTTCTCTGGTGCTCCTTTCCTATGTCTTCTCTACAAAATTCATACTCAAGTTGGGGTTTATATACCCAACACCACCAGACAATGACACGGTGCAAGGAGAAGAAGCAAAATCACTTATTGTACATACTTAATTTTTATATTCAAAAGCTAGCAATCTATCTTTACCAACATTTAACTCCTAAAGGGTAACAACACGGTTTATAAACAAATATGAATATCTGGGGAGCACATGCTCAGAATTCTTCAGATTCAATGAGATATTTGATCAAAATGTTATAGACATCTAGTAAAGCAGAAAGTGATCATATTTTAAACACATAAAAATGTCATGCATTGAGCCCCTGCATGGGGGGAGGGTTTCTGCTCAGCAGGGAGCCTGCTTCCCCCCTCTCTCTCTGCCTGCCTCTCTGCCTACTTGTGATCTCTCTCTCTCTGTCAAATAAATAAATAAAATATCTTTTAAAATTTTCAAGCAAATTTCTTTTGCTTGAAAGCCTTAGGTGGCTGGGTTATAGACATTGGGGAGGGTATATGCTATAGTAAGTGCTGTGAAATGTGTAAGCCTGATGATTCACAGACATGTACCCTGGGGCAAATAATACATTATATGTTAATAAAAAAAGAAAGAAAGAAAGCCTTTGACAGTTTTCTATCTTACTCAGAATAAAACAAAGGATGCAACAAGGGGGAAAGTTTATCTACCTGTTCAAAATTTGCTATAAAAGTTCATTCAACTTTATAAACCTCTTACCAGTACCAATGATACTGGTTGGTATTTATGACACACCTATCTCATTGATTGCTAAATTGTTTCTAGATATTTATTTGTAAACTGATAAATCTTGTAGCAGCCCTCCTCCCTCTAAAAGAGAGAGAAAGGAGATATTTTTTATCATGAAGGAATACAGTGAAACTTACCCATCCATAATCATAAATTTAAAAAGAATCTTCAGACACAACTCTACTATTATTAACCACAATTTGCTCAATTATCTCCCCACTCTGTGTTTGTGTATATTTATATATACACAATTTATACATATTGTATTTATATGTATATGTATATACACATATTTATATGTATATACATATATATGTAAATACATATTTACATAATATGTAAAATTACATATTATTTCTGTTATTGCACATTATTTGCACAAGCATTTCAGATTTGAAAGAATATCATGTATAATCAAACTGAAATGGTGAAGTATGAAATAATACCATCACCAATTTTCTCTTCCAGAAAAGAAGAGGCAAGTACTGGTAGACTATTGCTCCTGCTGCCTTAACTAGAAAAAAAAAGGATACATTATACAAAAATCATATTTTAAAAGACACTGTAGAGCTGTGAAAGCAAATGAGACTGGATGAATTAAAATCAAGAGAGAGGAGTCCTTGCTAAGATGAACTGAGATAATTCTTGGATGGATGTGGAGAGCATTGACTTTTTGTTTCTTAAAACTATAATACCAAAGATGTGCTACTACTATAGCCAGCTTGTGCAACAATTGAAATTCTCATATGTTGAAGTGGGGATTGCTAAACAATATCTACTCTGGAAAATGGTTTGGTAGTTTCTTATAACATTAAACATATAAAGTTATACAAAGTTAATATAAAATATTTTAAAAATTTATATTTATACAAAGTTAATATAAATATTAAAAATAATATAAAAAGTAAAAGTGCCATCCAACCCAGAAATCCTACTCCTAGGTATTTACTCTGGAGAAATGAAAACTTATGCTTACACAAAAACTTGCATGTGAATGTTTTAAGAAACTCTATTCAGAATTGCTCAAAAGTAGAAACAATCCAAGACTTTGTCAATGGGTCATTAGACTAACAAACTGTGGTACATGTATTCAATGAAATGCTTCTCAACAATAAAAAGGAGCATACTATTATTACATGCAACAATTTGGATTAATCTCAAAGACATTCTGCTGAGTGAAGAAAGCCAATTCCAAGTGATTACATACTACATGATTTCATTTATGTCTCAAGAAAGACAAAACTATAGCAATAGAGAACCAATTTGTGGTTGCCATAGATTAGGGAAGAAGAGAGGGTATGACTCCCAAGCACTAGTATAAGGGAGCTGTTCACAATGATAGGATTATTATGTATCCTTATAATTCTGGTGATTACCTGACTCCGTACATGTGATAAAATTCACAGAACTGTACACAAAAATAAAAATGAATTTTATTGTATGTTAATTTAAAAATTAAAAAGTGTGGGAACTATTGAGTGAGACTTCTTGGGTTTGAATCTTGGCACAACCTCTTCCCTTAGATATTTTATTTGATGTCACAACAACCCTATGAGTTAAATACTATGTCCACTTTGCAGATGTAGAAACTGAGGCTTATGAAAGTTAAGTCAACTCCCAAATTTGCACAGCTAGCAAGAGGTGAAGTACAAATGAGGTCTGATACACCTTGACACACCTTCTTTGTTGTCATTTATAGAGATTGTTTTATAATATGCATAAAAGAATCACAAAATGTTGGAGTTTCCCCCAAGGATGACTTAGGGAAATGAAGAGGTGAAGTAAGGATGAAACCACAATCATCATGGTTGATAAAGCAAAACTGGAGGCCACAGCTAGAACTAGATCCAGAATAAAGCCTCCTATATTCTTCCCCTTGGGCTACACAACTGGAGCAACTCATGTGTGCAGAGCAGAAACGTAAGTCCCGTCTCTGGTCTTTCCCACCCAAGCAGCAAGATCAACGCCTGAGGCAGGAATGGAAGTAACCAGATAATTTTCCGGTAATTAAAGCAATGTCATCAAGTCACCATATATTTGCGTGGCTTTGCAGTGAAAGTGTAACTGATGGGTAGATTGACATTCTGGTCTTCCAAGGTGGAGGTGTTAGCACATAGCCAGCTTTGTAAGCCAGAATAGTTGAACTCAGTCCTAATCTCTAGAGTACTTTCATCAACACTACTATTGGTTTTAGTTGCTGTGGAATTTGTCTTCTTGTCCTCAACAAACACTTCTACAACCTCTTGACTCAGGTCCTGACAGCAGATGATGTCATTCACTTGGACCTTCAGCATAAACGCAGTCTTTTGGAGCCAACCTATGAAATGGCTCACATTCACTTACTTTTTAATGCCTCATCTGACTTTGTCTCTAAACTCTAGAATGTTTACCAGCTGGAACTTTTAGTCTAGAGCACAACTAAAATTATAGGAGCATCTGCAAAGCAGTCAGATATACTGCTGAGTGTTGAGTTCAAAGAGTTGTCCAACTTCAACTTCTCGAAGGCAGATATTCGATTATAGCCATAATAGACCCCAAATTTCTAATTTCCAATACTATATATCCATTATTTTTATTTTTCTAAATATTTGCCCATCTCAATGGAAATTCCTAACAACTTTAACTTAGTAGAAATAAATTTGTTGTTAGGTTGTGATCTTGTTTGTTTTCTACAGTATCTCCCTGCATGGCCACATTTCACATGTACATACTTTAAATGCCCCTTTTCTGGCCATGACAAGTTGAGTTTATCTCGTTATTGATCTCCTTTGTATAATTGTACATTTGTTATTTCAATAAAAATGATAACATATTTAATCGAATTTATTTTTAGAACAGTTTTAGGTTCACTACAAAATTGAATGGAAGATACAGATATTTCCCATGTACTCTCTGTCCCCACCGAAGCACGGCCTAGTATCAATATCCCCCCCACCAGAGTGGTACATTTGTTATGATCAATGAACCCACAGTGACACATCCTAGTCATCCAACATCCACAGTTTACCTTACTGTTCACTCGCGGTGCCGTATATTCTATAGGTTTGGACCAACGTACAATGACATGTACGGATCATTTCAGTATCATACAGACTAGCTTCACTATCCTAAAAATATTCTGTACTCTGCTTATTCAACCCTCCCCCCATCTTGATAGTATTGTTACTAAAGTCATTTTAGTCCCAGTGGGAATGTTACTGCATTAACCACCTCATATATTACCATAAAGGTTCAACTCATTTTCAAATTATTAAGCATTGTAATCTCTAATTACAAATTAGATGCTAATTTATTTTCGTTATTTGCTCATTTGTTTGAAATCCTTTTTTGTGTCATTGCCTCTAAAAGTGTATACATTTCATTAATTATTTTTCCCTTTAAACGGGTTGTAGAACAAAGCAGTAATTTTGAAAATTATAGCTGTCTAACACCTACATTTACCAAAGATTCCACACTCCCAGGGATATTATTAACCTGACAGCAATTAAAAACCACAGCACAAATGCTCCACTGCAAGATGCATTATGATTTAATAAATTTCTAAAACGAAATAAACACATCTTTAAAGGTTCTTTCTTTTTTTTTTTTTTTAATTTTTTTTTTTTAAAGGTTCTTTCTAACTTTGAAGTCTTATAAACCGTAATTAGAGAACATGTGCACATGAACTTATTTTTATATGAAGATCATTGGAAAAAAAATTAAAATTCTAGGATAGATTTAGGGAAAGATTATTGAATATCTATTTTGTGCCGGGAACATTATGTATTTATTTTATTTCATATTTTCAACAGCTCTGATCTCGGACATTTTAATTCCCTTCCAACAGATGGGACAAGAGTTGGAGATTGAGCAGCCTTCTAAGCCAGGTGGAGGGGGATATTCCGGGCATGTGGTGTGTGGAGTGTGAAGCCAAAGGAACATGGAGAAGAGAGGAACTAAGAGCAGGGCCTCTGGGCTGGAGCGAGGAGAGAGGGAGGGAGTGGTCTGAGCTGAGGTCCAGGAGGCAGGCAGTATGGCTCTGAAGGATTTAACAGCAAATGCCAAGAAACTGAGCCTTCGTTGTGTTTTCCTCACACTCACTGCAGTGTGAGGAGTGATTGGAGGAATCAATGCTGCTGTTCTGGGAGATGTCAGTAACAGACTGGGGGCCGAGGGTGGCCAGGGAAGGGGAAAGCACATGGTTTCGTGAGAGATTTGGTAGGTTAGAGACACGGGCATTACTGATGGCAGGGTGATGGTGAGTGAAGAGGAAAGGGAGACTTGGGAGGTGATTCCTGAGTTTTCAGGTGTGCAGTGCACACCTAAGTGTGCAGAAAGTAATACTCTTCTCTGAGACAAGGAGAACCAAAGGAAGAGTTTTGTGAGTTTGTTCTGAGAAATTAGGTGCTTTTGAAATACGCATAATAGTTGTAAGATACAGGGATCCAGAGTTGACTGCAACTATCTGGGCCAGACGTCTAAGTTTAGTAGTAAAAGTGAGGACCATTAAAACATTTACTGCAGTGTTTCCCAAGTTGTGCCCTTGGACCACTGACATCAGAAGTCAATGCTGTTAAATCCACAAACCCATCCTGTAACTCAGTGTTTGCCAAGCATTGGAATCCCCCAGCTGTAGCAGAGTGGACAAGCGCATTGTATGGCCACAGAGGTGCCTGGGCTTGAATCCTGGCTCTAGGGCTAGTGGTAAAACATTTATCTTTCCTCTTTGCCAACATTCTGCCTGTAATGTTATCTACATGAACATGCATAACTGGACCTGTTAAAATAAATGAGACGCAGCATGAATTTCATTGCTTTAACCTGCCATCTTTGGGATTTGTTCTTTGAGTCAATTACTCACAAAACGCAGGATGACTAGTTCACATTTATGCCTCATTCTCATCTGAAGTTATTAGGAAGAGACCTCTGAGGATGATAGGAAGCGTATTCAGGGAGGAATTTCTGCTCAGCTTGCAGAAGAAAGGATTTAGGAAAGATGCATGAGACTTCGAAACATTACCAGGGAGGCATCCAATAAGATACCTTTGCTTACTAAGCACATGAAATCATAGGAAAGGACTTTTCATTTGATTGCAAGAATGAAATCTTATTCACTTACTTACCTATTTTATAATAGTCCTGCTACAGAGGACTGGTTAGCAAAAAAAGCTTTGTCATATTTTAAAAACATTATTTGGGGTTGGAATAGAAATGGAGGGACAAATTATCTGCTGTAAATTTTGCCTCTTCAGCAACCTGTTTATAAAACTGCAATTGTGATACGGTCAACATTTTCCTGTAATTTCAAAAAGGCTGTCCAAAGAAAAACTGCCCATTTTATGCCCAGGAGGAAGCACAGAGTGAGAAATGTTGATGCAATCTTTCATTCAGATAGTGTTTTTAGCTCTCCAGAACACTTTGGCATTTTCTCTTCTAATAAATTCATTTTTCCAACAAAAAAAATTGAGTTGTGTTTTTGTCACTTGTGAACAAAAGTCTTGTGGCTAATATACTATATTAGTTTCTCTTATTATATTGTATTTGAATTCTTGATTCTGATCAAACATAAACCAAATTGACTTTCTGAGTTATTTTACCTAAGATGGTTCAAGTGAAAAGTTAGCCAGCTGTGTGGGTGTGGGTGTGGGTGTCTTCTGAACAGTACTTAGACTTTAAGCAGAGAGCTTCTATGTGACCTAACTTAAATGGCTTACCTGCTCAGAATCACTAATTTTCTACACTGCCAAAATAAAGTTATAAATATGTCTATATATAGATTTGTAAAAGCGAATAGCTCTACATTAAATAAATAAGTAAATAACTTTACAGAAACTTCATGAAAGATAAACTTAGATAATTTTGTAAACAGTGGCCACCCCAAAATATCTGACAAATTGCGTTATCTCACCATCTATGTCAATATTGGCTCATGATTGTGATCTAAAGCACTGCAAAAATATGAAGTGATTTCAGAGACATCTATGTACATGGCTCTGTATGTGTACATGGCTCTGTATGTGTACAGAGCCATGTACATGGCTATGATGATCCATACATCTATGTACATGAATGTACATGCACATATGTTCATTCTGTTTCACTCTGGGGAGCCCATGGCAGAATTGGAGGTAGGAAGACTTTGCCCATCCCTTTAGCCCCCCATTTTTATAAATGACAATCCAAGTCTACTAAAGATAAAGGGTTTTATGGGAAGGTGGAGAGTGGCTTGAAGAAGAGAAGGATGCAAGGATGAACTTTGCTGAAGATGAGAAAATGATGCCCCTGTGCTGCCGGAGGAGAGAGAGCACGGCATCCCTGGGCAGGTGAAGGGAAGGGTACTGAGATAGCTCCTAGGCAAGTTCTAGAGAAGAACAGGTATGAGGATGAGACCAACTGCACCAGGGACAGCCTCACCCCAAAGTCCCTCATCCCATAGAAGGAATCCATCTGGAGAGCCATAGACAATGAGGATGTTAGCAGCTGCAGCATCAGAAAAAGGAGGAGTTATGCCTCCCTTTTCTGGACATTACGTACACCCTGAGATGCTAGAATAGTTCTACAGGTGTAAGGGGCCCCATGATGGCTGAAATTGAATTTCCAAATAATCCAGCTGGATGATACTTGGAGCTAAATGTTGTTGTGTTAATTGAATGTAAGTAATATTTCTTGCATTTCTGAGCTGATGGGCTACCATGCATAACCATTATGAGTACTGTGTGTAATTTCTGTAGTCTTAATCTTTGATAATTAGAAATCTGCATGTGATAATTATTGTAACTGGCATCATTACAGGCATTTGATGAGAACCATTGGATATCCACAATACCCATGTCTCATCCCAGCCTAGGCAAGATGTACTTATGGCATTCCAAAATCAGAAATTAAATGAACATACTTCCATGTACCTTTCCAATAAAGGTCAAAAAACAGAAAATAAAGAGAAACTGATTTCAAATTTAGATTCAGTTTAGGCATGCATGATGGAACTCACTTCCCAATCTCCTTGCTACTACTTGTTATTTTCAGGCTATTTAATATTTACCAACATGATGCTTGTCATTTGGTTAAAGATTAACATGTCTGGAAAGACAAGGATGTCCTGGCCCTTACAGTCTGAGCCTAGGCAAACAGGTAAAGGCTGAGGGAGGGAGAAACAGGGATGCTCCTGGATACAGGAGTTGGAAGAATTATCTTCTCTTGAGGACTCAGATCTCCAGGGAGAGACAAGGACAAATGTCCATCAAATCCTGACTAAACACAGGCCCACGACCTAGTTTTGACTTATTTCTATTTGGTGACTATGATGACTTTGACCTGTACCAAAATGGGAGGTACCAGCTTCTCATGCTTGTTAGTCTTAACTGAAGACTAGGATTTGCCTGTGATGTAGATCAAACTCTGGCTTAATGCTTATTCAATAAGAAAACTCTTTCCTTTCTCTACTTAAATTTGTTGAGACGATTTCTGGGTTGGGAGAGGTTTGGGGTTTTAATTATATTTCTTCCGGAATTTTTCCACATGCAATCAGTGACTGCCACTTTGAAAAAGTGTATTCAAAGTGGGGAAAGTTATGTTCTCAATCACATTTTTCCCTGTTGATATAAATTAAGTGTTTTTTTCAATGTGCTCACCAGCATCTATCTCCTAGTTTTTCCCTGTCCACATTTTGAAGAGAGGCTTTCTGTTAGATGTCCCTCAAATTCCCTAGAAGGAGGCAGCACTCTTCAAAGTAGAGGATAACTGGAGAGAATAGAGGTCACAAACCATAAAAGTTTAAGAAGCACACAAAGGCCATGGGAAGCTCTTTGGACACACACTAGAAGGTAGACACTGATTTGAAGAAGAAAAGTATGCAAAGATGGGCTTTTCTGAAGCCAAGGAACCAATGCTGCCATGCTATGTGGGGAGAGAGAGCACTACATTTCTGGGTGGTGAAGGGAAGAGAGTACTGAGACAGCTCTTAGGCAGCCTTCGGAGAACAGATATCAGGGTCACCAGGATGAGACCACCAGCACCTAGGATCCAGCCTCACTCCAAGGTCCATATCCCACAGAAGGAATCAATAAGTTCATGAGATGTGTTGGCCTCTTCTGAGCTGAAGTTCATATGACTTTAGTCTTGGTAGGGTTTTCTAAGCAGCACCCTAGTCACTGTCAATTTCTTAAGAGAAGAGGGGTTGTCTTGTAGGCTTCCAAAGACCCAATTAGCCAACTTTCTTGGATTCACTCATTTCCTACTTAATTAACTAAGTATTTGTTACTTGAAAGCCAAATAGCATCCTTGAGTTGCTGCTAGAATTTATATCCAGATCTGGTGACCTTGAGATGGGAACTCTGTGTCTTCACATGTAAATGATATTAATGACAATATTTCTTCAGATAATATTTGCAGTAGGCACATTTTGAAGCATTAAATGTGTGTATGAGTAACTTTTACTGTTTCATATTGGTTGATTTATATCTTTACAGCTATCCTTAACATCATTATTTTTTCATAGATTATACATCTTAAGCATTTAGAAACTTTATCTTCTTTTCATCCTTATTCTCCAGCCAGTGAACAGATGTCTTGAGTGTCCTGAGATCAGAAGTCCCCATTTCCCTTAAATCTTCTAAAAAAGAAAAATGACCCACCACAGGCCAAAAAGATAAATGCACTGACCACCTTGCACAGCATGAGTGAGGTCTCCCATTACAGAGAGATCCACAGTGTGCAGAGATTCCACAAAGGGGACCCATAACACTGGACTCTTCTCTGTTTTAGAAAGTCATTTTACTCCAGAAATTAAGACCATGATCCCAGCTCCCTGGCAGACATCTGCCATGCATTGAAAGCACCATCTGGCATTTCAGCTCCTCGCTCTGTTGTAGAAGCTTCATGTAGCTGCCTCTCCAACTTAATTATTCTATAACAACTTGTTTTCTGGAAGCACAGGCCAAATAGGGTAGTTTTGCTGAAAGCTACTAATTCGATGGTTTGCCTGTGCTTGAGTGGGCATCCTTGTGCCTTCCCCTGCTCATGGTCTAAAGTGTTTCAAGTCATTATGTTCAGGGGAAATGGGGGAGCAGAGGGAGCTGCATACTAATGCCTTGAGCTAGTGGCTTGGGAAACAAATATGTTTATCTGCATTTCACAAACTCGTGAGCATGCATGCCCTAATTAAATAATTTATTTAGAAGAGTGAGTATGATAATAGAGGCTGAGCTATGTCTGTCATAGGAACTTAAAGAGTGCTTTCTAGAGTGGTGATGGCTTTTAACATAGTTGTACCCTTCACGCCATTCAATTAGCAGCTTCCTCCATTATTGACCTCACCCTCCAATTTGCAGCAGTGCCATGAAGTTCCAGTGCTGTGGGAGCTGCTGAGTCTAGGTGATGCGATAAAATGAACATTGTATGAAGTCTCTAACTAGCCCAGTGATGTACAATAAGTCACTTAGTCACTCTGGGTCTCAATTTTCTCATTGGTAAATAAATTACCTGACATCAACCCCCAAGCTGATGTGATACTCAAATGACACAAAAATAGCAAAACACGGTACAATCAGTAATAAGCAATATGCACATATTACAGACTTCATCCTTTTAGCTTTCCTTTACAGACCAGAATTTGATGAAGTCGGGTACCCTTTGTTACAACTCTGGAGCAATGTGTCACCTCTAAGTGTGTGTGGTTTAGGGACAGATTGTCTTATCCCAGCTCACCTGCTCTAAATCTTTACAAACTGAACTCTCTTTCTAAAATATACCCTTTTTCTCCCCCCAGCATTGGGCTGCGCAATGGCAGCAGGATTTGGCACGGTGGTTCTTCACCTTCCTGACACATTAGAATCACCTCGGATTCTTTGACTATGCCCATACTCAGACCTCAAATGAACAAAATCTCTGATGGCATGGTCCAGTCGCCTATATTTTTTTTAATGTGTCAGGTGATTTAAATACACAATGAGGAAGGAGAACAGCTTATTCACAGGAAAGAGCACCAGCTCCGGAATCTGACACCCTTAGGTCTCTAACATTCTGCTGACTGGGTGACCTTAGATTGAGGTCTCAGCCCCTCAGTTTATGGTATGTCGAATACAAAGGAGAATTAACAACTTTCAGAGTTGTGGTGAGGATACATCAGTTATGTAAATGGCACAGTCCCATAGAAGCACAGTGGATGTTAATAATCATTTAGGTAACAAATTTTATCGTGTACTCTCTTTACCTGGGTGTGAAGTTGTGTGTGTGTGTGTGTGTGTGTGTCCACAACTGGAGTATAAATTCTTCGAAGAGGGGTGCCTGGGTGGCTCAGTGGGTTAAAGCCTCTGCCTTCGGCTCAGGTCATGATCTCAGGGTCCTGGGATAGAGCCCCACATCAGGCTCTCTGCTCAACGGGGAGC
This sequence comes from Procyon lotor, assembly GCA_028646535.1. Lineage (NCBI taxonomy): Eukaryota > Metazoa > Chordata > Mammalia > Carnivora > Procyonidae > Procyon > Procyon lotor. The sequence goes on from CM053617.1 coordinate 53,617,103, forward strand.
CTGCTTCCCCCCTCTCTCTCTGCCTGCCTCTCTGCCTGCTTGTGATCTCTCTCTCTCTCTGTCAAATAAATAAATAAATAAATAAATAAATAAATAAATAAATAAACCTTTGAATTCTTCGAAGATAGAGAATATGGTGTATTCTTCCTCTAAATGCCCCACAACACCCAGCACAAATTGAGCATAAAGTAGGGAGTTGTTAAACTATCTTTAATCTATTTATTGACAGAAAGGAAATTCACAATCATCTTCAACTCTAGCAAGTGTATTTAAAACAGAATTTTGTTCTAGTAGGCTCACCACAGCTTTTGATGAAATCCAAAGACCGTTTGATCATCAGAGTCCAAGCCACAGAAAACCTTTTCTATAATCAAACTGTGAGCCCATCAGCTCTGCATTTAGAAGAGGGACACGTTTGCCATAGGGCATTTCATTTCATACAGGGCTGTATCAATTGTGAAGGCAGGACCTGGCTTTCATTTCTGAAAGAATTAATGTTGGTGTCATGTTCTAGAAACTGGAAGGATTGGAACACAGTCAGTATAGCCCAAGTACTTGGGTGCTTGACCTGGAAATTGAACGGACTTGTGAAGGAGGAATGGACAATGGAAACAATGTGACAATGTGGAGGAACTAGAGGGTATACATTACTCTATCAAAGTAGCAAGGAACTGTTTACATCCTTTCTGGCTCCAGCTCAGATTAGTCTTCGAAGTAGAGCAGAGGAATCTGTGAGGCCAGCTGTCACAAGGGGGAAGAGACAAAGCAAAGGAGATCAGCAGAGGGGCTGTGTCCTCTCTCGACTGGACATGCTGCACCTCCACATGGACACCCTTGCTACTCCTTGTTCTAGGCAGCAGGAAGAGTTAGAGCAGACTAGCAGCCAGCAGACGTGCTGTGTGTGGTTAGCGTATTTAGTTCACACTATATTTTAAAGCACTGTGCAGCTAAAGAGGTGTTACTCTAGACAGTAACAATTCAGCAACTTTACCACCTTCTGTGCCATCTGCCTGCCCTTGTTTGATTTTGAGTTTGCAAACTTGAGTTTAAGCCTATTGATCACCACAGAAGACAGCTGTCGTCTCTGTTACATGTTGCCAATAAAATGTTCTTCATTTTATTGCACACTCCAAGCTCCAGTCCAGCTTGGATTGGACTGGACTTCAGTTCCCCATAAAGGTAATAGTAATTTGAAGCAGTCAGGAAGTAGAGATCGGTTCTTATCCTAAGTCATCATCTGTTATGAGACACCCAGACAGCTTTGAAGTATGTGCCATAAGGTGTGCAAGGCATATGGAGACCCAGGGTGTCGTACAGAAGCATATGGGTGTAAGAAGTCAGGACAGAAACTGTAGGTCAACGAATCCTAGGGCTCCAAAGTCATGGCTTAAAATAAACCAATTGAAAACTCAAGTCATCTAAGTATGGAGCTATTAAACCAGGATAGGAGGCAAGATCGGCATGTACCTACAAGAAGTTGCCTATGAAGTCTCATGTGGACCATTCTTTCTACCAGTGTAGGGTTGACTTCACGCACGAAATAGCAGACATGGGAGTTTTGATACATGTTTTACCTGAAACAGAAGGTAAAACACTAGCTCAAATTTCAAATATATTTCTCACTAAATATATTTCTCATTAAAAAAAATTTTAATGATAAACATGCCCACTATCTTAAAGATTAGTCTTTAAGCTCAAGACTTACTCAAATTTCAAATATATTTATTTGAATAAATAAATATTAGCTCAAATTTCTCACTAGCTCAAATTTCAAATATATTTCTGGTTTTAAGAAGTTGCTACTCTTTCCATTTTCTCTCAAGCCTCAGAAAAATCACCTTTGTCGGAATAACTAGTCAAAAGCTAAGTCTGATATAAGAAAAAATATGGAGGGTCATTTTGAAAGAGATGACTCTCTGGGCTGATGTCTTTCTATTTATTGGATTTCCATTAATACCTTATTACCCTCTAACTATTTTCAGAACGGGTTTTTAAATTTTGATTTTTACACCTTTTATAACATAAAGTCCATGACTATAACTCCACAGTTTTGTCCTTTTTGCATTCCTTTCTCATATTTTCCCAAATGTACTATTATTATGTTTGTATTATAATACATTTCTGTGACTTTTTTCCATACAATCTGTCATAAAATTTTTCTCTTAGAAAAATACCATTTTTATATTCATGAAAACAATATTTTTCTATAGCAGTTATCTTTTATTAACATTTAAATAGCACTAGCATAATATTCATATATATTAGCATAATATTCATTGACACTAACATAACACTCAATTGCATTTACCTAAGATAAATTACCTAAAGTAGATTAAGTACATTAATGCAAATTTTGTTTCCAATTTTTAAAAGACACCTTACTTCTTTATAATTATTTCCTTAGGATAAATCCCATGCTGAAACAATGATTCTGAATATAAAACCGGACTTGTTAAGTTTATAAGGAATGTCCTTATAAGTTGTAGATTTTAAATCTCAACTTTCCAGTAAAACAGGCAAAGCACAAATTATTTCACCCATTTTACTAGAAGAAAAACTGAGCCTAAGAGAAGTTAAAGTGGCTTGCCCAAACCAGATGAACCACAGTGGCAGAATAAGGGTTAAAGGTCTTCTAGTTTCTGGCTTTTCCTTCTAAACCAGAGATATTAAAGAGACTTTTTGTTTGGCTTTGTTTTATTTTCTAATTGCCATTATAATTTCCCAAATTTATAACTTTTCTTCTTTTATTATATTTTGGAGAAAGAGTATGATGGAAAGAGAGAGGACAAACTGTGCCCCATGGATTTCAATAATAATAAAATCCAAAACAAAATAATGATAAAATTTATAATAACTAACTATAATAATTGAGCCCTTCAATATCCCAGGCACCGTGCGAAGTGATTTCCATCAGTGGTGTGTACTGGGGCTGGCAAGCTATGGTGTGCACATCTTCCCAACTGGAAATGGTCCACGTGGGAGCACTCACACCATAGAAATCAGCAAACACTGACCTTGTCCCCACTCCACCCCAAAAGCTGGTTATTAAACATTTGCTGGCATACCCCATCAAGTGAATTATTTCACTTAATAAGTCCAAACAAGACAATTTTACCATAATAATCCTCATTCGCAGGTGAAAAGACTGAAAGGTTAAATGATTTCCTGGTAGTAAAACAGCTATAAAGTAGCAGATGTGAAATCTAATCCAGGCAGTCTGATTCCAAAAATTAACATTTAATCACCAACTACTATTTCCTATTCCTTAAAACCAATGCAGGTAGCTAGAGAATATTCTGAAAGGACTGGGAACAGATTCTAGGTTGCAGATTTTGATTTTGCCTTATTTTCCCAACCTCAAATAGATAAGACTCAACTGAAAATATCTTGCTGTCTTTCCACAGTCTCACTTTGACCCTTTGAGGCAGATAACAAAAGTCTCCACTTTATATGAATGAATCATATGTTCCAAGGGCATGAGTGTCCTGACCAAGGTGACCAATTGAGTAAACAGGCCACACAGCCCACTCGGTTCATTAGGCCCCACTGCTTCCTATGATGAATGAGCGGAGAGCCTTATGACTCAGATAAATATTGAATAAGGATGCTCAGCCAACTTCAGCAGTAAAATGTCATGTAATTGCACTATTTTATCTGGTAGTGAACAACCATAATTTCCCTTATGTAAATCATTCCCCACCCCTTAAAGATAGTGGACTGGTTAATATTATTGTTCTTCATGCCTACCACCTACGACAGTGCCAGTTAGGGGAGTTTCTTTAATTCTACCCTGCTGTTATTCTAAGTGACTTACATAAAACTGGTTTATTATTTTTACAGATGTAGAGAAACACTAGAATGCAGGCCAACAATGAATAGTAGCAACTAATAAAAGGTATTTTAGTTGGTTATTTATAGTGTGAAAACAAATACTTTTGGTGTGTCAACTGCCAGCAAAAAAGGAAAAACAGCCCAGCATTTCTAGGGGCTTAGAAACTACTACCTGTCAATCATATGACAGGGATCATATTGTTTCTTGGAAGACTAGGGCTTTGGAAAAGAGTTTAGTAACTACAAATGAGCATTCCTTTTGAAATAACTTCCATAAAATGTGTGTAAGTGAAATCACTTCATATTTGTGAAACATTTTATAGCTTTCAAAATGTTATGGTTATTTTTGGAATACAATTCTCAGAGAGATGACGTTAATACTCAAAGTCACACAACTCTCCAGTGGCAAAAGAACTCAAGTTTTCTTACGTGAACTCTAGTTCATTTTCAATTCTACCAATACCACATTGTGTCTCTGGATACAGGAGACACTTTAAAGGTGCATGGAGGGAAAAAAGTCCATAAAATAGACATTTAAATGTCAATCAATAATCTTTAAGATAGTGGGCATGTTTATCATTAAATTTTTTTTTTCTTATTTACCTCCATCCATTGGTTTTAGGAAAGTAGGCAAAGTACAATTTTCACTGAAATACTCCCAGATGTATGCTTTGGAAGGAAACTTGGAGATCATTAATCCAGCTCCTATCCAATATCAGCTAAATTTTTCTGAAGAGTTTTCAACAGTCTCTTAATATATCTTGAGGTGAATTGTTTAGCATATCTTTGGAAAATTATAAGATATTTCTACCTTAATGTGAGTCAAAATTGGTCTTCTACCTTGATTTAGGACTTCCATCTGTAGTTACACGAAAGATCTACTTGTATACAGCAGAAAGTTATTCCCAACCTCCACTCCAGTTAAAAAAATCTACCTAAAAACTCTTCAGATATTGGCATTCTCTCATCTAAACCTGCGATAGATCCCCCCCCACACCCAAATGCTTTTTTCTACTGACGGCAAAGAATAATTGTATGATGTGGGGTCCATGTTCCTCACTAAGATAGACAGGTTTAATCTGTCACTTAATTAGCCAAAAGTGAAAAACCTTAAAATTCTTTATGATGTGCCAAACCCACAACTCCATTCAGGATGTCTGCTCTCAGTGGGGAAAGCAATAGTGTAAATTACGGTGATGAGAGGGCAGACCTCAGTAGCCCTTTGGGCGATGGTCGCTGAGAGCATCATGTTTCACCTTGGTTAATGGCCATGGAAACTGGTTTAGTGGAAAGAGAATGAAAAATTGGTCAAACGTGGAGTAAGTGTGATGAGAGCAACTGAGAATTCTTCTCCTTGGCAAATAAAATTGGGCAGTATCAGTAAATAAAGGAGTAAAAGTTTTCAAAGTTAGTAGAAACAAAGTATATTAATTTAGTAAATATGGAAAAAATGTGGGGGCACCTGGGTGGCTTGCTCAGTTGGGCATCTGACTCTTGATCTTGATTTCAGCTCAGGTCATGATCTCAGGGTTGTGAGATCAAGCCCATTGCGAGGCTCTGCACCGGGCTTGGAGCCTGCTTGGTATTCTCCCTCTTTCTTTCCCTCTGCCCCTCTCTCCCACCCCAAACCCCAACCCTTGGCTTGTACCTTAGAGGTCTCTCTTTCAGAAAGAAGGAAAGAAAGAAAGAAAGAAAGAAAGAAAGAAAGAAAGAAAGAAAGAAAGAAAGAAAGAAAGAAAGAAAGAAAGAAAGAAAGAAGGAAGGAAAGAGAGAGAGAGAGAGAGAGAGGGAGGGAGGGAGGGAGGGAGGGAGGGAGGGAGGGAGGGAGGAAGGAAGGAAGGAAGGAAGGAAGGAAGGAAGGAAGGGAAGAAGGAAGGGAGGAAGGGAGGGAGGGAGAGTGGAAGGAAAGAAGGAAGGAAAGAAGGAAAGGTATGGGTTGTCAAGATACCATGGAAAAACATAAGATATAGTATGAAAGGAGATTTTTTTTTTTTTTTTTTGCCAGCTATAAGCCTTCGGGATGGACTTAACTCCCTCCTCCTGAAGACACCTGAGTCCTTCACATTCTTCACTTGGAAAGGAGTCAATGAGGACTGACAAGTTTCAATCGCTCATTTGCATATTAATCCAATCAATCTCAGTTAAGGTAGTTTCAAGCCCAGATTTGCATGGAGGGCCTAAATGACAACTGCACTCATGATCCTTTGCCTTTATAACTCTGCCTTTTTTGTCTTCTTCAAAACATGAGTCAGGTTTCTACCTGAATCTGTGTCTTCCAAATTACAATTCCAATCGCCTAAATAAATGCCTGTTTGCTTAAATTTTCAATGAATTATTTCTTGGTTGGCAGTAGGAAGAAACTGCTGCAGAATTCCTGCCTTTGGGCCACCAAAAGGGGGGTCTAAATCAAGTAGTCTTAGATTCTGATTTATAATCGGCTGAACAGCTTCTTTCTCAGTAAGTGTCAGAGACCCCCCTCCCTCTGAAAATGACAATTCCAATGCTAAAAGCCATGTGGATATATGGCAACAGACAATATGATCTGAGAGTGTCCAAATCCCACTCTGATCTCTTGGAGAAATGTGGGGGTGAGTTTGTGAGGGATTCCTGCAGTAGAAAAAGGAAGAAGTAACAAGATTTGGGTATGTGAAAGAGTTGTACTGAGCAGTGTTAGGGGAACTTGTTGGATATTGCTGACCTGCTGGGGCTTTTGCAGATTTTCCTGATGGTCAGTGTCGATAAAAACCAATGTCTTGTGCTTCACACTGCCTCTCCCATCATTGACACCACTGCTACATGAAGGAACACCCAGATGGAGTGGCCTTTTAAATATGAAGGTTTGCAAAGGGGATAACCAAGGACAATTTCCTTTATCGCTACTAATGTTAGGAACACTTGGGCTTGAAATTACTTATTGAGAAGAAGGACCTGAACACTTCCTGCACTGTCACTATGTTAGGATAATCCAGGGGAAATCTTTTTAAAATATGGAAAAGGAAAAATAAAGCATGAAGAAATAACTTAGTTCTTCCTCACCTGAAAGACAAAAACTGGTAACATTTTCCCGTAAACCTTCCAGTTTTTTCATATCTGCGTGTGTTTTATTGAGCTATTTTTTGCAAGATTGGGGGTATACTACGTCTACTATTTTATAATCTACTTTCTCATTTAAAACACGATGAACATTTTTTGTGCCATTAAGTATTCTTTTAAAATTTGATTTTTGCATGGCTGCCTTATTTCTATAATTTGTTTAGTCAATGTCCTGTTATTGGATTTTATGTTGCTTCCTGTTGTTCACATTATACTTGCTCATAAATATTTGTGTGCCTATGACTATTTTCTCAGGATAAATCCCTATATGAACAAATACTGGCTAAAAGAGGATGAATATTTTTACCTTTCAATACATACTGCCAAATGGCTATTTCTGTGGTCAGTTGCCATGAGTGGCTAAAGCATTTTTAAAAATGGAAATCTGGGGGCGCCTGGATGGCTGAGTGGGTGAAAGCCTCTGCTTAGACTCAGGTCATGATCTCAGGGTCCTGGGATAGGGCCCCACATTGGGCTCTCTGCTCAGCGGGGAGCCTGCTTCCCCCACTCTCTCTGCCTGCCTCTCTGCCTACTTGTGATCTCTCTCCTCTCTGTCAAATAAATAAAATCTTTAAATAAATAAATAAATAAATAAATAAATAAATAAATAAATAAATAAATAAATAAAAATGGAAATCTGATAGATCAAACACAATATTTCATATAGCTTTTCCTCTGATTAATAGTGAGGATGATTATATTATTTGTCCATTTGGACATTTTCTAAGCTGATCATTCATGCACAATAGAAGAGTAATAACTTGTCACTGGATTACAGCACCCAGAGATCCTGACTTCATTATTTAGTCAGTAAAGACGCTGGAGGCTAAAAAACTTGAACCAAGGACAGGAGGGCAGCCACAGCTCTGAGAAGGGCTCACCATGGCCATTTAGCTAAGTTAATTCTTCCCAGGACTCTGTTTTCCCCATCTCATTAAGAATAGTCTAAAGCCTACATTCTATGTCATATTCTATAATGAGATAGGATAACACTATCCTAATCTCAATGCTGTGCTCTCCATCTACACAATGAATTTAGAGTAAATGAGTGTATGATCCAGATCCTCTTAAGCCTGACCTGCTTTCATCTCCTCTTCATGTTATTTAACTGTGGCATCTGGGCGTTTTCATTTGTCCTCAGGTCCTGAGAGCTTCCAAAGCAGGAAGAAGTTTACAATTCTGGAAAATATGAATAAATGCTGAAAAGTTACTGAGCATTTTCTATATGCCAAGCATTGTGCTAAGGACTTCAAATAACACATGCAAGGTCCGACAGCCTCAGAAATTATTATTTTTTAGATAAAGAATACGAGGTTGAAAGAGTTTTTCATAACCTGCCCAAATTTTTTAAAAGATTTTGTTTATTTGAGAGAAGGCTAATGAGCACATGAGAGAGAGCCTGAGCAGGGGGAGGGGCGAAAGGAGAGAGAGAAACAGACTCCCCTCCCCCCTGAGCAGGGAGCCTGACCACCTGGAGTCTCATCCCAGGAGGATGAGATCATGATCCAAGCTGAAGGTAGACGCTTAACTGACTGAGCCACCCAGACTCCCCATAGCCTGTTAGTTAGTAAGTAATTAGTAAGTTAGTAAGTACTTAGTTAGTAAGTAATCTAGTTAGTAAGTAATTAGAATTAGGAAGTAATAAAGTTAAGCCTCAAACCTTGGCTTTCTGACACCAGCCCACACTTGCTATGACCATCTTGGAATCAAAGCCTGATTTAAAAGCAACACACCATAACTTCTCAAACACAGTAAATATCCAATGCCAGGTTAAATTCCTTCTTGCACCTAGAACCTTCCTAAGCCATCTTTTCTCACTATCAATATGAACTCAAGAAACGCAAATAACATTTGATATTAAACTAAATTAATGTAGTTAGTGATGTGGAGAACAAAGGTAAAAGAAATATAGAAAAAAGTTAAACTTCCTTATAACTTACAGCCCACTGACTTGGGACAGGCAGTGACCTTCCTCCAGGAACTCAATAGCTTGAATGGTCCACTTAGAGATTATAATAGCATAAAATGAAAAACAATCCAAATTTCAATTCATAGGACATTTGATAAACAAGAGTACATAAAAGCCATGATTCCAACCCAGCCATTCAAAATGACAATATAGAGTATTGTTTCTTGTCCCACACAGATGAGCATGATGCATTCTTGTTGGGGGGGAAAA
>CM053617.1:53626705-53656737 GCA_028646535.1 Procyon lotor
AGCATTGCATCCATCTGGGTTCCTGAAGACTTTGAGTCTTTACCCAGTGTTCTCTCCTTTAGGAGTTTCACTAAAGATTTCCTGTCCCTTACAGAAAAAAGTGGGCAATATTAGAACTGCTGTAAAAGGAACCTGGGTATGGATTTGTTCTCTAAAACTTCTGCAGAATATGGGTTTCATAGGCAATTCAGTCCTTTCTTGATTTGCTAATGCTTCTTTCAATCATTAATTCACTTACTTGGTTAATAATATATATGATGGCCCATGATGTGTTAGGTACTACATTGAACCCTGGGAATATAGAAATTATGATTAAAACAAGGTTTTCCCTTCAGATAACTCATATAATTTTTCAGACACAAAGAATTATAGGACTAGAGTGGAATTGCACATTTTAGATAATTTTTGGTATGAAAAAGTAATGCCACAAAGTCTGGATGTTTCAGGAACTATGTGTGGAAAAGAATAGAGATGTAGTCATGAAATATTTGTATTTGGTAGATAACAAATTTATTTATTTATTTATTTATTTATTTATTTATTTATTTATTTATTTATCCAAATAAAGACACAGTCTACCTGTGTCAAGTCTGCTCCAATTCTGGACATACTATCATCCCTTTTGAGCAAATAGTCTCTCTTAGTTTAAAAAATGTAACTAGCAGGGGCAAGATAAGCGCTTATCTTGCCAAGAAGGCTCCAAGAATTTACAGATTGGTCCCAAACCCTTCATACTTTTTTGGGAGTGAAATAAAAAGCAAAAAACTGATCAAAGTCCCAGTTTACTCAGAAGATGCCCTGCTGACAGCTATTGTCTGGCATCCCCACCAATTTGCAACCCCCTTTCCTCGCAAAAGAGAATTCTCATTTGAATAATAAATTATGCGATTACCCTGCATTTAACCAAGACATCTTCTCTGCAGGCACCCGCACAGTCCAAGGACCCCAAAGCAATGTGCTCCAACCGTCTGTTGTATGAATACTGAATTTATCTGGTCTTTACATCATTTCGGAGATCCTAAAACCCCTGCACTTCTCCAAGTAATGGGAGTGTCTTTATTATTCTTCAGCCCCTTAGATCACATCTGATTTTATATTAATGAGATTAGATGACCGAAATGGAGACTGTGCATCAGTAAAACCAACCCTGCGGTTGAAAGGTTGGAACTTTAAGCCAGCCCTGCTTTTAAGAAGGGGAGTGGGTGAGATTGCGTTCAGTTGTGCAGGAGATGTTCAATCATTCTATGTCATGAAACCACAAAAAAACCTCTGGACATGAAACTCAGTGGATCTTCTTGGTTGGAGAATATATCAGTGTCACTGCCTGGAGGAAAACAGATGGAGAGTCAATGAGGACAGGGCATTGTAGCTCTGCGTTTGGGGTTCTTAAACCTTGCTCTGTTGTCTCTTCATTTGGCTAGTCCTGATCTCTAGCCTTTATAATAAAACTGTAATCAGAAGTAAAGCACTTTCCTGAGTTTTGCGAGTCATTCTAGGAAATTATCAAACATGAAGGGTTTGGAGGCTCCTGAATTTATCGCCAGTCCATCAGAAGTGTGGGTGGCCTGTGGACCCCTGAGGTGCAGGATCAGCTGCCTTCTGACGTGAGAGCAGTCTTGCGGGGGACTGAGCCCTTCACTTATGGGGTCTGCCCAACTCCCGGTGCTTAGTACCAGAACAGAACTGCAGTACACCAGTTGGTGTCAGAATACCCTCCCGGGAAGACATGTGACCAACAAAAGAGGCCATGCTTTCTTGCTTACTCCCTGCTAGAGTTGAACGTTTTCCTATATCCTGAAGCTTATTACTGTAAGTTTTGCTTTTTAAATTTTTTGCTTTAAGATGAGGGATGGAGGTGTTGGCACACATAAAATTAAGGAAAGTTCAATCGCATGTTTAAATGGATTTCCATTTCTGCCACAGAAAGACACAATAGGTTTTTAAAAGGTCACAGATAACAGCCATGTGGCCACAAATAGGAAAATGGCAAAAAACAACAGACTGGACCAAGTGTAGGTGCCCCTCTCTGGAGAAGGAGCTCTTCTCCCTCCAAGCTTAACACCGATTCCACAGGGAGCAGTGACGACAGAACGCGCCTTCTTAAAAGGGGAGAAGAGCAGTTGAGAGTAGGGATCATGGGATTCTGCAGAACCAAGTGCAACCCCTGACCGTGAAATAATTAGGCGAGTGACCATGGCCCTGTTAGTAGCGTAAGCCTCAATTCTGTCTTCTGCAAAATGTGGGTGATAATCCCCCTCTTCCTAGATGATGGTGTAGATTAAGTGAGATGATGAATAAAAAGTGAAAAACTTCCTGAAATTTATAAAGAGCTTAATGGATGATATATCTAGGACCACTCTGCACCTGGAGGCCACAGTTCTTTGTGACCTGTCATGTCTTCTTTTCATCCTTGTGTCCTTGCCCCAAACTGCCTCCCCATGACAGAAGTTAATATTTTGCTGGTCTTGGTAACTTCAAAGCATTTATAGAACATTGAAATAAAAGCACACATTTATATTGGACTCCAAGACAGTCTTGCTACTTTCTTATTTCTCTGATGTCTTTTTTTTTTTTTTTTTTCCTGACAGCTAGGTTGAATTACATTCATTTTACACGGGCAGTATTTTCAACATTTGTGTGTGTGTGTGTGTGTGTGTGTGTGTGTGTGTGTGTGTGTTTTCCCCCAAGCAATTGATATTAAAACACTCTTTTTGCAGACAAGCAGGATAGTATTTCTACATTCTGTGGTTTCTCCGATTTGTGTGTTCTTTTGTTCCTTATCTTGAAAAGTGCTTTGGGGCCTCTTTAATCCCTTTTGTTTGGATTACATGCCTGCAAACATCTGTGATCCTCCCTGAAACCACCATTGCCCCAAACTGATTTCTCAGAAGGCTTTGTTTCCTGACTTGCATGTACCTACATGCTAAATTCAACAGCCAGAGCTCCCTCTGGGAATAGAGGTGGCCACAAGGCTCTGGTTAGAAGAAAGCTTACCTTGGGGGCAGGCCTGGAGCTGCAAGATATCCATAAATGAGGAGGGGGCAACCTGAGAATTGAGAGAAATAAAGATAAGGAACTGGGACAGAGGTCCACTTCCTCTGTGAAGAGGCTAAATATTGATGATATGGGAAATGGAAGAAGGAAAGGAAAGCGAATTCATTTTTTTTTTTAAGATTGTACTTATTTATTTGTCAGAGAGAGAGAGAGAGAACATGCACAGACAGAGGGAGCAGCAGCTCCCCACTAAGCAGGAAGCCCGATACAGGACTCAATCCTGGGACCCTAGGATCATGACCTGAGCCAAAGCCAAACACCTAACCAACTGAGCCACCAGGCATCCCAAGGAAAGGAAAGACAAAGGGAGAAGAAAGAGCTTGCAGGGTCAGAAATAAAGTCTAAGCACAAAAGCAATTGCTCAGTGAGAATAAGCCACACGATATGGAAAATTATGGATGGTAGGCAGATAAAAAATATGCCAGTGTCCTTTAAGAACCCAGTCAACTTTGGAGCAGATTCAGGCCAGTGAGATCCTTCTAAAATTTGCCAAAGAAACTAACGGCGGAAGGGAAACAGAGTCTTGGGGCATCCAACAGAATTGCGGTCAAGCGTCCCCCTCTGCAGTCCAAGAGACCTTTCAAACCTACTCCGTTGCTTTCGTTTTGCTGTGTGCTTTTTAGGCAAGTTACTTAACCCCATCAGTCTGGGTTTCCTCAGCAATAAAATCAGGATAATTACAGGGCTGTGCTCACAGTGTTATTCTGAAGAGGACAGGAGATACTGAATATGACGAAATTTTCCTTGGAATGTCATAATCACTTAATAACCTTACCTAATATCATCATCAATATTTTTGAGGGGCTCCTCTGTCCCAGATCGCACACCACCATTTTCCATGCAATACCTTATTTAATCCTCCTGATGCTTCCTAATAATGGTATTATTACCCCACTATATAGATGAGGAAATTGAAGATTCATTCAGAAAAGTTTAACTTGCCCAAATAGAAAAAGCAGAAGAAAATAGCAGAATTCAGATTAAATCCCATGTCCTTCCCTTTCCAAGATATGGACACTTCTGCTATATGACAAACGGAACCCAAATTAAAATAAGTAAGCCTACTTTATACTTAAAATAACATCAATTCTGCCTGTTTTCTTTAAAAACATTAAAATAGGTTGGAAATATGAAAAAAAAGAACAAGGCAGAAATACTATGTATATAATATATAATTCACGTATGCTATATAATTATATAATACATATATAATATTATGCATAATACATACATGCATAGTATATTATTTATCATACCCTAAGTACACAAACAAAAGATTTGATTGTAAAGGAGGCAATATTCAGGGTTTTGTTCCAACTTCCCTTCCTCTTAAGCCATCAGTCACAGAAATGAGAGGTGAGGCTTCTCTGTTTCAGAGTTTCCCTTCAAATATAAGCTCATCTACCGTTCAGAATAGTTTTCCTGCCTTTTTTTTCCCATCAGTGGCTGTATCCATTTAGAATCTGGACCATTCCTCTCCAGAGTGTAACAGGAACCATAAGCTCTTAAAAGAGATTATGTTTTCACATCTTTAAATCTTCAGATCCCAACCCAGTACCTGGTGTATAGAAGATACTCATTAAATGTTGGCCGAATGTGTGCAGAACATGTGCTTGAGCATTTCTGCTGTCCCAGGAGCCTTTTATGCCCCCAGTGATCATTTTCTCTTTCTCCTCTTCCCTTTTAGTTCTTTCTTCCCTCCTTTTACTTCCAAAAGGCCCACAGACACTTGACTGATATAAAAATTGGCCTCACTCTCTCTGGCTTCATCTTACTGTTTTGTCCTTTTAACTGCTATCTGTGGCCTGGGAACATTCTTTTGGAGTTTCTGTTCTTTCCTCTTTGGTTTCTTAAGGACCAAAAAGTACTGCACACACTCTCCTCCCAAAGCTTCTGTCAAAAGGGTCTGAATCATTGCGGAAACGGAGGGAGTAAAATTTGCCTCTGGAGGATTAGTTGAAAATAGACTCAGATCAGGCAGTATTTCTAGTGTCTATCAAACCTTAGTGGACTACTTTGCCTGCATATACAATCTATGGTCTACTTGGTAGATAAAGTATGCCTTTGCTCCACATCCTAGAGAAGTTCGAAGTTGGTGAGAACATTTCCAAGAATAAGAAGAATCAAGATTGCTTTGGAACTTTATACCCCGTGATTGTACCTTATAAGCTTTCTGTAAGCTGTGTTATAATTAGATGTTTGTTATACACCATTCTCTCTCCATTCACACGACCCCATTATGACTTCCAATCAAAACTTCCTCTGTATGGACATTTGCTGACTCTGCTCTGTGGTTGCCAAGGGGTGGGTGAGAATGAGACTGGGCATACTGTTCACCGATATGGAAATGACTTTGAGAAGACATTTGTCACATAAGGCTTCAGAACATTTCACCTTAATTCTCTAGATTTGCTAGAGATTATACAAGTGTCTGCTGTGATTTTTAGGAGTAAAATAAACTAATCATATTATAAACAATAAAATGATATGTACATAGGGATCTTAAAGGGTCATGAAGGTGGACAGACATTGAATAAAAGGATAAATTCAATTTATGTTAATATCCTGGGACCAAGGACAAAGATGTGCACATTGTCCATGTATAAAGTTAACTATTTCCTTCAGAGATAGTGTTTTGTGTGTGGGTCAACTATTTAAAAATGCAGGTCACAAAAGCATGAGTGGAAACTTGCGGTACAATGTAGACCAATCAAGCCATCTCCTGTTAATTACAACTGAAAGTTCTGGGACAATAGGAAAAGCAGCCACCTGAGAACTGTGAGGTTAATAACAGCAGGCAGACAGGGAGGGGAAGCAAAACTCAAGAACAACTGATGTGGAGTCCCTTTCTCCCCTGCTTCTTCTATCCCCGGGGCCTGTAGCAGGGCAACCTCCCTACTTAACTTCTTAGTGAGAAGGTAAAGCAAAAATCTCTGAGAGAAATCCTGTTTTTCTGGCCAAAGGACAGAGAAAGGATCCCCAGGGAGCCTGAGAATGTGGGGGGGAGTGTCGTTTTATTTTTCTGGTTTTCTTTTTTTCCTCCCATCCCTGGTCCTAGCCACAGTGGCAGTGGTAAGTAGAATCCCGGAAAAGAAGATTCTTTAATTCTGTTACGAAGCAACACAGTCTCTGGTTCAATCTTTAAACAGCTATTGTAATCAGCTCCAGGAAAAAAGAGATAAAAATGCTTGAAATTAATGGAAAAATAAATGAGTTCTGTGCAGAGAAACAGAAACTAGAAAGAAGAACCGAATTGGAATTTCAGAACTGAAAACTATGTATCTGACTTCAAGAAGTCACTGAATGGGCTCAATTAAATAATGAAGATGACAGAGGAATGAGTTATTGAACTTAAAGATAGAACAATAGAAATTATCCAATCTGAAAAGTGGAGAGAAAAGATCAAAAGAAATAAACAGAACCTTGAGAAGTTCTGAAACAATATCAAAAAGATCTAATATTCTTGTCATTTGAAAAGATGAGGAAAGAAAGAAGAAAACACTGATATAGAAAAAAATCGAAGAAATAAGGGGCAAAAACCAAAATTGATAAGAATGGAAAGAGACCATTTTGCTACTCTTGTGTAGCAAAGACACAGAGAATGTGCTTTTCATTGACTGACCTAAACTGATAGTTTTCTTGATAAATTCATAACTGTGGGTATACTTTTTCTGGGTTCACTTTACCTTAGACCATCTTTTGAAGACTGAGAGTGGTTAATCTCTTAAATGCACTTTCTGATACTTAAAACCATCTTTTCAAGAACCAAAAAGAGCTTAGTGGAATATCTTCTTTGCCCTCACATCAGATTTCCGGTTTATCATTCCCAGTCTTCATATTTCCCCTTCCTACTGTGTTTAATGAATAAAAATCTTTGCTAACTGCCAGAAGTTTAGAGCAATCAGGTTTTTGGATGGTCTCTCTTACTATAGCAGGAAAAAAACTTTCTCTTCTTTCATTTATTTGTGGGATCTTAATCTAGAATCCCAAATATAGTATGTATCAGTTCCTGTTTATAAGAATGTACTAACAGCACATATTAGATTTTCTTCTGGTTCTCACTACATTCAAAGAATTCAGGGAATTTTCCATATGGAACTGCCTCTTACAGGCAGGGACCTCACCACCTCTTACCCAAACAGCTATTTTTTCATTGTTTCCAATACGATCTCCTTAAAATTTACCTATCACAACACTGAACTGATACATTGAAATGAAACTATGACTGTGTCACTCTACAGTTAAAATCTTTCTGAATTTTTTTTATTTATTTGAGCTTTTTAAAAATATTTTATTTATTTATTTATTTGGCAGAGAGAGAGAGGGGGAAACAGGCTCCCTGCTGAGCTGAGAGCCTGATGCGGGTCTAGAGCCCAGGACCCTGAGATCATGACCTGAGCCGAAGGCAGAGGCCCTAACCCACTGAGCCACCTTATTCGACAGAGAGACAAGGAGAAAGGAAACACCAGCAGAGGGAGTAGGAGAGGGAGAAGCAGGCTTCCTGCTGAGCAGGGAGCCCGAGGGGGGGCCTCAATTCCAGGGGCCCAGAACCCTGGGATCATGACCTGAGCCAAAGGCAGACGCTTAATGACTGAGACACCCAGGTACCTCTGAATATTTTTTTGATACAAATTCTTTATCAGATATGTTTGGCAAATAGTCTCAACCAGAATACAGTTTGCCTTTTCGTCTTTTGATAAACAGAAAATTTTAATTTTGATGTTTTGACTTTTAAATCTGAGTGAAAATTTTTACTTCTTATTTTTTTCTTTTGTTAATGTCTTTTGTGTTCTAAGAAAACTTTTTCTATTCTAAAGTCATGAAAATATTCTACTAAGATGCTAGAAGTCTTACAGTTCTTGTATTAGTGTTTAAGTGATCCAACTCAAACTAAATTTTCAAGTAAGACAAGAGATAAAGTTCGTTTTTCCCATACAGATATCTATATATTCCAGAACTAGTTGTCAAAAAGACTTTTGTTTCCCCATCAAATATTTGTGATTATTTCTGGGCCCTTCTGTTCTGTTAATTTATTTATCTATCATTATGGCACTGTGACATGATTTATGGCTGTGAATCTCAACACTAATTTGTTTGACATAGGGAAGTTGTAATGGATAATATAAAAAAATACATTTCATTTCCTGATCAAATATCAGTGGTCTTCTCCATAAGTACAATTCAAAGAGAGATACACACCTCTGCAATTCCAGAATAACTTCATCACCCACAAAACTGTCCATAAAACTCACTGTCCAGGGTTTTTGAGGTCCCATTTATTTTCCCAGTCTGTCTTTTACAATAATGCTTATTGAACTATACATCATCAGACAGAGGCTCCAACGCATTTGTGCAAGTTCAGTTACCATCTTGCCATTGCTTAGAACCAGTGAGCCAACTCTCCTCTTGGATTGTAGACCGAAAATATTGCTTTCTTTTCCATTTTAATAGAAGTCTTATCGGCTGGAAGACTGTCATTACTACCATTATGAAATAGGATTTCAAGTAGAAACTAAGATGGCCAGAGATCTGTACGTTTTCCTAAGTACTCATCTCAGACTGTTCTGAGCAAAGTACTATATTTTAGACATTTTTCTAGGGAACAAGTCTACATTGTCTCTAGGACTGGATTAGGTGAATTGTCTCCAAATGGGGCCTATTATTTGTCTGCATTCACTTCTAAAATCTTATTATAATAGAAAAAGCCTGGCCAAATCACCTTTGATTGCATCAAGACATCAAAAGTAATATAATAACTGCTTTTAATCTAGTTATTTAAAAGTATAGCCTCCAGAAAACTTTCGCCATCTATCTTCCTTATAAAAATAGTTACTTTTAATAAGAAATAGCTTATTATGCCCATATGTCCCTTACCACATGGTAAGAAAGCATGCATCTCTTAAGTGTAAAAAATATAGGGTGCATATTCCATAATTATGAATATACTCCTCTCTTTTCTTCCTGCTGAGAAAAAAATCTTTCTAGAAAGCTCTTATTGATGGCTTACAATCAATGATTGCTAATGATATGCATAGAACATGACAATAGCTCTACTAGAGAGGCAATATATTTCTTTTTTATTACAAATGATGAAAAACTACAATAGCAGCTTCCCTTAATGCATTCACCATGAAACATCCACTACTGTTATTCTAAAATTTAGTGTTACCTGTAAATTTCATAGCAAAGCATGAAAAAGATTTCATAGTTCAGTCCTCTGAGCTTGCAAATCCAGGGGGTTGTACTGCCAGTGAGGCATCAGTGGAATGGTCACCAGCTTGTGTTAAACATTTTCTTCTCTCTTGTCTTGGCAGTAATCCTAGTTCTACTCTCTCTGCTCTGTATCACATTAGCTACCTCTATAAATTTATGAAAAGAATTAAGAATTTTGGAGACTTGCAGTTCATAGCAGATCTATAAAGGTCTTCATCCCTTAGTCTCTCTATTTCAATTCATTCTGATCTATTTCTTCCCCCAGCTCCTGGAGTACCTGCAGAGAGTTGTGGATTTTAATGTGCCTGGTCTCTTCTTGTTCTTTTAACAACCACACCCTTCGCAGAGGGTTTAACTTCCTGAAAGTGAGAAGCGTCTTTTGTTTCTTTGACAATCACCAATGGGCTTACCCTGGTGTTACATATGAAGTAGATGGCTAAAAAATACTAATATATTAATCATAAAAACAACTTTAGCTAACATATTTAGAGCACTGATATGTTTCAGGCTTAACTAATCTGCATGACAATTGAATCACGTTATCCTATTTCTAAGGTGAAGAAATGGATATTTGTAAGATGTAAGTGCTTTTATTTATTTTTAAAATTTTTTAAGTTTTTTTTTTAACTCCAGCTAGTTAACATACAGTGTTATATTAGTTTAGGGTGTACAGTATAGGATTCAACAATTCCATACATCACCTGGTGCTCATCACAAGTACACTCCTTAATCCCCATCAAGTATTTCATCCATCTCCCCACCCCCTCCCCTCTGGTAACCACCAGTTTGTTCTCCATAATTAAGAGTCTGTTCTTGACTTCTGTCTCTCTCTGTGTCTCTCTCTCTGTCTCTCTCTCTGTCTCTCTTTCTGTTCTTTATTTCCCTCACTCTCTCTCTCTCTCTCTTTGCCTTTTGGTCATTTATTTTGTTTCTTAAATGCCACATATGAGTGAAATCATATAGTATTTGTCTTTCTCTGACTGACTTATTTCACTTAATATTAATACCCTCTAGATCCATCCTTGTTGTTACAAATGGCGAAATTTCATTCTTTCTTAAGACTGAATATAATTCATATATATGTGAATATTTTATATATATAATATATATCACATCTTTTTTATCCATTCATTTATCAGTGGACACTTGGGCTGCTTCCATATCTAGCTATTGTAAATGATGCTCCTATAAACATATAAACATAGGACTGCATATATCCCTTGAATTAGTGTTTTTGTGTTTTAGAGATAAATACCCAGTAATGCAATTCCTGGATCATAGAGTAGTTCTATTTTTTAACTTTTTAAGGAACCCTCCACACTATTTTCCACAGTGGCTGCACCAGCTTGCATTGCCACCAACAGTACATGAATGTTCCTTTCTCTCCATATACTCTCTAACACCTGTTGTTTCTTATAAAGGAAACTAATGTTTAATGCGTGTAAATGGCTTGCTGCAAATCACATAGCTTGTAATCACAGTGAGGGAACTATACTATATTTTAAGGCAATAGATACAGAGATCATTGTCAAAAGTCAGTAACCTCTGATAGTAAATTTTTGAGTCAGAATTTCTCCTTTTTCTAGCATAGGCTAGTAATCTGTTGAATTTTAACAGGACAGTCCAGACACATTGTCAGCAAGTGTTCTCTCAAATAAGGCAAAAGGACTTCAGCTTAAACAAACCCTTAATGAGGATTAGCAATGAAAGTATAGTAGAATCTAGATATAGAATACTCCCAGCATCACCTCCCATTAGCTTACCCTGACCTCTAGTCCTTAAAGATATTTATAAATCAGTCCAGTACCTTCTTTCAGGAATTTATATCATACTGTCAAAACAGAGGATGAAGTTTGCTTGGTGTCATCTTCTGCTCACTCTAGTGGGGCGTAGCCAGGTACAATAGAAGCAGAGATCTTGAAATATCGTGAACTGGCACATTTAGCTGAACCAGGTTGTGTAAATACACCACTGGCAGAGTCGCACTCGTAAGCAAAATAAATTGTTCCCTTAGAGTAGTGCCTCTGGTGGAAAGCAGAGGTTTCTTTTGTTGCAAAAGCAAGAGAAATGAGAATGAAAAGAGAGCTGATAATTAAAATGTTTGAATTAAAGCTAACCATTTTTTCTAAATACAAATATAATTACAATGCTTGAATTAAGCTAACCATTTTTTCTAAATACAAATATAATTACAATGTTTGAATTAAAGCTAAACATTGTTTCTAAATACAAATGGACATGAATATCCATTGTGAGCCCCCTGGAAAAAATTTTAAGTCAAATGAGAAAGAATTCAGAAATAAAAATGAAGATGTTGCACATTAGTTAAAGAATAAGAAGAACTCTACTTTCTCAGACTATGGTCTTTTCTCCCCTTCCATCAAAAGAAAAGCCAGGTGTGAGACTTGCTGATACAGACCTAATTGTGTAGTGGGGACTTTTGCTGGAATATCTGAGTGGAGAGAGGGAAGTCACCAGGTGGTAGAGAAAGGGATATGCTTCGGATGGATTCAGAACAGTGTGCCTTGTGTATAGAGGGTCAGGGAAAGGGGTAGCAGATGGGAGGAGCTCCTTCCTTCCACAAGAAACACAGTCACAGAGAAAAAACAGAGATGTCTTAGGCACTCATTATCATATACACACCTAACAAAAGAGCAAAGTTGGCTTAACATCTGAAAATCAATTAATCGAATACATCATATTAATAGAATAAAATGCATAAACACTGATGAATGAGTAAACAAAATATGGTATATTCATACAATGGATGTTATTTAGCAATAAAAAAGAATGAAATGCTGATACCTACTGATGCATAATATAACACGGATAAATCTTGAAAACATTATGCTAAGTGAAAGACACCATCACAAAAGATCACATATTCTATCGTACCATTTACATGAAATATCCTAAATAGGCTAAATCTATATAGACAGAAATTAGTGATTCCTAGAGCTGAGGGGGGATAGGGGTCGAGGTGGATGGGAAGTATTGCTCATGGCTACAGGGTTCTTTTTGGGAAGACAAAAATATTCTAAAATTAGGTGGCAGTGGTGATAGTTGCATAACCCTTTGAATATATTAAAATAACTGAATTGCATACTTTAAGTGGGTGAGTTGTATGATACAGGAGTTATATCTCAATAAAGCTTTGGGGACTTTTTGTTTTGTTTTGCTTTAATCTTTTTATAAATATGGCTGAATTCATGACTGGAGCAGGAAAGGTAATATAAGCATTGAATATTTTATTGGACCAGAAAGCAAGAAGTGCTCAAATATTAATGTGTTTATGTCAAATGAATGCAGAATTGGCTTGAAGGGGTGTCCACTGGCCAAATTTGAAATAATTTGGGCAAAAAAATAAAATCATACCATATAGGAAAAACTATAAATAATTTGTGAGTCCATAGTGATATTAAAAATGAACACTACATAAATATATACAATGTATTGAAAGAAAAGACAAATTAAGGAAAAACTCTGCTGTGTAAAAGAATGTCAGATAGTAAAAGTAGAAGGAAGGATGGAATTAGAAAATTAACATTCTGTAATCCCTATTATAATAATGATTCAGCAAGAATGACCAATAAATATAAAACCACTGGATAGAAGGCATTAAAAAACATATTTGCATTATCTCAAAGTATCACCCAGCAGGTTACTAATTAAAAAGATAAAATTGTAAAATAGAGCAATGTGACAGTCACCACATTAACCAAGAGGTCAAGGTTGCCATCATCAATAATAGAATCTCCTGATATTCTGTGTCTCCTGATATGAGCTGTGTGAGATACAAATATATCACCTTTGTGGGATGATTGCCAGCAATGTGTGATCTGAATTTAACCAAGATCTGTCAGACAAATCCAGAAGATGGAATGTTCTTCAGGATATGTGGCTGGGAATCAAAGGATACAACATCATCAAGAATAAAGAGAGGTGAGAAGAAAGTTCCAGGTTATGGAGACTAAATCACTCAGTAGCAAATGCTTTGTATATATCTTCAATCCTTATTCTAAAAATAAAAAGAACAATAAAGGACATTTTGGAGATAATATTAAATTTGTGGATGGACTGCTTGTTGGATGGCATTATTAAGTTCATGTCAGTTTTCATAAGGTGGCAATGGCATAGTGCCTGTATCGAAAATAAAAAGTATTCTTGTTCTTGGTTATGCATACTTAAATATTTAGTAGCAAAATGTCAAGATGTCTTCATGTTACTTACAGAAGGTTTGGGAAAAGGGATGTATGATCTTCCATATATGCACACAGGTACATGTATATATGTATACATACACACAGAGAGACAAAGAGAAATAGACCTATTATGGCAAGATTTTAAAAGTAGTAAATCTATGTGAGGAATGCAGTCATCCATTGTATTCTTCTTCCAAATTCCTTTGGATTTGGTATTTCCAATACTGGTTTATTGCTCATATTATTAATCTGGACATTTAATTTTGCACATCTGCTTTTTTGTGTCCTTTGTGTTTTATTTTATTCTTTGAAGCACTAATAAACTGCCCATGCCATAACATTTAAAATGTAAAAATGGGTATGTAATTGCCAAGAAAGGCAAAAACAGGGGTTTGACGGGAGCTGCCTTCGTATTCTGTTCAATTGGGGAAGTAAAATATTCCTGAGACCTGAAATTCATAAATGGAGAAAACCCATGTCTTGTTTGCATCATAAAACTCTAGTATAGAGAGTGAATGTGTTTTCCTATGATCTCAGTATGCTAACATTCCCTGCCCTACTTCCTCAGTGCAGGAAAGATTTTCTGTAATGAAAATTGGTCCCAGGACGGGATTAATATAAATGAGATTGCCCAAATTCAATACTAATCATAATCTCTGGAGTTTGACTTTACAATTCTGAAGGATTTATAAAGAAAAAATTAAACTTTTCCCCCAAGATAAATGTATTAATATTTAATAAAAACAAAGCCAGATTATAGGGTGAGTAAAAAATAAGGAATTTACATAGAGCTCTTTTATATTTGAACAAATACACCTTCCCAGAGAAGAAAAGGGAGTAAAGAAGAGGAAAATTTGCAGGCTGAGAGAATATTTGGTTACTTGGGGCACCTGGGTGGCTCAGTTGGTTAAGCATCCAACTCTTGGTTTCGGCTCAGATCATGATCTCAGGGTCGTGTGAGAGAGCCCCACACTGGGCTCTGCACTCAATGGGGAATCTGCTTGAGGATTCTCTCCCTCTCCTTCTCCTTCGGTCCCTCCCCCCTGTTCTTTCTCTCTCTCTCTCAAATAAATAAAAATCTTCTAAAGATTTCTTGATTACTGGACTAAAAATTTCCTAATTAAACTGTGGTCAAAGTGACCAAATATCCATTTTAAGAATGATCATTCTTGTGGTTCTCGGTCAGTGTGTGAGGCTGTGTTTTATCAATGATTCAGGAAATTGGTCATGATATATAGTAATTTATCTCCCAAAAGATCAGAAATGGCCAAGGAAAAAACTAAAACTAATGATACACCATATGTTAACTAATTGAATTTAAATAAGTTCAAATAAAAAAAAAATTTAAAGAAGAAAAAGAAAATGGTTCCAGTAGTCTACCCTTTCTTTATCCCTTTGCAATGTGACTTTGCAGTATCTCTCTTCAAGAAATTGGGTCTATTTCTGCTCTGCTTAAATATAGGATGGCTTTATAACTGTTTTGGCCAATAAAACATGGCAGAAATAACACTGAGCCAGTTTTAAGTCCAAGCCTAAAGAAACCATTCCCATGGGGGAAATGAATTGTCTTTGTCCTGAAAACACTTAGAATCCATTGGATGAGGTAAGATTAACAAAGTCTGTTGTAATTTGAGAATTCTTGATGAAGGCAATAGAGCTTTAGGCGAGCCCAGAAAGTTTGAGTAAAAGAAAGAAAAAAAAAAATCCAGATATGCTGACTCACATGAAAAAAATGTGCGGATGGCTCAGTCGGTAAGGCATCTGCTTTCGGCTCAGGTCGTGATCCCAGGGTCCTGGGGTCGGGTCCCACATCAGGCTTCTTACTCAGTGGGGAGCCTGCTTCCCCTCTGCCTACAGCTCCCCCTACTTGTGCTCATGCTCTTTCTCTCTCTCTCTGACAAATAATTTAAAAAAAAAAAATACTCTTCGTTGAGAAAAAAAAAAAAGTATGAAGGAATGCTGAGCTGGATGCTTGGGCTCCAGAAAGCTGAGGGAGGTCGGAAAACCTGAGTCCTCAAACTGCAGGCGTTTAGGCACCTCATCACTAGCCACCCAGATCTGGTCTTCATTATATTTGTCTAAGCTTCTTACCTGCTTCGTTCCTTTGATTGAAAATCTGCTTTATTCCTTCTTTCTCGGAATTTAAATGTCTTATTTATTCCTAATCTTGGCTTTAGTTTTCCTTCCCGCTGTAGAAGGTTCTCAGGTGGGTAAAAGCCACTTGGGACCCCATGGTAGTACCCACTGGACCAGCATTGTGCCTTCAGGAATTCTTCTGTGACCCAGCACATCATGTTTCTCCTTGTCATTGTGTACGGTCAAGGTTAACAGGCAGAAGATGAGACTAGAAAAGTAGATTATGGGAGGGAAAGACCATATGAGACATTTTGCGAGACTTCAGGTGTTTGGATTTGATTCTAAGTTTGTTGTATCAGGAAAGGGAGCCACCCTAGCTCACAGTGACTAGCAGTGATAAAAATCACTCACTGACAACAATTTAAACTATTGCCTAAGCCCATTGGCTTTTCTGAGGATCAAGCTCTTCCCCAGGCATGTGCCCTCCAGGTGGGTAGAGAGACCTCTCACTGTCTGTATCTGCCTAGAGAAGATCATATCTAGGTATCTGACTCATGTTCCCTCCCTTGACCATGTGAATGGACTCATTCTTGGTCCTCACAATGAAATGAATAGCTGAGCCTCCTCCTTGAGGGTGAGTTGAGAGAGTGGGGTCTTGGAGCCACTCATGGCTCCACCCAGAGGAGAAAGCTCTCTGCTACACGGCCCACCTTCAGCAGAATCTGCAGCCCCCCCCTTGAGATCCAGGAATACTTCTTTGTTAAGTAATGTGATTGGTGACATCTCCTCTAGACACCATGGAAGTCTGTTTGCAAGTTGCAAGTAAGTGTAGGAGACCTGATGGCCTTTCTCCCAGGTCAGTTCTCATCTATTGACAATTGTTGACCATGTTGTGTCCATTGACAACACCCCTATCAGATATTTCTGGTACCTGACTTTATGCCTCCAAACAAGTTAATTACACCAGATTATTTCAGACACAAGAATGTGTGTGATGATGCATTGACACTGAGATCTGTAGGTTACCCACGACATCTTAAGAAACATCATTTTGCCCTCCTGAGCCATGCAATGGGCATAATAATAGGCACCTCTCATTTTTGTTTTGGGGGAATCAATGAGCCAATGTAGCTAAACACTTAATTAAAACAGTGCCTGGTATTTAGTAAATTACCCAATAAATGAAAGCAATTGAGCTATTTAGTGTGATAACGGACTTCCTGTGACCGCACTGACTCTGACCATGCTCTAAAATCATGGGCAAAACACGACACCCTGTACCGGATAGGCCACAGGATAGCACTGGGGAGGGGAGGGAAGGTGGCAAGCAGACCACTGTATGGGACAGAATCTAGCCTATCCCCCAGGTCACCAAACAACATCACACGATCCTCCACTTTCTCCTCATGCCTCTAAATATGCACCAGAGTCCAATATAGGGAATATTCTCAATATTGCTCTGTGTTTTCAAGAGTATGCTGTTTTCCACCCACAAAAACCCATTTATTCTGCTCAATGTGTTTCCCATAATACCACAGTTATCTTCTCCTGGAATGCTGTGGTATGAATAACCACCCAAGGGAGTGTTTCAAGTAAACAAGATAAAACTTCGGCAAGAATGCATCCTTTCTGCAGAGGAGGTAGAAAAGGAGTCACAAATGTATCAATAATTATAGTGTGATCAGCACAACAACACAAATCTGTACACTGTGTGGTGAAAGCACAGATTAGGGAGAAGGTAATTCTGCCTGGGAGAATCAGAAAATCTCTAAGAGGATACACTATTGGCTCTTTAAGAAGGGGAGAGAGTAGGTCAGGCTGAGGGAAAAGCAGGTAGTGTGCAGGGGGGAAAAGTGCTGCTTTTTGTTGGAATGCTGTGCTACCCATGCGGCCGATCCTAGTAGACAGTAGAGTGGGAAGTCCTTTTATTTCTCTTAGCAAACAGGGAAAACTGAATCTGTGGACAAGCAGTTCCATCTGTATTATTGGTAAAATCAACACACTTTTTCATCAAAGCAAGAAGGCGCCCATGTCCATCTGTCACTATTCAATTTTCAAGGCTTTGCCTAAATGAAGATTTCCAAGCCCTGGGAGAAAGGGACTTGCTCCTCTTCTCAACCACAGAATACACAGAATTATTGAATATATGGTTCATGAGCATAAAGTCACCATCTGACATATTATCACAGCCACCTGTATCGATTAGTGTACCTAAGACACTTTTTTTGGGTGCCAAGGTGCTGTGCCAGGCTATGTGCTGTTTGCTTTATACTAACTTTCTAATTTACTCCTTACATACCCTGCAAGGATTATCATCACCTTGTTTTATGCATCAGAAAACTAAGATTTAGGAGAGTACTTGCCTAAGGCATGATTTGTCCTAAAATACATGGTTTGTGAGTGACACAGCTAAAATTAAAACTCAGTTTGTCTAACTTGAAAGTCCAATGACTTAATCGCTACATCCTACTAATGGATGAATCCATCTGTCATCTGTCATCTCTGGAAACTTGGCTTAGAGGACTGATAACATTCTCACTTGAGTACTCACTGTGTGCAAATTTATAGCAGTTATTACTGAAGGAATAAAAATAGATTGTGGTTCCTGATTTATAGCAACTTTTGCTTTTCTGCTGCATACTTGGTATAGCAGAGATAGACACAGCAGCACATTAGGATTTCCTGGGATGAATGTGGCATTGAAAAAAGATCCCCAGGTAAAGATGACAGACCCCTGCCTTCTGCCTTAGATGGTGCTACTAATCCAAGGGTCTTAGATAGATATGGAAGGTGGGAAAGGCAGAATAACGGCCCCAAAGATATCCACACCCTAATTGCCAGAACCTATGAATGTTCTCTTACAGGGCAAAAAAGACTTTGCAGAGAAATTAGCGACTGACATTGAGATGGGGAGCTTATCCAGATTACCCCAGTGGGCCCAATCTAATCGGGTGAGTCATCAAAAGTGGAGAACCTTTCTCCGATGCAGAGATACAAAGATGGAAGGTGGAAGAATAGATCTGAAGATAGCAGTGAAAGATGGCACATCCCTTTGCTGATTCTGAGAATAGAGAGCTGTGGGCAAGGACCAGAGAAAAGTCTCTGGGGACCAAAGGTAGCCCCCTAATGACAGCCAGCAAGGAAACAGAGACCTCAGTCCTACAAGTGCATAGAACTGAATTCTGCCAACACCTAAATGAGCAAGGATATAGATTCTCCCATTGAGCCTACAGAGAGGAATGCATTCCTGCCAACGTCTTGATCTTAGCCAGGTGGGCACTGTATCAGACTGCTGGATTCCAGCACTACGAGAGGGTGAGTTTGACTGTTTTAAGCTACTAACTTTGTGGTTACTTATTATGGCAGCATAGAAAATTAATACAGTTGGCATTTTAAAGATATAATTTAGTCCACATATTCATTTTACTAATAAAGATACTGAGACCAAAAAATTAAATTGCTGTTCAAGATCTCATCCTGGTTAGTGGTAGTACAGAGACAAGAGAATGCAATGAGAATGAATCACAATGATAAATGCAAATTGTCAAAAATTAGGTACCGCCACAGTTTCTTACAAAATTATGGAAATGGATAAATACATTTGAGAATCTCAGGAAAAGGATATAATTGGCTAGCTCAGTGGTTCTTTTCAAAACAGGCTACACATTGCTATCATTTGAGAATTTTTAATAAAGGTCAATGTCCATAACCAATATATAGAAATTCTTATTCTCTGGGTTTGTGATAAAGTCCCAATATCAGTATTACTCTTTCAAGATTCCTGAGGTGACTTTAATTTGTAAGTGGAGTTGAGAAACACTGTTTTAACAAGTATTCAGCTTGTTAAGGTTTCTTAGGACATCTGTAACGTCTTTGTGTACCCTCACTGACATTGGTTCTACAAGAGCACCAAAAATGCCAATGCGTTATGTCTCATAGCCATCATTTGATGACAGGCTTGTCCGCGCTACCCCATCATCAACAAGCCCTTATTCCTTCAGTTGTTCTTTATTCAATAGTTTTTTAAATATATTAATTTTCTGTTGCTGCATGACAGATTACTGTAAAATTTGCCATTTTATTTTTTTAATCATTTACTTTGCACCATCATAGGTGTGCTCTTTAAACTTCATCCTCTATTTCCCCCATCCCCCCCCAACCCACCTCCCCTCTGGCAACCATCAGTTTGTTCTCTATAGTTAATTGTCTGTTTCTTGGTTTGTCCTCTTTTTTTTTTTCCTTTGCTTATTTGTTTCGTTTCTTAAGTTACACATATGAATGAGATCATATGGTATTTGTCTTTCTCTGACTGATTTATTTCCCTCAGCATTTTACTCTCTAGCTCTATCCATGTGGTTGCAGACAGCAAAATTTCATTCTTTTTGTGGCTGGATTATGTTCCTCTGTGTGTGTGTGTGTGTGTGTGTGTGTGTGTGTGTAAACATCTCTATCCATTTATGTACTGATGGACACTTGGGCTGCTCCCATAATTTGGTTATTGTAAATAATGCCGTTATAAACATAAGAGTACCTGTATTCCTAAGGTTCAGTCAGGGAGGAGCCTCTCCCAAGGTCATTCCCATGGCTTTGGCAGGCCTCAGGTCCTTGCCAGTTGATGCCAGAGGCAACAAATCCTTTCCACATGGGCCTTGCCATAGGGTTACTCACAACATGGCAGCTTTCTACCTCAGTGCTAAGACAGAGAGAGAGAAAAAGAGAGAAATGGGGAAAGGGGTCAGGGAGATGTTGGGCAAAACAGAAGCCATAGTCTTTTTGTAAATAAATCTTAGAAGGGATATCCCATCACTTTTGCCACACTGTATTGGTTAGAATTGAGCCAATTAAGTCCGGTTCACAACCCAGGGGAGGGAATCCATACAACACTCTTGGACATTGTCTTATTTTAGATCAAAATCAGAGGCTTTGTTAAATACCCTGTTCTGTGTGACACAAAGTCCACCCTTTCAGTCCACGGCACTACAAGTTTCCACGATTTCAACTCTCCAATTCCTCTAGAACCAAATTTAAAAAAATTTCTATACAATATACTCCATCTTGCTCAGCCGCCAGCTGGATACTTTAGAATCTCCTGACCTTGGAAGGTGAGACCCATCTTTTCTAGTCCCATATTTTAAGAACCATCTCTTTATGTAGTTTCCCTTGGATCACCTTTACCCTGTAGAATTCTCTTTTTACTCATTGTCATTATACAAACGGAGATGCTCTTTATCATTATTTTGTATTTTCATATCATTCCTTTTTACTGTATTTTAGGTAGGTAATACACATATATAAGACAATATTTTAAAGAACACCTGAAAAATATTATTCCTTTGTGCAATATTTATCCTCCTTATCTGCACTCTGAATCCCATCACCTCTGGCCTTATGAAAACCTTAAGCTGTTAAGTATCCCCTCTCCTATATCTTTAACCTCTCTTTCTCTACCCAACATCTCGGAGTAACTTACAAATATGTTAAAATTGCTTCTATCTTTAAAACAAATAAAATTTATTTTATTTGAATCATTATTTGAATTATATGTTCAATAATAGATGAATTATTTGAATCATATGTTCTCCTCCAGCTACTGATCAGTTTTCTTTACCTCAAATCAATTATCTCAAAAAAGGACTCAATCTCTACCTCTTCCCTATCTTGAGTAATAGTATTGATAGTTAACTAATTAGATATCCCACCATCTTCACTTGTTCATCTACCATTCAATACAAAGCTTACTCCTAGTCTGGTTTGGACATGTACTGTTTCACCAAAACTGCTCTAAATTCAAACAGTGACTTTCTCTTCACATCTAGTGAGAACTTCTGGGTCCACATTCGGCTTGACTTCTGAGTCACACTTGACACTACTGAGAATTCCCTCCTTGCATCATCTTCTTTGGCTTCCATTTTCCTATTGCCTTTGGTTTTTCTTCTACCTTGATAGCTGTTTCTTCTAAGTCTTCTCCTGCTTTCTCTTTTCCTAACTCTATTTTAAGGATTGGGGTTTTCCAGGTCTCAGCATAGGCCCTCTTTTCAATCTATACTTTCTGAGGTAATTTTATCTTCATGAGATTCTTAGATTCATATCCCCAACCCAAAACCTTCTTCCAAGTTCCAGACTGCCATATCCCCTTGGCAAGCATTTCTACTTAAATGTTTAAAATGTTTATTAAATCCATTAAATCTGAGAAATAAAGCCATGGTCATTTACCCCAAAGAGGTCCTCTTCCATATCTTGAGGAATTGTACCACAATCCAGTTGGCAAACTAGAAACCCAGATGTCAATTTTTACCCCATCTGTCCCTCGACCCCCTTAAACCTCTATATATCTAAGTCCAGCATTGGATTTACATTTAACCACCTAAATATAACTAGTTTTTTGGTTTTCAGATACATTAGTCGGTATAATTTTCAGGTTCAATATTTCCTACTTTCCAAACCCCACCAAAGTCTGTTAACCTGTATAGATACCTTTATCCTCCAAGCCAACTCTGCCCCCCCTTGAGAGTGAGTTTATGATGTGAGACATTTTTTGTATGCTTTTGAATGCTTTAATGAGATCAGTTAACTCTAAAGACTTCTTTTCAGTTCTTCCTTAGATAACTAATTTGCACAATTACAAGTTTAAGCAAAATTCTTGTGTTTTTATTGTCTTTTCTGTTTTTTAGTTCAATTTTTTGAATCACACACTATTGACTTAAAGTAAACTCATTTATTTCCCTTAACCTCTTCTTGGAAGGGAAATATACTCCCCTCCATCCTTCCTCTCAGCCTACCATATAAAATCTAAAAAATTGTGAAATAGGACTAGTACCTTGCTGTTCTAGAGCTCTTCCACATTAACTTGATAAATCATACAGGCAGAAATCATTTATCAAAGAAATACATTTCTTTGAATCATATTCAGTTTAGGTGCATGGTGTGTTAGATTGGTTATCCAGCTCTTACTACATAATTTATCAAACTCCGACTTCTTTGAAAAATAATAAATAAAACCTCATAATAAAATGCTAAAATGATCTTGTATCTTGGACTGTACATTGAAGAAACATAATTACAGCTCTTCACCCTATCATGTACACCCATTATGCTGAATTTAGTAGTGAAGTAGTTGCCAGTGTATTTCAAAATAAATACAAATAACAGTGTGAAATATAGATAGATGGTAAACAAACTTCTATGGATTTAAACGTGCTTGATATTCTTTATCCCCATCACTCACTCTCTGCTACCATAAGGTGAAGAAAAAATAACGTTATGTGATGGATACCATTGTTTATATCATTTACTTTTTCTTGAGGTCCTAACTGAGCTCCAGTACTTTAGGAATCAACATTTTATCCACTCCTCCAGTGTTCAAAAGAAAATATAGTATCTGATGTTTATAAAAGCATAGGAAACTCAGGAAAAAAACATTCTCTGTTTACAGAAATTTACTCAAAATATATCAATGATCCAAATGTAGTAGCTAAAGCTATAAAACCCTTAGACAAAAACAAAGTGGTATATCATCCTAACTTTTGAATTGGCAGAGAATTCTTAGGTATGACATTAAAATAATGAGCAACAAAAGAAAAATAGATAAATTAGACTTTATCAAAATTAAAAAATTTTGTGCTGCAAAAGACATCATCAAGGAAGTGCAAACACAGCCCACAGAATGGGAGAAAATATCTGCAATCATATATCTGATAAGGAATTTGTAGCTAGATTATACATGCAACTCAATGGTTCAAAAAAGAGGGAGAGAAGATGAGAAAGAAAAGAAAGAAAGAAAAGAAAGGAAGGAAGGAAGGAAGGAAGGAAGGAAGGAAGGAAGGAAGGAAGGAAGGAAGGAAGGAAGGAAGGAAGGAAAGACAGAAAGAAAGAAAGAAAGAAAGAAAGAAAGAAAGAAAGAAAGAAAGAAAGAAAGAAAGAAAGAAAGAAAGAAAGAAAGAAAGAAAACTCAGCTTAAAAATGGGCAAAGGAAAAAAAATAAATAAAAATGGGCAAAGGATCTGAATAGACATTTCTCCAAATGGCCAATAAACACATGAAAAGATTCTCCACATCAGTAAATGGAAATCAAAACCACAATGAAGTAACACTTCATACCCACTAGGACAGCTAAGATCAAAAAGGAAAGAAATGAGTGTTAGCAAAGATGTGAAGAAATCCTCTTACAGTACCGGGGATTAAGTAAAATGGTGCTACTGTGTAGAAAACAGTCTGACAGTTTCTCAAATGGTTACCAGCAATTCTACTAGTAAGGAATGTAGGATTATGGGCTTGGTCTGCCATCTTGAGATCTGAGAATATGAAAGATCTCAGTAACACGAAAGCATTTTCAGGTGAGAGCTAGAGAAATAAGTTCACCAAGGTCACCAGAACTCAATGGGCCAACCTCTGGTAGAATGAGCTGCAAATCAGAAAGATCATGGCTAGTGGTTAATACTCATCAAGCAATGCAGGCTCCCTGCCTGGAAATAGATTTTATAATCTGAATCTGTCTCTTATTATTGGTCATTGTAGGGCAGTTTATGTATAGGTCAGCCATTTGTAAAGAACCAGAGACATGGCAGACAATAGCTACCTAGTCCTAACAATCCAGAAAATTTCATTTCTTCATTGGCCACCCTCCTACAAGAGATTAGGAACTCTCTAATCAGATATCTCCCTATTATGATGCCAGGCATAAACTTCTAAGAGGCAGCAGACAGATATATTGAGACTGGGTCCCCTTTGAGGCAAACTGATGCTTTTTTACCTTTTTCAGCCTGAGGAGGCAATGCTTTGGGTCAGTAATTTCTAGCAATTGTCTGGGGGTAGCCCCTTGGAAGGATTTGTCAGTGTTTTTGATGAAGACATTTTTGAAGACAAGGATTTGAATTTAAGAGCTTTAGTTTCAGTTAAAATAAAGATTTTGTTCTAGTGGCAAACTTAATATTTATTTCTTAGGGCAGCAGGTATTATGTAAAAAATATGCTATGTAAATACTGGTGCAGGTGCATAGCTCTTGGCATATATTGAATCCTTAATACATATTAACTGTAATTATTTCTACTATTATGTGCTCTGTTATTGGCTTTAAATATTGTAGTGGGTCACTGTCAGTCACCCCCTTAAGTGCCTTGAATGTTCGGAGGTACAGATTTAAATCCAAACTGTCCCTATACTATAAAGTCTCTATACAGTCTGTAGTGAAGCGGCTATGATTATATGGGGCAAAATAGCCATAGCTATCCTGAAAATGTTAGGATGGCATAAAATTAGTCCTTTTAAATGATTCTCTGTTTCAAATTCAGTCTGGAGGATTCATAGTAGAGAGACTCTGAAGCCTAAGTCATGAATACAGTTTCATGTCGACAAGAGACTGGGAGAAAGCAATTTCTTCCTAGTAAGGGAAGTTAACGGGTTTGAAAACATGTCCCAGCAGGAGAGCAGGCAGAGACTAACCTGACAGCGCTTAAAGAGATCTGAGTTTTGTCAACTTGCTGACCCAATTAAGACTGATGTTGTCTTATTTGCGTTTTTCAGGCTTTGCCTCAAAACATTTACTTTCACTTTTTTTTATTCTCCACACCCCCCCCCAATTCTGTTCACTCCATGTTAACAAAGATCAAGGCTGTAATTCAAGTCAAAACATGATCTCTTTTGAAATCAAAACAACTTATGAAAATGCATGGATGGGAATATGTCTAAACACACTGACACACTTTCTGATTCGTTGCTTTGCTGGTTCCCAATGCATAATTGAAGGTCATTCAGGCAAATTCCAAAGAGGAGCATCCTTCTTTTTTTTCAGTTAAGGCATTCTTAAAATTTTATGTTGACTGTCAATGTTGTAGTTACTCCTTTTCAGAAATGTGCTATGGATTTTTAGGCAGCAAGGGGCTGAGGATGGGTGGGAGTGGTTTTAGAGGCCGTGTAATTAGCCCTAGTGGGTGATGCAGAATTTTTTCTTTTCTTTTTCTTTTTTAAAAATATTTTGTTTATTTATTTGGCAGAGAGAGAGAGATCACAAGTAGGCAGAGAGGCAGGCAGAGAGAGAGGGGGAAGCAGGCTTCCTGATGAGCAGAGAGCCCGATGCAGGGCTCAAAACCCAGGACCCTGAGATCATGATCTGAGCCGAAGACAGAGGCTTTAACCCACTGAGCCACCCAGGTGGCCTAGAGAATTTTTTTCTTATTTTCTTCAAGCTTCCTATTGATCTTTTCTGCTTACCTGGGACCTGCTAATTTGTACCTGTTCACATCAGATCCTTCAAAATAGCAGAACCCAGGCTAAGGTATAAAGGAACCTTCTCTAAGAGAAAGGAAAAACTTGAAGGGGAGTTCTCCAAATCCCCACGGAGACAAGAAGCAGGAATACTGCCTTCTCAACTTCTCCAAGACCTCAAATGCAAGACCTAGATCTCACCAACCACTATATTCATTCATGACAGCAACAGAAATCTGGCTCACCTGATGATTACAGTGACCCTGCTCTCTCTGGCTGAGGCCAGAACTGGGAAATCCAGGCCAAGTTTGAGATGACGGCTCCCTGGGGATGCTTTCTGGGAAGGCAGTTCCTCCCAGCTAGTGTCAGGACTCTAAGCTGCAGTGAAGTCAAAACTCGGCAAACTCCCAAGAGTGAACCCTTTTCCCCTTCTCCTGAGCTGGCTAAGGATACCAAAAGCCTCTCTTTGCCCTTGCATTTGACTCACTCAGCAGAGACATCATTGTACGTCCCATTTAGAGAAGCATTTTTCTAAAAGAGGGATGAAAACAAAAGATTTATTTAATTATGATCGTATCTGTTTCTTCAGGTAGGTATTTCAACCCCATAGTTCAAGTTTTAAAAGGTACACAAGTATATACAGTTCCTTAAAAACATTCTTCCTAATCTTGGTAACCCAGCCTCCCCATCTTCTCCCCAGAGGCAAACAACTTTATCATTTTCTTTTGTTTCCTTCCAAAAATATTTTGTGGAAAATCAAAAACTATATATAAATGCATATTTTCTTTTATTCACTTTTTTTCACAGAGAAGCAGGCAGGGGGGAGGGGGGAAGCAGGCTCCCTGCTGAGCAGAGAGCCCAGCCTGGGGGCTGGATCCCAGGACCCTGAGATCATGACCAGAGCCAAAGGCAGAGGCTTTAACCCACTGAGCCCCCCCTCCAGGCGTCCCTTATTCACTTTTAAATATAGAAGCTTTGATTTGTATCTTGCTTATTCGGTCAACAATATACCTTAGAGATCATTCTCTACATTTTAGATAACATTTCATATCAGGTTATGGAGAGCTTTCTTATTCTTTCTTGGCATTACATGCATCCTATTTAAGAATTTACCATAATTTGGGGCACTTGGGTGGCTCAGTTGGTTGTGTAACCAACTCTTGATTTTGGCTCAGGTCACTATTTCAGAATCTTGAGATGAAGCCCCCTTGGGGCTCATGCTCAGTGTGAAGTCGGCTTGATATTCTCTCCCTCTCCTTTCCCCCCCCCTTTTGCTCCCCCTGCTAACATGCTCTCTAAAATCAATCAATCAATCAAACCCTTAAAAAAAAAGTACAGATGATACCTGATACCTCAGAAACTATAAAACATGTGACCATCTAAAGCAGGAAGTGTTCACATATGTTTGGAACAGAGTTGGGTGGGAAGGATTGTAGGATAAGGTGACATTTGAGATGGTTTCCAGAAAGTTGAGACTCAAATTGAAACAAGCCTTCTGATGAAAGGGAATCCACGTGAAGAAGTTTAACAAAGGTGGGAATAATGCTTTCCAGCAGTGAGTAGTCCAGTTGGATTAGAGGGTTTTTCCTTGTGGGAGAAGAAGAGAATACAGGAAAATAGAAAGGAAACTGGGCCCAGATCCCTAAAGTCCTGGGTTGTGGAGTTTGCAGGCAGTGGGGAAACAGTAACATTTGTGTGGTGGGGAGGCATAATCCAAGCTCCATCTTGTGAAAATCAGACACGGAAAAACACAAGAGCGCTTTCAGGAATTTGTGTCTGTGTGTAAAGTTTTCAGGAAGCTGACAATACTTGTGCACTGGGATAAATGGAGACCTAGTCCGTGCCCTCTGGGAGGGTTCTCCCTTTTCTGTGTGTACGTATATAGAGTGGGAGGGAGGGGATGGAGCCGGTTAATGAAACAAGGTTAGGACTCTCTCTCCAGAACATGGAATTTGCTTGTGTGCTGGTATTGAAATAAATAGGTAGATGATAGATAGATAGATAGATAGATAGATAGATAGATAGATAGATAAAATTAAAATGGCTATCTATGGATTTGGCTCTTTCTTCTTGATTTGGTAACTTGTAAAATAAGACAAGAACACTATGCCAAAAGCCAGGACATTCTGCCATCCCATCAGACAATATTGGAAGGAGCATTAGCTTGAGGGGACAATCAGAATCCATTTTATCTCCCTGAACCTGTCTTGGGAACAGGATAGATAAGTATGTTGATCAGCCTTCTTGTAGAGAAAGAAGATAGGATTTTTTTTACCTCAGATTCATGCCTGGATCATGTTTTCCCCAAACCTCCTGAGAGATATCTAGGCACTATTGCATTAAACTAAAATATTTTATAATTTATTTTCATTTTTAAAAATTGAGATATAATTGACAATAAACCACATTCTTTTTTTTTAAGATTTTATTTATTTGACATAGAGAGAGATTACAAGTAGACAGAGGGCAGGCAGAGAGGGGGTGGGAAGCAGGCTCCCTGCTGAGCAGGGAGTCCTATGTGGGGCTTGATCCCAGGACCCTGGGATCATGACCTGAGCCGAAGGCAGAGGTTTAACCCACTGAGCCACCCAGGCACCCAATAAACAATATTCTAATCAGGGTTTCTGAAATGGGCATACTCAAGTGATGGTAGCCAGGAGGACGGGGGGAAGGCTGGGCTGGAATGACATTAATACTGTGCTCAGAGCTCACAGGTCTTCCTTCTTTCCTCTTGCAAGCTCTGATTTATAAATATGCCTCCTTTACCCACGACAGCTTCAGAGAACTCTAATCATGCCCCTTATGATGCTTTAACCTCAGGTCAAAGACAACATTTTAATTTAGCACATAAACATCTGAATCAATTTGTTCCCAATTACTGTAACTGGTTTGGCCTTCCCTGGAGGATGGAGACAAGCCCTTTGAGTAACAGCAGCATCTAGGCTGCTTTAAGAAGAGTGTAACTCTCCCTTCTAACCTAAGTGGTGCAAGAGGAAGCTACATTTCCCTTGTTATCCTATTGCCTACTAGCATATCATCTTGGACATAATAATATACAAATGAAGATGTAAAAGAGAAAATGAAGACTACTTACTACTTTTAAGTAGTAAGAAAGGGTTATAGAGAAAGCACATGATTTAAAAAAAAAGTCTGATTCTGAAACTTTCATTAGCACTGCAATTGATGGACTTAGAAAGAGTGGGGCAGGAGCCTGGGGTAGTTCAGCTGGCCCAGTCATCTCAGGATTGTGGGATGGAGCACCCCTCCCTTCCTCTGCAGCCAAGGGCTCCATACTCAGCAGAAAATCTGCTTCTCTCCCTTTCCTTCTCTGCCTTCCCCTTACTCACACATGCTCATGCCCAGGCACTCTCTCTCTAAATAAAATCAATACATCTTTAAAAGAAAGAAAGAAGGAACGAAGGAACGAAGGAATGAAGGAACGGAAGGAAGGAAGGAAGGAAGGAAGGAAGGAAGGAAGGAAGGAAGGAAGGAAGAAAGAAAGAAAGAAAGAAAGAAAGAAAGAAAGAAAGAAAGAAAGAAAGAAAGAGAAAGAAAGAAAGGGAAAGAAAGAGAAAAAAGAAAAGAAAGAGGGGTACATAAAATTG
The DNA here is from genome assembly GCA_028646535.1 of Procyon lotor. Lineage (NCBI taxonomy): Eukaryota > Metazoa > Chordata > Mammalia > Carnivora > Procyonidae > Procyon > Procyon lotor. Next base: position 53,656,056 of record CM053617.1, read on the forward strand.
TTTGCATTTTCACATTTTTGAAGATCTTGATTACTCTTTCCAAGCCACTGAGGTTATTGTTGGAATCATCTAGGGCTGTTAGACATAAAGTTGACAGGATGGATTAATGAACGTTCAAGGTCTTTTATGATGATTCTTGAAGTTAGGTGTTATCATAACACCCTATTCATCTAATATGCTATAGTGCTCAATATTATAAATGACATGTAACAGCCCTCTCCCAATAAAATCAAAGAATATTTTCCATAAGGACACTGATTGATAGGGCATACTGCTTTACAGTGAGTCAAATATTTATGCTTTTATAGAACTAATGATTTATATGTCTGGTACAATTTTTATTTTCTCAACCCTTTGTCATTTTTTCATCCCAAAACAAAGTTCTCACATCCTTCTGCCAACACAATGAATTTTGGTTCATTGACCATTTGAAAGAGTATGTTTTTTCCTCCCACCTTGGCAAAGAGATCAATACTTTTAATTTGATGAGTTCAGGATTTCTCTGTGTGGCTCACCCTTTATAATAGTTTCTGTGAAGTAAGGAATTTTTGAAGACTGCTCTTTTCTGAGACTTTTTTCTTTTCTTTTCTGAGACTTGATAGAACATCAGAAAGATGGAAACAGGTTGGTTTTGAGTGGACTCTGAGCACAGAGGGAGGAAAGGGAAAAGATCACAAAAGAA
>CM053617.1:53657237-53672475 GCA_028646535.1 Procyon lotor
TTTATTTATTTATTTATTTATTTGACAGAGAGGAGAGATCACAAGTAGGCAGAGAGGCAGGCAGAGAGAGAGGGGGAAGCAGGTTTTCCACTGAGCAGAAAGCCCGATATGGGGCTCGATCCCAGGACCCTGAGATCATGACCTGAGCTGAAGGCAGAGGCATTAACCCACTGAGACACCCAGGCCCCCCAAATCACAGTTACCTTTAAAGTACATAGAAATTACCACTGCCTTTTATTGGTTATTGATCAGTTTCTGTGCTGGTTTTTAAATGTAGTGAAATAGTGAAATCTATTGTTTTGCCTGGGTATTATCCATTTCCATTTCTGGTAAGAGCAATAAGAATTTTCTTTCCAGAATCTATTTCTCTCCTGTTCTCAGCATGTATGTGTTGGGAGAGTGTAAACTCTGTTTGACCAGCGCGTCTGATTCAGAAGTGACCACTGAGCCCTGAAAGTTACTATGAAGGAGAATCTTTTCCTTCTGAGCTGGGAGAGTCTCAGACTAGAGCTGGAGACCATGGTGGGAAAGAGCTGACCTCATAGTAAAGTGCACACTCAGAAAAGCAAAGCCAACAGAGCCTCAAGATGCAGCTCTGCCTCAATCTTGAAGCTTTCACTTGCGGAAGTTACTTATTTTTTTTTTTCTTAATACAGATTTAGATGAGATTTCTATACTTTCAACAGGAAGAATCCTGACAGCTACCCCAACTGAAGAAAACAACTGAAGGTTTAACAGGCATGTTTTAATACATCACAGACCCCAGATTATGCACCCCTAGTTTATACTGTTTATAGAGTGGGCAGATTTGGGGAGCTTGGTTTCTCTAGCACAAACGATGCTGTAACTCCACGAGGATAGCATAGCTTTCTAGGAGTGGGGGAGAATTTGCAGATCATGAATCCTAGTCCCTTCTGTTTTCCTGGGCTTTTCATTAATTACCTCCAGATCAAAGTTTCTCAAAATTTAATGTGCAGCAAAATCACTCAGATGATCCTGGTGTCATAGCACGTGGACCACACTTTGAGGACATTGATACAGGAGCAGGGAGTTGGTTGCTTCCTCTTTTCATTATTACAGAGTCATGGTTAGAATAGGATGTATTTCTGACAAAGTAAACTTCAGGCTCAACAGAGTGGCTTCTGAGACTTGATTTCTAGGTCCCTTTGTGCAAATAGGAAGCTGTGAAGCTTAATTGGAAACTCTCACTAAGTCTTTCATCTGGGTTTGAAAACTAAAAAGATATTGAGTTCTCTGCAACCTTGAGAGGAAGAGAAAGGTCTTTCATTGGTAGGAGAGCTCACTCTGTGGAGACAAAGCCCTTTTGTCTTTCTCAAGGCTAAAGGGAAAGAAGCTGAGGGGGCAGATGGCAGAGGACTTTGACCCAGAACTTACAAAGACTAATTTTGGCACAATATCCTTTACAAGCAGGGCCTCACGAGGGCCTATTGTGGGCATCTTTCCAGAAAGAAGAAAAATGGAGCTGCCCAGCCTCAGAGGGGCCTACTGGCTGTTTGAAACACCTCTTTCTAAGAAGGGGAGAAACACTCGTGCCCCTACAGAAACCATCACAAGAAGTTACCACAGAGGGAAGTTGCCGCCACAGTCCTTGGGGTAAGGATGGGGGAGCCACAGCTCAGGGCTTCAGAGAACAGCTGCAGCATCACTGCAAATCTTTACGGAGCATTGACCTTGTCCAAGGCTGCTTCTGGTTGCTGGTGCAGATACATTACCTGGAGAAGGTAGAGAAACTCCTGCACCAGAAGATCACGTAGCCGGAAAGAGAAAGAAGGTGTGTGCCCCGAACCACAGAGCAATGAATGAAGTGCTGTGGCAGAGTGGAGGGGAGGGCGGAGGCTTGTACCTTGAGAGTCCAGGCCTGTGCATGGATGGGCCGGGAGCACAGAGCTCCCCCAGGAGCAGTGGAAATGTCTACTGGGGTCTGAGAGTGGAAGGCCTTGGCTTCCAGACTGTGGCCACCAAGCACCTCCTTGAAGACGTCTGAGTGGTGATGTGTAATGGGAAGAGCCAGGTTCTAGGAGAATCATTAAGTGGGTCATGTGGCTTCTTAATTTGAAGAAATGGGAAAGCTCTATACTGATGACTTGGACGGGAGCTTCAAATGAAGATCTTTGTCTCCTAAAGGATGATGAAAACACATACCACCTAATGCACTCTCCAGGACAAATTTTAAAGTTCTGACTCAGGTTGTCAGAATACCAATAGTTTCCTAAAGGAAAATGCATATGACCTTGACAGCAGCCGACCTCTGGAAATTCTACCTCCAGAAGTACATCTAAAATGGTGCACTTTATACATCCACAGAAAACAGTGCCCCTGCAGGTTGCTCCCTGAAGCATCCTTGGAAACAGCAAAAGATGGTAAACAACCTGAGGGTCCTACAGGACATTGATGGAGTCAGTTAGCATCTACCCATCCTGTGACACATCGTGCACCTATGAAAAGGACACAAGATCTTTCCAAGTTCTGAAAATAAAAAGATATGCTAAAAGAAACGGTATAGAGCAGTGTCACAAAGAAAAGCATAAGCAAAGAAAAAGGGACTATACCTATGCTTATTTTAGCTGCATTTTTTAAAACCCAGAGGGACATATTTAAAAAAAAGACTAAAAAGTAGTCATCTAAGAGAGAAGAGTGTAAACCTGAAGGGGAAGAGACAAGAGAGAATGGCTCTTTTTACTTAAATCCTTAATTATACGTTAAACACAAGGGCATCACAGAGTCAGCATGTTAAGTGTTTTATCCATCGCGCAGGAGCCCAACATGCACCGGCCTTACTGATGTTGCTGAGCCTGGACTGTGAGGCTCGGAGGCTCCTGAGAGAAGGGCTGAGGCCCAGGAGCTGCCCGACACAGCGGGGCCGCTCACCATTTATTCATTCATATGCCTCCAGAAGAACCGAATGCCTGCTCTTTGCCATCAGGCAAAATTACCAGTTCCCCTGCCGCGAAGTCATGTCTCGGTCACTGAGACAGCATCTCCGTGATGGCCGGTCCCCTGTGCCCAGTTCTCCTGGTGAGAAGGAGCGGGTAACCCAGCAGCGGCCAGTCCCAGAGCCCAGTGGGCACCTCTCTGCAGGGCATATGCCTCCTACTTTCTAACAAATCTCCCATTTGACAGCAAAATTTACCGAATCCAGGGGTGACCGTTATCTTTAGTGTCACTCTCACAATTCAGGAGTTGTCTCCTAATCACCCCTCATGGACATGATCCACGCCGCTGTCTTCTGCCAGCTTCCTCCAGCAGAGGGGCATGTGTGTCCCCTTGGGTACCGCAGCATAAACAGCAGTGCAAACACCAGCTCGGCGCTCTTCAGTAGGGCTTTGAAAAGGTGGTTCGACCTACCTAGCTCAGTTTCCTCACCTAAGAAATGGGGTTGTTTTAAAAATAAAAGAGAAAAATAATTTATAAAGTATTCTCTCTATACCTGGCACACTGAAAAGGCTCTGTAAATGTGTTGTCGATATATGATGACTGTCATCCCCTGCTTGTGAAGCCTCTGGTGTAGAATAATCTAGAAGCATTTGATAGAAAATGCACTGAATAACGCTTGTGGGCTCACTTTTATCAGTTGCAGTAATGAGATGTGGAATCTCCTCCAAGAGTTCCATGTTCCTGGGGTGCCTGGGTGGCTCAGTTGTTAAGCGTCTGCCTTTGGCTCAGGTCATGATCCCAGCGTCCTGGGATCAAGCCCCATATTGGGCTCACTGCTCAGTGGGGAGCCTGCTTCTCCCTCTACCATTCCCTCTGCTTGTGTTCCCTCTCTCGCTGTGTTTCTCTCTGTCAAATAAATAAAATCTTTATTTAAAAAAAAAAAAAAGAATTCCATGTTCCCGTTGCTGAAATAACCTCCCTGAAACCACAGGGTGAGATCTTCATGTGTTTCCAAATATGTTTCCAATTCAAACAATGTATTTGTTTATAGAAGTAGCCAGAGAGGCTAATAGTCATCTGAGCAGTAACCTCCCCCTCTAATTAGCAAGTGCAGAGCAAGGACGCATTGATTCAGCCAAAACATCCTCTACAGGGACCTTGGCCACAAGACAAACTCACACCTCCCTCTCTTTGTCACCTTTAAGCATGCTCACGGCACAGAGCCCACCACCCTCCATGAAAGTAAAAGTTGTCACTGTTGCTCAAACAGCCCCCCAGGTCTGGCTCCTAGGAGGGGGCTGTTCCACTGGGCTTCACATCTTTCTTGCTCTTGAGCCTTTCAGTGACAGAGAAGAAGGCCAGACTCTGGGAGGAAAGACCCTGGGCTCTGGGGAAGGTCCTCTAGCCTGTCTTCTCTTAGGTCTGTCAGGTAAAGCTGTGGCTCTTCAGGGGATCCTTTCTCTCTACCTGCCTTCTCTCCTTCCTTCCCTCCTTCCTTCCCCCTCTGCCTCCCTCCCTCCCTCCCTTCCTTCTCCACATCTTCCTCCCTCCTTTCCTTCCTTCCTTTTCTAATATAAATAAATCTAATAAACCTAAAAGTAGTTACTAGTAAGCTGTTTTAAAAGCCCAATCTTTCTTTCAAGGATGAGGCTATTTGGTTGGAAGACATTAAGCAAACTAACCAATGAGGATTCAGATACTGGTGAGCTAGAAGTAGGCATCACGGACTCTAGAGCCCACAGTCTTACCACCTGATTTTACTGTCCCCATTTTGGAAAAGGGTCATAGGCTAATTGCCTTACAGAGTTTGAGAGAGGCACATCATTGGGCATTCTTCCACTCTGCCTTGTTTCACTACACACAGAGAAAGCCGATTGCTGGGGCCGACTAGAACTTGACTGCTGTGAAAGGGGCTTGTTAATGGACCAGGGTTACGATGAGGTCCTAGCCATAGGTCATCTGACTCAAAACCATCATGAACTATAATAGCCGCTTCTTTCCAGAGTATAATTCCAGAGTGTCATCCAAGTAGAGTTCGAGGGCAAAAAAGCTTTGGGTGTAAAGGCAACCTCACATTTGCAGAGGGGAAAAAAGGGATAAAGGATCTCCCCTTGCTTGTAATTCTAATACATCTTCCCAGGAACCTAATTTGGACTCAGGGCTTTCCCATTAACTATATAAATGGAATTAATGACTTGATTCCAGCAGAGAACATAAAGTACTTAAGGAATGGCTTTGGCCAGATGACACATTATTAATAATAATAAGGAATAGAATTATTTAGTATTTATATGTCCCTTTATTTGCAGAGAGTGTTTCAATGGCTTTCTCACACACATATTATAATCCTAATGGTCATTTTGTGCTTTCCCATTTGTCATGCCTGTGTGTGCTTGTAGCATTTAACATTCGTGATACTAAGGAAAATTAATGCCCGTGAAAGCCTGTAGCTGCCTGCCCTGTGTGGTTTGATTCTTCCCTTTATTCATAGAACACACACCTTCTTGGCTGAAGATCCTAAGACCATGGCTCCTTAACCATCAGTGTTTCCTGCAGGCCATCTGGGGTCCGGCGCCCTAGAACCAGCTGTCTTCTCTTAGTGGAGACTTCATTGAGGGCTTCGTTTGACTCATCGAAAGACCTTCTACTGGGCATTGTCTCTGTTTCTAGCTGCAAATTATTTTCTCAGCTCTATTTCCATAGCTGTTCAATGCCTTTGAACAGCTTGCCTTGAATAGGTTTGGTTTTAAGGTATCCAAGTTTTAATTAACCAACTCCCGACTGTAGATCTATACAGAATATTACAGAGTAAACTCTGATTTGCTGTACATATTTTCCCCCCACTCTCCACTGCTAGTCCATTTTGGATACCGCTGTTTCCTGTTTCATGAATAGAGGGTGATTATGATGATAGTGAAGATGATGCTGGGGGCCACAGAAGAATTATCGAATATTCGATGTCAAGCACTAGGTTAGTACTTCACGTACACATTCACACTTACTTTCCAAGAGAGCCATAGGAGGTAGGCGGTATTATTATCATTTATGATTGCTCCCATTTCACAGAGGCAGGAGCTGAGGCTCAGGTCACCACCAGCCAGTGCTCCACCTGATAGTCACATGACTTGGTCATGTGACTTGGTCCCATGCACTTGTCACCATGATGCAACCCTCATTGTGAGCTAGAGAATTTTGTGCCCACTTTTTTTTAAGACCATCATCTACAGTTTTAGTTTCAGATATGATCTGTTCAGGAAACCTCTGTGTACTCCAATTCCCTTGATGCTGAAAGTTAAAAGTCAAGGAATTATTCTAAGCCCTTCATGTGCCTCTGTCTTCCCTCCTCTTCTTTTCCTTTATTTTTCCCTTCTAGAATGATGGCCTGAGTCTTAGCTTTGTAATACTCCTTTTTTAGAATAGAATTTAATTTTCTCCTGTTTACAGTCTAGCTCCTTCTACCCCATGCCCCAACAGGCACAACAGGCACAGGGGGCTTGCTATGGCACCACCTGTTGGTTATAATGAAGTAGCATCTGGCCAGGTGACCCAATTTTTCATTTTAGGAAATATGAATCTGGAGCTAGGGAAATTCTATTAAATATAATTTACTTCTACTTTCTCTGGACCCACCCCTGGCCTCCCTGCACGCCCAGTGCACTCGTCTCATGCAGGGAACTGACCAGGGATATTGATTCACACCGGGTGATGGTAACGTATGAGGTTCTTCTGTCAGGTGGTCCTAAAATATGTGCATGGAGGATTTAAGCTAAAGGAATGTTTCTCAACAGAATTTTAAGTTGAAGCAATAACAGTTAACAGGTATCACGTTCTTACTTAGTTCCAGGCACTACAGCAAGTTCTTCCTATATTACCCCCATTTCCTCCTTACATCAACCTTATACAACAGATACATTGACCCCATTTTGCTAATGGAGAAATGGCAGATAATTTGCCTTGTGTGTCACAGCTGGTAAAGGGGGGAAGCAAGTTCAAACTTGATCTGTTTCATTCTGAAAGCACACCTAACCTCTGCGGTCCAACTAAATAGAGGACACAGATGTGGGCGGGAGAGTCTTCCTTCTGATGGTCACCCAGAGGCACATCTACTCTGCCTGTACACAGGCTAACCCTGAAAAAGAAGTAGCTGGGATCCCCTGTCACTCCCAGGTGGTGGTATTTCCCTCCCATCTGTGGTGGGAATTGGCCAGACAACAGAGAGTGACAAAGAAGATTCCTGAACCCTGGCTGTGGCTGAGGGACCAATCCAGGGAATCCTCAGCTCCAGCTCTCCTTTGGACAGAATGAACCTCTTTCTTTCTCCCATTCTCAAGAGGAGAAGAGCAGGGGATCCTACATGTGGAAGGATGAAAGACTCATGTATTGAACACCTGCTGGATGCACATTCTGCGGCAGCCTCTTCCAGAATTATCTAATGGAGAGTTTACTCCTCTTTTTCTTCATAGGGATCCAATGACTAGAAAACCAACTACAAAGAACTCATTTGGCTTGGCCTTTGCGTAGGCTTCCCCATATCAGACAAGACATTCAATCAAAGCCCATGTGATGGTCTGTTTGGGCCAACTTGGCTGAGCTCTAGTGCCCAGGTACATAGCAAAACACTGGTAGGTATTGCTCTGAAGTTTTTTGTTAGAAAAAAACTGAGGTTTCCCAGAGAAGGAATTCTGCCTCAAGGCTGCAACATCAACGCCTGCCTGAGTTCCCAGCGGGTTGGCCTGGCCTACAAAGTTTAGCTTCCATCATCCCTTCAGCCAATTCCTCATCTACCTACATCAGTAACACATCGTCGGTTTCAGCCTGAAAACTTCTACACTTTTGGAAGCAGTGCGATGGGAGCTGCCCACTGTGGGAGCAACTGTGTTACCTCTGCTCTGTCTCTTGGATGTCAGTCTTTAATCCTCAGCACCCTGCAAGGCACTCGAAGGGGTCACTGTCACCTGCTCTGGAGGCAAGAGGCCATGTGGCTCTGAGGTCCTCCACCTCTACCCCATGGAAGGGCTAGAAAGGAGTATAGTGGCTGAGCAGTTCCTGCAGTGGCTTGGAGTGTTGTGTCACTGTCACACTGTGTAGAAAAGGTTCCAAAGAAGAGAGGGGACTGTCCACATGTTGTCCAGCCCATTCCTAATGCAGAGGTCATGCTCATAACCTCCTTGCTGTCCTCCATGGACAACACCAGCCATGGAGGTCTGTGTCCCAAGGGCCTCCAAGTCAGGACCTCAGACATCAGCCACACGGAGTCCAATCCAATCAGTTTCTCTGACAGATTTAAAGTCCATCAGGTCCTGGGGAAAAATCATCCGAAGGGCCTGAAGACGAGCTCATTTGCCTCTCTTCAGATACAAGTTAGTGAAAAAATTCAGCAGAGGAGTATTGAACAGGTTGAAGCTCATAAATCTGTCAGCAAACTTTACTGACCATGTACATGAAATTAGGCAAGGCTTTCTTTTTTTTCCCTTAACTTCAATGTCATTTTGAATTATGTGCTCTACATTATAGATGGATCAACGTCTCCCTGGCTGCTCACCAGGCTCTGGAAGACAGGGATAGGTTTTATTTTTATTTCAATCTGCTTCTGATTCAGACTTTACAGTGACATATAGCCAGGCATCAGGTTAAAAAAATAATCTGTACTAGGCCCATCAACCCACTTTCCTCTATGCTCAGTTGGATATAATTGGTGATATTGACAACCCACTAGATTGCATTGATTTTCCCACCCACATGGAAAGCCTTGGTGACACTTTCTTTTTCATTGCACTACACTGTTATGAAAAATTCTCCAAGGAAAAAATGATTAGTCGTAAGTTATTTATATGTATGTATCTATGGTGTTTCCTTGAAAGACCTGACCTTGAGCATAAATAATTTACCACTTATTATGTTCCAAGTCTGCAGGGCCTCCATGTCACTTATTCTGGTTGGGAATTGCAACAAAGAGGTCCAGCCGAGAGGGTGAACAGGAGCTGGAAACCAGTCACATTCAGTTGTCAAGTTTCTACCTTGAAGAAGGGACATCTCTTTCCAATTCACATGAGGCACTATGTGGCCAGACTGATGGGGGTTTATCTACACTGTTGTATTTAATCTGCACAATGCTGTGCAAGGTAGAGTTGTCACTATGGAGACAGGGAAGATTAGATATCCCCTGTGCTGTGGGGTTGGAATTGGTGGTGTGAGTATGAACTCATGACATTTAGTAAGGACTGACATGGAAATAAGTAAATGTAAGCCGTGTGTGTGTGTGTGTGTGTGTGTGTGTGTGTGTGTGTGTGTGTCTTTAAACTGTCAGCTTGGAATAGATGAATTTGGGCTTAAATCATAGCACCTCATCCACATGGCTTTTGTCAAATTACTTAGCAATTCTAACCCTCAGCTGTCTCATCTAAAAACAAAACAAAACAAGACAAAAACCAGAAAACAAACAAACACAAAACAAAAGGAAAGGAAGGGGAAAAAAGGATAGTAATAATATCTGCCTCACAAGGCTATTGTGAGGACTGAAGGAGATACAGAATGATGTCTGGCACATATTGTATCGCCCAAACTGTAACATTATTGCTAACTCACTATTATTATATAATGTTTTCTAAATGATTAGAAATATGTGTGTGCCCAGGTCACATAGATAGCTCCCATCACAAGCCTTATCCTATTTGTTTTCCCCCAGGATGCTGAACTTAATTTAAGTGGAGCCACTAAATTCCAGCCAAGACTTCCCCAGGGTCAAGTCCAGTAAGGGGCCGCAGGGTCAAGCTCCCTATGGGAAGCTGTCTTTCTCACTGACTCAGGCCAAGCCCAGAAGATTGTGACTGCCTGAAATCAGAGCCTGGATCAACAAAGGCGAACCTGATCACAAAATAAGTCAGAACGGCTGTCCCTGTAGAAACACTGCCTGGCTAAGCTTTTCCAAGAGAGGACCCATCTCCTTTCCTCCAATGAATACCTCATTCATAATGATGAGATCCAATAACATTCCCTAACTTCATGAAATATGTTGAAAGGACTTTTATTTCTGTGGCCTTTCATTAGGGAGGGTAGAGCTAATTTTATCTAAATAGGAAAGACCACAGTGACAAAATACAATGAACCTCTTTCCTACTTGGTTCAACCAAAGCATGGTGCCATGCCACCAGCCAATAGCATCTTAAGCCTCAGGAGGAAAATCAAATCCCGGTGAAATTTCTGGAAAGGGAAAAATGGCCAGCTATCAGATTTTGTGATTCCTCATGGAAATCTACATTCTTCCCACCCTCAGTTGACCTAACATAAATGACTAGGTTTAAAAAAGGAGATCAGGGGCTGTTGGGTGGATCAGTCGGTTAAGCATCCAACTCTTGGTTTTGGCTTAGGTCATGATCTCATGGGTTGTGGGATCAAACCCAATGTTGGACTCCAAACTCAGCAGGGAGTCTACTTTACATTTTCTCTATCTGCCCCTCTCCCCACTGACATGGGTGCTGTCTGTCTGTCTGTCTGTCTCTCTTTCTCTCTCTCTCTCCCCCTAAATAAATAAATAAATAAATAAATAAATAAATAAATAAATCTAAAAAAAAAAAAAAGAATTTTTTTTTTTTTACTTTACCCATCTGTTGCTGGATCCTTAACTGAAAGACTACCTAAGAAGAAGCCTAAAACAGGACTCCTGGAAATGCCATGGCCTTGCTGACATGGAGAGCTCTGGGGAAAAGATCATCAGGAGGCTTTTTGCCCATGTCCTTGACAACTACAATCTGGGGAATTATTTAAAGCAATGTTCTTAGATCACTTGAGAATCATTAAGTACTTGATATACTGATCACACTCTAGATTTTCTTTTGACCAATTTAAAGCATGAGAATTTCTATAATAAACATGTAATTACTTTGGGAGAAAAAAAATCACAATGCAAAATGATAGCTAATTATATAATGTTTTACATATTGACCTCTATTATTTTGTTACATTTCTAGGAGCCTTCCTGGAACTTTCTGATCTTAGCATTTGGTCAAGAACTTGTAGAAGCTTTTCCAAAAGCAGAAGGCCAAGCAGGGAAGCAGCCTTTGGATTAGGCATGGGTAGGAGAGGGGAAGTAAGCTTCCCAGAGGGGAGCTGCCTCTCCTCTGAAGGAAAAAATGCCCACCTTTTTGGATCAGTGCGGAAGACCAAAAGAACACTATTATTAATTCCCCAAGGAAAAACTGGCTCAAATTTTATTTCCTCCACTGACTACCATTTGTCCTTGGGCATGTATTAAACTCTTTCTGAGCATTAGTACCTTATCTGTGAATTGTGGATAATAGTATGTACTTAGAAGTGTTCTTGGGAGGATGGTCCATCCCCACTGTAAGCCCTTGGGCTATTGGCCATGATCTGGGACTTCTTGATAGGTCCCAGTGTTCAAAATTATTGGGGCCGCCTGGGTGGCTCAGAGGGTTAGGCCTCTGCCTTCGGCTCAGGTCATGATCTCAGGGTCCTGGGATTGAGCCCCACATCAGGTTCTCTGCTCAGCCAGGAGCCTGCTTCCCTCTCTCTCTCTCTCTCTGCCTGGCTCTCTGCCTACTTGTGATCTCTTCCTCACTGTCAAATAAATAAAATATTTTAAAAAAAAATTATTGGCTCACTAGACCTTTTGCAGGTGCTGGCTCAAAGCAGACCTCTCCTTTGTCTGCAGGATTCTTAAAGAACACCCCCCCCCGCCCCCACTTATCCTGTAGATCTATCTCCAGCACTTGGAGAAACTATCTGCTTTTGCAGAAATAATTTTGCTTTGTTTTTGCTTTTTGTAAAGTCCATTTTCACTTGTAGTAGATGTAGGCCAAGTGAAGGAGAGGGCTGATTATATATGTTGAGCTCAATTAAACTCAGGTTTTGTATATATAAAATTTCTGCTTAGGGATATTTGTATTGAGAAAAGTAAATCTCCTTGTATATACTTTAAATACTTTCAGAAAGACCACCTACTGTTCCATTTTTATTTTATAATTTCTAACTTACAATCCATGCTTTTCAAAGCACATTGTATTCATTCTATCACTGGATCTTTGGAGAAACAGGATTATTATTTCCACTTTCCAGATTAAGAAAAGTAAATTCAAGACTCTACAGCCACAGAATTGACATTAAGACTTGCGGTCACTAGTTTCCAGTGCTGTGTTCCTTCAATTTTGCCATATTGTGACCGACTGAAGATATTTCATTTTATATGTATTAATGAAGACATTGGCACAGGTAATAATGAACTACCTTCAAAATGCTTTGTGCTTAGTATATTTCTTCTATTTCCCCTCTAGACTTTTGTTCTTATGAAGTATATTTCAGTACCATTTTATTAACTTTAAATAAGTTTACAAGAGAGAGCATTCAACCAAAACAACCCTAATTGGCTCAAAACATAATATAATAACATCTTTTCATCTGATTTATTAAAGGAGTTAATTGGACCTGCATAGCCACCAGCTAAACACATTGGCTTAAATATACAGTGAACCTTATTTCCTCAAAAAGCATTCCTCTACAGAAGCAGTACCAATGGAAGGGAAGGAAGAAGGATTCTGAATGAAACTTTGAAGTATCAGTTTAGTTCCAATTATCTGCTCTTGCCAAATAAAAATGATAATTTATATAAATTTATCTGTGTGTTTATGCATGTAAGATAGACAAATAGGCACCTTGCCAATTGAAACAGTCAAAAATATAGAAATTGTAAATTTTACAGCAAGACTGAACTCAGCCAAAATCAACTGGTTGGGCTCACTGTGTTACCTGTCCCTAACCTCTCATAAGCATTGTCCCTAAGAACCTGAATTATTTAGGAGGGTATCACTCTTACAGTTTTTACCCTATGGGCACACTTATCTGTCTCAAAACAAACAAACATAAAAAGAAAAAAACACAACCAGGGCACCTGGGTGGCTCAGTCATTAAGCCGCTGCCTTTGGCTCAGGTCATGATCCCAGAGTCCTGAGATGGAGCCCCAAATAGGACTCCCTGCTCAGCCGGAAGCCTGCTTCTCCCTCTCCCACTCCCCCTGCTTGTGTTCCCTCTCTGTGTCTCTGTCAAATAAATTTTTAAAAAATCTTAAAAAAAACCCCACAGCCTTAAAAGTTAATAATTTAGAGCTAGTCGAATTCAAATCAGTGGTTACTAGTTGCCTGGTGTATTAGAAATTGAGAATATTGGGGCGCCTGGGTGGCTCAGTGGGTTAAAGCCTCTGCCTCGGCTCAGGTCATGATCTCAGAGTCCTGGGATTGAGCCCTGCATCAGGCTCTCTGCTCGGCGGGGAGCCTGCTTCCGCCTCTCTCTCTGCCTGCCTTTCTGCCTACTTGTGATCTCTCTCTCTGTCAAATAAATAAAATCTTAAAAAAAAAATTAAGAATATTGATTTTTAGTCTATCCCACAACTCAATGGGCTTCTAATCTCTGGCAAGCCTCAAAACCGGTTCACCTCAAGAGATCAAGTCAGGTTGCATGAGAATGGACTTTCAAAGTAGAGCTAAAATGTTAGAAACTCACATGGGGATCAATCAAAAATAACATAGACACGTAGAAAACATATATAAAAGAGAAGTTACCCTTTTTTAAGATTCTATTTATTTCTTTGAGAGAGGGAGTGCTAGCCCTCTAATGGGGGAGGGTCAGAGGGAGAGAGACCATCTCATCAGACTCCATGCTGAGCAAAGAGCCAGTCCCTGGGCCTTGACCTGGGGCTCCATTTCACCACCAAAAGATCGTGACCTGAACCAAACCCAGGAGTCAGACGTTCAACTGACTGAACTACCCAGGTGCTCCAAAAGGGAAGTTACTTTAAACAATAAGCCATTTTCAGTCACTGGGGAGCATTGTTTACAACCTAAAATGAAAAGTTTTCAAAATTCATTAACTAAAGAGGGTGCTATCTATGGAACATTTTCTGGTGACACTTTGTTGATTGGTGTTATCTTTTAATTATAGCACACAAATCACATACCATGTAATTATTACTTTTCACAAATTCAAACTGACCACCATCAACTACTATAAATTAATAAGCTTTAGCAAGACTCAGATTTGGAAATCTGAGTTAAGTAGTCCATCACTTTCTAGAAAGAATGTCTCTTTATATACATTTTCTGAACTTTTTTTTTTTTTGGTGAAATTTCCCTAAGTAGAGAAGGTGGAGTAATTGTGTCCTCACTTTTTTCACAGCAAAAAGCACAGTCACATATTTTACAAACAATTTGGGTTTGAGCTTTCACTGTGAGATTTTTCATTAACATATTACTCAATGCCCGGAACCCATTTATATTTCAAGAAAAAAAATCAGTAGCCCAACCACTTATCTGTTCTTCCTTCCTGCTGTATAAATATTCAAAGTACTTCATGTAACTGATATGAAACCTCATCTTCCCTAAATCTCTTCCCAAATATGTAATTACTTACAGTTTATGTGGGATTGGACTACAAATTGCAGAGAGTAGAAGAAACGTATTGTCAATTATTCATGTTAACAATAACAATCACTATAAAGATATTTGTGGAGCTTAGAATCTAGGAGAGATGAGTTCTACATACAAAACCATTTAGTAATAAAAGACATTGTATGATCAGGAAATGCAGTGGGAGGAAGAAATAGATCAGTGATGACCATGACTTTTGGAAAAGTGAAATATGAAATAAACCCTATGAGTAGGATTTATTCATTTTTATTTTTTTTTAAAGATTGTATTTATTTATTTGAGAGAGAGAGAGAGAGAGAGAGCACCAGCAGGGGGAGGGGCAGAGGGAGAGGGAGAGGCAGGTTCCCCGCTGAGCAAGGAGCCCAATGTGGGACTCAATCCCAGGACCCTGGAATCATGACCTGAGCTGAAGGCAGATGCTTAACCTACTGAGCCACTCAGGGGCCCCCCATGGACAGGATTTAAATAGAAAGACACATATAGTGAACACTGTTCACATTAGCCTTGAGAGATAGAACTACAGGAACATTTTGTTGATGACTTTGGCTGCGTATATGTAGTCTACTACTCGTTTAAATATTTTCTTTGCTTAGAGACAAACTTGATTATGTGAATGATGTGGGTCCTTCCTATTTTTATGTTGTTATAATAGGCACTATGGTTTCATCTGATTCCAGACCACCTTCCTCCATGAGAAACATTTCTATTCTTCTTTTTTTTTTTTTTTTTTTAAAGATTTTTTTATTTATTTGACAGCGAGAAACACAGCGTGAGAGGGGACACAAGCAGAGGGAATGGTAGCGGGAGAAGCAGGCTTCCTGCGGAGCAGGGAGCCCGATGCGGGGCTCGATCCCAAGACTCTGGGATCTGACCTGGGCCGAAGGCAGACGCTTAACGACTGAGCCACCCAG
>CM053617.1:53672975-53700113 GCA_028646535.1 Procyon lotor
TGAAATAAGTCTAGCAGAGAGAACCAATTACCTTATGGTCTCATTTACATGCTGAGCATAAAGAAAAACATGGAGGGCATTGTGAGAAGGAAGGAAGGGGTGTATGGGGGGATACCAGAGGGGGAGATGAACCATGAGAGACTGTGGACTATGAGCAACAAACTGAGGGTTTTGGAGGGGAGGGTGTGGGCATTGGGCAAGCCTGGTGGTGGGTATTGAGGAGGGCATATATTGCATGGTGCACTGGGTGTGGTGCAGGAACAATAAACCTTGTAACACTGAAAAAATAAAAAAATTTTTAAAAAATTTTAAAAAAAGAGAAAGACAAAAAAAATCTGTATCTTACATTTTTAACTGTTGAAACAGATTTCCTTCATAATTATGAAGTAATTTAAAAAAGTAAAGCCAATAAAGATACTTTTTAAAGATGCTGATCCCCCCTCCCCTTCCAAAGTGCTGCAAATATTTTCAGCATGAATGGAAGGGCTACAGAAAAGTCAAAGTTTCCTCCTGGGCTGGAAAGAGTTAAAATTAAAATTCTTGAAAAATGAAAAAAAAAAAAACACTTCAGCTTTTCTTTGCAATGACATGTGCTATCTCATGGTGGGATAATTACGACAAGTCATGGGGAGAAATTGGTACAATTATTTTTAATTGGTTCCAAAGGTTATTATCTGTTTCAACCTTTACCTCTAAATAATATCAGCAGAGAGATGTAACCTATGTGAATTTTTTTGTCTTCCTATCAAGAATTACTGCAGGGATAATAGATCAGATTATTGTTCCACCTATTATATGATATATGATTTTCGGCTCCATCCATAAAATACAAATACAGTGAAATCTCAGTCCTATTGGCATGATGAAATGAAAACTAACCACCGTTCCTCACAGTCAGACTTCAATATATTTAAAAGAGCAACAGTATGTTAAGGGTTGGCAGAATTATATTGCAAGGCCAATCAATTTTAAGAGTTTTTGTTAGTGAGTAATTAGTATTAAAAAAATGCCGATTGTTCTTAAGTACCACGGAGAGTGGAGAAAATTGAGGCATGCGTGACAGAAAGCAGATGGATCATCCAATAATTTTTCAATTACAGGTGACACATTGGGTACAAAAACCCGCAACTCATCTATTTGTCCATTTCACAGCTGTGTTCCTTATAATAAGTAAATACATTATTTGATGAGTACAGCATCTTATTACAACCAGAAAACTAAAAGTACACCCACATACAGTGTGTATGCCCTGAATGGAACTCTAGGAGGGAAGATTGTTGGCCCTGGGGTGGGGGGTGTGGGGAGGCACTATGGGCACCAGGAAAGTTGCTACATCCAATTGCTATTAATGGTAGGGGAGTTTCTTTCTGGATAGGTGGAGCCAGGCTTAGAAACTTGTGTGTTCCCCAGTGACAAACGTGTAGGGCAAGCCATCATCCAGGTTGCTGATGTAAATAAAGTTCATCACACTCCATTTTAGACTCTGCAACTTGCAGTATCATAGAGCTGAGGGAGAGAGATCCAAGTCAACCTCCAGTACAGTCATTAAAGATTTTTTTTAATGGAAAAATGTTTAAAATAATTGTAGATTCACATGTGCTGCGAGAAACCATACAGAGATTCTCGTATACTTTGCCTAATTTCCCCAAATGGTAACATTGTACAACACTGTAGCATACGGTCACAACCAGGATATTGACATCTCATTCAGTCATTTATTAACTGACCTTATTCCAATTCCCCCAGTTTTCTTGTTCTCATGTGCAAATGTGCGTGTGTGTATGTCCTTGTGTGTATGTTTGAAGTTTGAAAATCTTCACTCCCCAGGTGTGAGTGGCCTTCGTGCTCAAGGCAACAACTGGATTGTGGTGTATTCTCACGGGCTTCCCCTGTTAGTGGGGGAAGGGGGTTAGGAGGAGTGGGGGGTGGGCTGAATCGTCCATCAAGGAGCATGTGTTTACTGGCTGTCTGCTATTCTCAGCTTAGTGCTAAGAGTCTGTCCTACCTTTAAGGATGCCGCACTGACAAGGATTTGTAGAGAGGACGGTGCTGCTTACTTTCTAAACACCACATCTTTATCTCCCATGTGTTCTACCCCCTCCCTGCTTCCCTTGACTGTTACATCCTTCACTACCCGCCCAGAGGTCTCCTTTATTCAAAATCCCTGTCCGGGAAAAATCCAAAGTAAACTGAATTTTATGCCCTAATAAGGGCTTGGACTCTGACCTCAGACAGATCTAAGTTCAAATCCCAGGTCTTTACCTGCCTGGTCTTAGACAATTAATCTAAACTATCCAAGAATCAGCTTCTACATCTGAAATATCAGGTTAATAAGAGTCCTTATTTCTTAGGATTATGATAAATGAAACACTTCCTGCAAAGAACTTACTGAGGAGTCCAGCACATGATGTACTAAATCCCAGTGGTAGAGGAAAAGCAGCCAGTTACTGCAGTATGGGGCCCTTTACCACAAAGGGCCTGCTCTCTGAATGGAAGGGCAGTGCTGCCGCTGACTTATGTGACGGGAACGGATTCATCTGGACTAAGATCAGGTCTCGGCTGGCATATGATGAGCCGACGGCACAACCAGAGACTGAACCATGCCTCTGCCATGGTGTGTCCTTCCTTCGATCCAGGGTGAGGCAAGGTGGCCAATCCAGTTTGGAATTCTCACAGCAGCTGTAAACAGCTTCTAATCACCCCCACCCACGCAGCAGTGCTGGTGTGAAAACACAGGGACTGTATTTTAGCCTAACAACACACACAAGCATTCCATTTAGGGAAGGAAATACATGAATGGGAAGACCAGTGCAAGATGGGACCCAAAGACCTGGAAATCAGGCTGCACTGAGGACTTCAGAGAAAAGCACCAGCTGCCTCTGTTTTGGACACATAGAAGAATTCATGGTTCCAGGCATGAAGAGAAGAACAAGAGAAGGAAGGAATTGGAGAGATTAGAAAGGAAAATGGATTTGGGGCTGTTTCCAATATGAAGATGTTGTCAAAAAGGTCTTTGGAAAGGAGAATTAGACCCTTGTGTTTGCTCTATAATGTGTGATGTGACACCTGCTCTAAGAAGTCATGAGTGCTCATGTGAATTGGGAGTGTGAGTGGGAGGTTGATCAGAAGCCAATGAAGGGACTGAGTTTTTAAGTCTGGATCTGTCTAGAGCCCCAGAAGCAGCAGAGGCCACAGAAATCAGTCCCCTAGGTATTTACAGAAATATTGAGGGCTTTGGACCATCATAAGCCATGGAATTTTATATGTGGTTTTTGTTTGCGTGTTTTTTATTAAGACTTTATTGTTTTACAGCAGTTTTAGGTTCATGGCAAAATTGAGAGAAAGGTACAGAGATTTGCCATGTACCACTTGCCCCCCTACGTGCATAGCCTTTCCCATTTCAACATTCCCCACCAGAGCGGTACACTGGTTACTACTGATGAACCCATTCTGAGACCTCTTAACCACCCCAAATCTACAGTTTCTATTATGGTTCATCCCTGCTGTTGTACATTTTGTGGGTTTAGACAAATGTAGAATGAAGTGTACCCAATATTATGGTATTATACAACCTATTTTCACTGTCCTAAAAATCCTCTGTGCTCCATCTAATCATCTGTCCCCATCTCCCTTAATTCCTGGCAACCACAGACATTTTTAGTTTCCATAGTTTGACCTTTTTCAGAATGTCCTATAGTTGAAATCATGTAATATGTAGCCTTTTCAGATTGGCTTCTTTCTTTTAGTAATATGCATTAAGGCTTCTCCATGTCTTTTCATGGCTTGGCAGTTTATTTCTTTTTAACATTGAATAATACTCCATTGTCTAGATGTATTATGGTTTATTTATCCGCTCACCGACCAACATCTTGGTTGCTTCCAAGTTTGGGCAATTATGATTAAGCTTTTATAAACATCTGTGTGCAGGTTTTTGTGTAGATGTAATTTTTCATCTCCTTTGGGTAAATACTAAGGCGCATGATTACTGGATCCTCTGGGAAGAGTATGTTTAGTTTTATAAGAAATCACCAAACTATCTTCCAAAGTGGCTGCAACATTTTACACTCCCACCAGCTGGGGGTAAGATTTCCTGTTGCCCTACATCCTCCCCAGTATTTTCTGCGGTCGGTGTGCCAGATTTTGGCCATCCTAACAGGTATGTAGTGGTTTCTCGTCATTTTAATTTGCAATTCCTTGATGACACAGGATGTACAACAGTTTTTCATATGCATATTTGCCATCTGGGCATCTCCAGTAAGGCATCTGTTAAGGTCTGGCCCATTTTTTAATCGGTTGTTTGCTTTCTTATTGTTGAGTTTTAAGAGTTCTTTGTATTTTGAATAACAGTCCTTTATCAGCTGTGTCCTTTGCAAATATTTTCTCTCAGGCCATGGCTTGTTTTTTTAAGGAGGGACACGTATTCAAAGTCATCTGTCTGGGTATCAATGGTCAAGAGCTCTTGCTATGATCTTCTTCATATTTGCTTTTTCACGCACCTTCAGTTAGATGCGTGGTTATAAGTGTGGGCTTTCTAGACACAGATGATGAATAAGGGGAAAGGAGAGTTGGTTTGCTTTAACAAAGGCCACCCAGGAAATTCATCACACCAATCTCCATCTCTAGCTGTGTCATTCACAGATAACATCTTTCTCTCTTGCAAAGCAATGTGCAAGGAGAATGACCACTGTCTTGAAGATTCTCAAGAATACAACCTGTGCAAATTCTGGGCTCTCAGTCCCTGAGAAGCCCACTTGCCTTGAGTTTAGAGCTTAATTTTTTGGTGAACTTATTTTATGCCAATTTTATTGAATTCAGTCAAGAAGAAAAGTATGCAAGCCTATGATATATGATCCTAACTATTTCCAAATACTGATTTAGTTTACAGTTTTCCTTCAAGACATTGCTTTCTCTTTAAAGTACATATTTATTCATTTATTCAGGTCTCTGGGCAGGTGATTGCCAAGGCCAAGGCCTCTGCAGGGAAGAACATTACTGTTAGTGGAAGAAAAATCCCAGGAGCCTTGGATATACTTGTTAGGTATACAGACTGTGAGTTTTCTAAATGAAAGATTGCAATGTCACGCCAATAAACTAGCAATACAAAAGCACCTTCATGTCTGTAATTGGAGAATGGTAAAGTGGAGGGATTTGGATGCAATCATAATATGAATCAGTCAGTTGTTGCAGAAGGAGATGAAGAGAAAGTCCATACTTTTTATTAAAACCACCCCTAACAAAAATCTCACTCAGTTCCTATTCATGGGACCTGGTTCTAGCCCCTAATTTATTTTTATTACATGTCGTGGAAGGGAAACTCACTTCAAGAATGCCAGTTAAGGCAGCTTTGGCTTGCAATCTGCACGCAAACGCTTGGCTGAAGAGGTTAGCAAATCCATGACTATGAAGGCCGGGCAGAGGCACTCCTGAGACAGACAGGGGGAGCTGAAGCACCGATGCCCACCCTGCCGAGCCAAAGCAGAAATGTCAGTTACTGCCTTTTAAGTAGAAGTGTAGGTGGGGCGGGGAACTCTTTGGAGTCAAGAGTGCCTGGGTGGGTCAGCAACCAGATTCCACCTCATGTTTCCATTTCTCCAGCCCCTTCTCCTCTCATCTCCATGTCCTCACCCAAAATGCCTCCACTGCACTGCAGCTTTCTTCATGCTGTAGAGCAACTAGAATTTTCTGCAAGGAGCCTGTTTGTATTTTGCACTTCCACCAGACCTTCTCTCCCCATCACTCCGCATCAAGGGTCAAGACACCTTTGAGACTGTAAACCAGGGATGCTGTGAATTCAGATCCCACTGCTGTACCAGGAGCTCCAGAACAAAAGCTGGGCAGCCTCCTCTCTGTCAGTTGGAATCCCACCTGTTTTCCAAGATACACTTGTTGTGTGTAGACTCCCCGAAAGCCTCACCTCATGGGAATTGTGCCTGAGAATAAATAATGGAACCTTTCTTCAGGTGCATCTTAAAGTGTCTTGTATTATTTTTATCATTTTATGTGTGTGTGTTTGTTCTGTTGGGATATATATCTGTCCTTAATTGCTTAATTAAATTATAACCGCCCTCAGGACTTCGGTCCTCATCTTAAGAACAACTAGCATTTATAATGCTCTACAGTTCCAAGGCCACATCTCATTGGCCTCCATCCCCTCAAAATTCCATCAGTCATTGTGTTATCCTTACTCCCTCCAATGAAAAGTTCAAATATGTCTACTGGAAAAAAGTAAAATATATAACATTAAATCATAATGTGTCCATGGAGAAGCTCAGACGTGTGCTTGTAAATCTTCCTGTACTTCCAACATGAAAGAACATTCAATCTATTTCACTCCAAATGCTCTTGTTCACTTCAATATTGTTCACAGAGAAAGGCCTGTGGGGTTTGCAGATCTTGGCTTTTGCAATATCCCATTTTTCAGGCTCCACGTAAAAATGTCACTGAGTTGATTCAAACTTACTTTTATGGGGCAGAGACTGGAAAATCAGCAAAAGGGTTTAGTTGTGCTAATTCACTGAAGAGCCCAGCAGCCCTCCAACTTGAAAAGACCAAATAAAAAAATCCTAGTATCAGAATCTTCCGAACTTTGTTCTAGGAGTTCTTTGCAAAGAAGTCATATTTTATAAAACTTGAGAGCACCACAGTTGCCCTGGTCTACCTGTGAATGAAAGGCTTTGCCAAACTATTTATTGGGATAACTTTAAAATCTTGTTCTTAAGTAGAGTTTGTTGGTTCTACATTGGGAACGTTTTGTATTGGGGGACAATGATGCCATCTGCCTATGCTCAAACTTGTTCGGATATAATGTACTGCTGATGTCCCACTCATAATAAATAAGTGAGGACCACGATTTACCATTGTTAACTATGCAGATGACTGATTTTAGCTCAGATACCATATTAATAATCTGTCCACAAGTGAAAAAAGCCCTAGGTTTTTCATTTAATTCCAAACTCGGGGAAAATGCATTTAGTAAATTTACTTCTGCCACATCACTGAAATTTCTCCTGAAAGGCACAGCTTTCTCCTGCATTTGGATAGAAGCTATTTCAATCCCTAAGAGAATCAGATTCGTGGAGGAAAAAGAAAGACACACTGTGGGGTAGAGGAGGAAGAGAGCCGAGTCTCCTGTGGAATCCTTGTCCATAACAACAAAAGCAAAGAAGGTGCGTCAGACACAGATGCAATTATTTCAGCCCAGTTCCTGCAGAAACTCTGTGCTCCCTGACCTTTACCCATACCCCAAATCTATACCATTCACCCACCCACATCACATTCACCCAAATACCTGGCAAATTCCATAGATAAGCCTTGAGCAGATCTTTAAGGATAGTGATCATCCTACTTCTTTGAGAATCTAGTAGCATCAGGAACTCCACCAAGCATTTTACATGAGCTATTTTATTTATTATTGTGGTAAATAATACAATGTACCACCCAGATGCCTCTCCTTCAGGCCTGACGTGCTCATAGCACCAGCTGCTGGGGCTTGGTGCTGGTGACTGATAGCTCTCCCGTAACTGATCTTGGCCAAAGTGAGCTGGCTTATCAAGGTCACGTTCCCTCCCCAGGAAAACCCTCAACCAATGAATGTTTAACGTGGGGGTACAAAAGCCAGTCTTTTTGCTTCAAAGAAGGACCTCTCTGAAAGGATAACCCATTTTCAGAGGTCTTTATAGAATCATCTAAATACTCCATTGTCTATCCAATCTTGCTTCCCTCACCTCCCCCACATATTTCATATTTCAGTTTCTGAAAGTATTCCCCAATAATGCTTGCATGCAAATCTGAGATTTCTAACATCTATATCCTGAGTTACTCAGCCTACAACAGTTGAAACCAAAAGTGATCCAAGGAAGCAGATCTAAAATGAAATGGTGGCACTGGCTTACTAACAGCAGGGTAGCAATGAGGCCCCCCTCCCTGGTGGTGGGGGGAGCGACGAGAGCCCCAGCACACAGATGCAGTGACTGTTCAGCTTGCTCAGGGGATCATGCTGGTGGGAATGCACTGCTGGGTGTAGTATCTCATGCACATAAAGTTTTCACCAGAGAGAGTAATTATAAGGATTTTTGACCTGGAGATCTGTTGATGGGTACCATGGATATACTTGAGAAAGAAACCACATAAGACAACAGCAGAAATGTGAAAGCCAGAGTACCTCCTTTTGCAGCACATAAATAAACTCTCACCTCCTACAACCAGAGGACAGAAAGAGCAAAGGATCAGGCACACGACTTAATACCAACAGTAGCAAAGCTACTCTAGATAATGAGGAAGACCAGATAATAGACTCTTAACTCCACCCTACTCTGACCAAAATAATAAATCAAAACCAGGAGGTAATGAACATTCCACAAAACTAAAGGGAAAAAGAGGAAGAACCAGGAGATATTATTAGAGGGGCTTAACCCAAAAAAAAGAGGAAGAACCAGGAGATATTATTAGAGGGGCTTAACCCAAAAAAAAGAGGAAGAACCAGGAGATATTATTAGAGGGGCTTAACCCTGTCGGGTACATTCTAAGTTCCCCACTTAATTTACAGAAGTTCAAAGTCCCTACCTTCTCCAAGCTAAGTCCTGTTGCAAATACTCTGGCAAATACTCTTTCCTCACCTCTTAAAAGGAGTCATTTGATGAGTTCTCTCATTCTCTTGCTCTTAAAGTGTTTTTGCATTGCTCCAGGCTAGGGACAGGTTTCAGCAAATGGATAATTGTCTTGTCTAAGGCTGATGGATGTTAAGGAAAGACGTAAAGATCAGTATGTGTGATGATCCTACAGGGTCCTAAGTCATAAAGTGCTACGAGCTCCCAGAAGCATAGAGAAGGAAACTTCCCAGGAAAGATGTCTCTGAGTTACACTTCCCTGACACATAATGTGAATTCTCACAGAGCCTGAAGAGGATTAGACAAAGAGGGACTATATAGTAGTGAAGGGCTTCTTCCTTTTCTCTTTCTTGCAGAAGCCACTTTCAGAATATCCATTCCAGAGTTAAACTGAATGTATCAGTGGCCTGGCTTCCATAGTAAATGAATGAATGAATGAATAAAATAAAACTATTCATGTAAGACCTAATGCATGTCAGATATTACACTAAACGCTTTACAAATATAAACTCACTTAACCCTGAGTCCAGTCCTCTAAGGTGTACAGGATTATAATTCACATTTTAAGGTTGTAAAAACGAGAGCACAGGAAGGCTAAATGACTTGCATGAAGTCACACAGCTTGTTAAGGGGCAGAGAAGGATGCACGTAGACAGAGTGGCTCCACACTTTTAGATAGGGCATCACGAACCCAAGTAAACCTTAGAAGTTTCTAGCAATCTAGCTAACCCCAAAAAGCCACCCACATGTCCTTGAAATAAGGTCCTGGCACTAGTAATAAGAAATATTTGTCAGCACCTTCTTCGTGACCACATTCCATGCCCTGTAGATGTTGTTTCACAATTGCCCTGAAGAGTAGCTCCTGTTTGTGTTCACCTTTGACACAGGAAGGGACTGAGGCTCAAAAAGATTAAGTTCCTTGTTCAAGGTCACACCACCTTTCGGGGGCAGAGCTGGCCTTGGCAACTGTGACCTTCTGTCCTCAAAGCTCGAGGTGTTAACTGCTCCCCTGGACTGTTTTAGACATAAGTGTTGAGAAGAGTATGAGCCTGGGCATTAGCTGATAATTGTAGCCTAGCTCTCCTGTCCTATTTTAAAATATTTTTATATGTATTTTATGTATATATAATACATTTATATATATAAATAAGGTATTTATATACATATAAAATACATAAAATAAAAGCTATTTGGACAAGAGTCAGTGACACGGGGGCCCACATTTGGGTCTGGCAGTACCCTTCCTGCAGACAACTTTCTGGATGGGCTGTAGGTACAACAGACAAGCTAGAAAGCACTACTGCTCATTCTTGGCTCTCTTCACCAGACATGGGGATCTAAAGAATACATTAAAATAATAGCAGCCTCGTTTAATTATGGCTTGAGTTCTGGTTTATTTACCTTTCTGTTTAAAAGTCATTCCCTGAAGCTTATGTTCATGATTCTCAGTGACTGGCTGGAAGGTAATAGCGGTTTTCCTTCTTAGCACAAACCTAAATACGGTTTTGCAATGTGCCTTAAACCTTAAAAAAAAATAGTAATAATAAAAAGTTATCTTCCTCCAAATAAGTTCAAAAATGGCACCATGACATGGGCTGCTGTGTAAGAAATCTGTCTTTAAGAATGACACATCAGTTTATCATGTGTTACAATGAGCAGATGTTCAGCTTGTGGGAGAATGTGTGTGTTTTAATTTCTCCGTTTGTGTCACTTCCCTGTCCCCATTATCCATCTGGTCCTTTCTCTGAGTCTCCGAGAAGCCATGGGACACCTTTTGGGATGCCCAGTCAGGATCATTAGATTGATAACTTTTCAAGGCAAAAGACAATTTTCTTTAGTAAAATTACACAATTTAAACAATGATATTTTTTTTCTGACAATTTGGCCAGATAAAAGGCGAAACAGTGGAATGAGGAGTGGGTTGTTCTCCACAGGTGTCTGGGTGCCCCACTGGCTGGGCTGCTGGTCTTGCACACAGCTCTATCGCAGCAGAGGGGAGATGAGGGCATGTCAGCCACCTGTTTCGAAAACAAGCAGCTTGGGGCACCCGGGTGGCTCGGCTGGTTAACTAAGCCTCTGACTTGTTTTCGGCTCAGGTCATGATCTCAGGGTTGTGAGACTGAGCCCCACTTTGGGTTTGGAACCTGCTTAAGATTCTCTCTCTCCCCCTCCCCAGGCCTGCATACACACACTCTTTCTCTCTCAAAAAAAGCAGAATAGTTTATTACAAAGTGTCTCCATCTTCATTAATGAAGACAGATTAATAGGGCATCAAATCATACATGGGGTCAAAACCGGGCAATATATTTGTCTTAAAAATTTTAAGAATGTCAATATTTTAACATCATAGAATACACGCTTATAACCTTGTATCATTTTAAGATTAAATCAGGCAGCTGGTTTTGTGATTTTACTAGCCTGGTTACTAAGAGTTAACGTTTTTTAATACTTTTACTCTGTCATTGATGAATTTTGAAAAATGAAGTCTAAATGTCGAAATCATATGGGCATTATTTAAATGGTTGGAATGTCTTCTCCCCACGAAAATGATGAAAAATGAAGTATCAGTACGTGACTTTGGATGTGAGAGTATTCTGGAAAGGAGTAGTCCTGAGTGGGAACACATTTTCTGTATTTACCAGCAAGTTGAAAACAAATTGGAATCATCTGTGAGAGGGAGATTACTGAAGGTTCCTTACACAGAAATTCGGCCAAGGGATTCAATTCAACATATATTCACCATGTTCTGTGAACATGTGTTCGTAAGAACCCTTATTCCATCCTCTCCCAAATAAAAAAACAAAACAAAACCTGCCAAAAAGCTGACGTTGGAGAACATTTCTAATTAAAGGTTAAAAGTATCTGTTTATTGAGGAACTATTTTGTTAGAGGTACTTAAAATGTACTATTTTTAATCCTCACAATAACCCTATAAAGCAGCTTCTTTTAGTCCCATTCTGTGAAAAATGAAGTCCAGAGAGATTCAGGAACTTGCTGAATATCAACTTCGGGAAGTAACGGATTCAAACCCAGAGCTGCTTATTCCACCCCCATGATCCTAATTACTGTATACACATACACTCACACACAGGCAGCACCAGGAAACTAATAGTATTATTCAGCCCAAGAGCTCCAGGGCCTCAGAGAAAGGAAGATGAACTTCAAATAAATGCAAGTCCTGGATCCTATATGTCGACTTTCACAAAGCACAATTTGAGGCAATAAATTTTGATAATTTTGAGAAAATAATCTCCAAATAGCATTGCATAAAAACTACTGTGTTATGATAAATTTATCGTGGCCAGCAGAAAACATAGTCAGAAACAAACTGGATAACTTCACTTCAGACAGATTAGGGCATTCATTGTATTTGGTTACAGAATACTCATGTGCTTGTTAATGTTAAAGACAAATATTACATTTTCCTTAGTAGCCACAGCTCATATTTTCCTTTCAGTTTCAGACTTGAGCAGGCCGGGGAAGGGACTGACTTCATTTGGCTTAAAATGGAATCTTGTAAGAGTAAACGTGACTGTGGAGGTAAACAACAGGGAGCACAATGCCCAGCAAATAGTATGAACTTAATAAGTATTTGATGAAACTTGACCCAATGACAAGTGCAGTATACTGACCTATTGCTGTATGGTATGTGAAACACTTTAAAGGTCCTAAAAGTTCATTGGGCATAGGCAAAATTGCAGTATCCTGCAATTTTATTTAAAAACAAATATGATTGTGGGGGATTAGGTGGGCCTGGTGGTGGGTACTGAGGGAGGCACGTATTGCATAGAGCACTGGGTGTGGTGCATAAGCAATGAAACTTGGAACACTGAAAAAATAAAATAAAATTAAAAAACCTATGATCTACGGTATGGATACATTCCCACATTTTGCTCCATTTTAAAGTTTGTGTACACCTACCATCCCCCCCAAAATTACCAAGAAGTCCTTCAAGAAAAGTCATGATTATCTATTCGTTAGGAGGATTTGGAGGAAGTAACATGTCCCTTTTTTCCAGTCACTTTTCATAATACTTACTTTACAAAATTATTTTGCAAAAGAATCCTCCAACTCTGTGTTCCAGAAATGGACGGATTGTCTAAAGATGTCCGTGTGGACAATAATCTTAAACTGAATGAAACAGACACTGTGGTTTTAGTAACACAGACTTTTTTTTTTAAAAGGAAGTTTTCGGAAATGGTCTTATTTTAGTAATAACTGTTTAGTGGTTTGCATAAAATAAAATCTGTTTTGAAACAAGAAGTACACAAAATAAAATAAGGTCAAGACTAATTTTAAAGTAAGACAGAGCTGCTGCCTAGCTAGAAAATAATAGAAGAAAACATTTGGCTCATTTTTGATAAGTTATTAATTTAGTCTTAGGGGACTTTTTTTTTTAAACAAACTGGTTAACATTTTTGACAGAGAAGAGAGAAATCAAGGCTGACTTTTCTCGCTTGCAGCCTGGTCAAAGAAGGAAACTGCCTTGCCATAGAATACACTGTTTGCAATATGTTCTTTATAATCCAAATAAATAATTTTCATTTTATGACTGTTTTTAAAAATATGTGAAAAAGATAACAAGTAACATTCCTTTCTTTTCACAACTGTCAAATCATGAGTTCTTATGTATTCCTTAAAGAAGTTGCATTCTATTCCAGAATCAAATGGAATATTGTTGTTTCGTATTTTATAATTTATATTTTTATATAAATTCATATAACTTATATAAATTTTATATCATTTTATTTAAATTTAAATAAATTAAATTAATTATATAAATCAAAATGTATATAAATTTTATATAAAATTCATATTTTATAATGTTTGAATCTGGCCTTTCACCTTAAAGGGTGAGTTCAGGCTCTGTAATTTCTCTTGCGGTTATGCTGAGTCTAATGTCTTGAGTTTTAATTTCAGCTCCAAGTCACTAGGAACCTGGTGATAGCTCCATCATTTCTGAGACTTAAATTTCTTGCTCTTGAAAATGAAGGCATAGCATTAGATGATGGGAAAATCCCTTAAAGCTCTGTCTAGAATCAACTCAAACACAATTAGCCCTTAATCAGTTACAGGCTAAAACATCACTAGCTCAGTGTAAATTTTAAAATGCCTTCTGTTCCTTAACTGCTGGAAAATTGTCCTAATGTATAGATAAATGTTGATTAGGAGTGCAAATGGCGCCCTCTAGAGTTTTCTAGTGCACAACAGCCACAACCAGCTGTGGCAGCTCGTACTAAATCTTGTTTATCAGCTACCATGGAGGCAGGGAGAAGTCTCAGGATCACCAGTGAGAGAAGGGGAAAAGAGAATGTAAGGAAGGTGGGTGTTAGTGCTGATGGAAGATGTGGAGAAAGAATCAAGAGACCAGCACCCATACCACTTATTTGAACAAAAAAATGAAAAACTTCCCAATTAGGGAAAACGTTGAAGGTAACCAGAAGGACAAAAAGAGACTAGCATCACAGAAGTGGCAACTGTAGGAAGAACCACTACCCCTGGGGATGGGGACTAAAAGGAAAAAAGTTGGAATAGTCAATACTTAGAAGCTGGAGGAGTGGCCCCATGCAGTTGAAATTCAGACTTCCGAGGGGCACACTGGCTGGAAGATGCTACCATCTCTGAGGAACACACCATGAGGGCTGTTTCTGATCGTTAGAAAAACTGCAGACTAGATCAGCCGCCTCTACAGAAAGGAAGCAGGAAGCCACAGAAAATGGGAAGGAGGAGAAAGTCTCTTCTTCCTCCTCCAGCCTTTCAGTGTCCCTCCAGAGCATCAGTTATCCAACTTGCAAAGCACAGACAGAATTTGCAGCATTCCAACCCAAGCATCACAAAAAAGAACATAGAGGGCTACGTATAGAAGGGAGAGGATAATAAAGTGCACACCAGGTTTGCCCTTCAGCAGAGAGGACATGCCCTTCTAACAACAGCAGCATATTGTGTTGAGAAGGATTCTGAGGTTATAGCTGGGCAGCAGAAAGGAGTCCTGTGATCTTTTAGAGTATCTGCCCTTTGCAGGAGGAGAGATGGCGGCAGAGAGCTGCCATTTCTGGCTGAGAGCCACTTAACTGTCCCATCTATCTACCCTTTGGGCATCAGGTTCTGGGGACAGAGACCTGAACTCCTTCTCAGCAGCAGAGAGGCTGTGATGGGGATAAATAGCTCAAGGATCCTAATAGAGTTAAAAGTTTCTTGACTGTGATTGAGCAACGCTAGGGACAGAGAGCTCGTCTTCTCCATCTTCAACAAGTTCCAATCCCAGGAACGCTTTTCTTTATAAGAAACTTAGATCAACCCCAGTAACTCTCATCCACTGGCCCTATTTCTACCCCTTTCAGAAAGATGGAGGTGAGTCAAATTCTCTCTCCACAATGCCGTCCTTTCAGATATTTGAATCTGGCCATCATACCTCCCCACCCCAGAACTTTCTTCCCCAGGTGAAGTACTTTTTTTATTTTTGAAAGAGAGAGAGAGAAGGAGAAGCGGCAGAGGGCGAGGGAGAAGCAGACTCCCCAATGAGCAGGGAGCAGGGATCCCAGCACCCCCAGGTTCACAGCCCTAGCGGAAGGCAGATGCCTGACTGAGCCACGCAGGCACCCCAGATGAAGGAGTCTTACTGCCTCCAACTGTTCCTTATATAGAGGGCACAGAGATACCCCTGTCCTGCCTTCTGAGCAAACTTTGACACATCTCAGCCCCTCACCAAGGATGGCCTGAAATCATTACCCTCCAATAACTTAGAATAGCACCAAGGCACAAAGTAGAGAATGCACGGAACCCTTTTAAAGATCTCAACATTTCTGATAACATCACCCCAAAAACTGCCTGGAAACTTATTTTCACCTGAGATGATCCTCGGGCATTTCAACTCCAGGATAAACAAGTTCCCGTTGCTTCAGACTCTCCCAAAGGAAAATAGATCTTGCAGCCAGTACCAGGTAGCACCAGGAAGTTCCCTTGGAGGAGAAGTCATACAGCTCTGTGAATGCTTAAATAAGTTAGAAAATTAAGCTCTTGCTGATGGCGCCTGTCATAAATGTTCGCTCCAATGAAAAGAAGCTTAAATCAATTTGGGTGTTCTCAGTGAGCTGCAAACTTGGTTATTGTTCCTCCCGCACAGTCTAGATGCCATAAACCATATCTAAGTGTGCAGAGGACGTTTACTTCCAGTGGTGTTTTTGAGTAGATGAGATTTTTATAAGTGGCTCTGTTCTACCTTTTAACTACATTTTAATTTAAATATATTTTTAATCATAGCTTTAAAAATTATCTTCACTGAGCAACCCAAGTTTAAATGTAACAGCATATTTTTAAAATACATGCAAAAGTCTTAGTCAGGGTCTTTCAATATTCCACACGCATTATTTCTTTTAGGTTCATTTAGCTGCACTATAATTTTATGGAGTTTCAGAGTGGCGGGGCCTATGATGTGATTGCCAATTATCCAGGCCTTATTTCCAGGCGCATTATCAGAAGAATCTATGAAATGGGAGTTTAATAAGGATAGAACTCTTCAAGAAATCACCTAATGAACCTCCATAGGTACAGACTTCTGAAGGATAAGGGAAGAGAAGTAAATATAACTAAATACTAGGAAGGCGGGGATGTGATATGAAGAAGAAAAGGAGAAATTCTGACTTATACATAGCTCACTGGGGAAATGGATAATCTGCTGAAATTAAATATCAGCCTTCAGATTATTCAAGGCAAATCCTCACTTCCAATGGTTTCATTTTAAAGGACTAGGGGGTGTACCACTATGGAGGGAATTAGTTTCTGGGTACAAAAGATTGGAATGGTCAGATACATACTATTCTAAAGGAAAATACAGGTGGCTCTAAAGATTGCATGTATTAGTTTTCTATTGCTACTGTAACAACTTAGCTCTAACTCAGTGGCTTAAACAGTACAAATTTATTATCTTTACAATGTTGTAAATTAGAATTCTGACAGAGATCTCACTGACCTAAAATCGGTACGTTTGCAGGAATTCATTCCCTTTTGGAGGTTCTAGGGGAGGACCCATTGCCTTGCCTTTTCCGGCTTTGGAAAGCTGGCTGCACTGTGGGCTCCTAGCCCCTTCCTCCATCTTCAAAGCCAGACAAACATTGCATCTCCACGCGATTCAGCTGGGAAAGGTTCTCCGCTTTTAAGGACTCATGTGATTACATTGGTGCCACCTGGATGTCCCAGGGTCCTCCCCAATCTCAAGGTTCTTAACTTAATCACATCTGAAAAATCCCTTTTTTGCCATGTAAGGCAGCAGATTCTGGAGATTTGGGGTATGGACATCTTTGGTGGCCATTATTCTGCCTACTACACTGTGTAAAGCCAAGATGAGACAACACTAAATAAATAAATCGCTCACAGGGGACTTCCTTAAATGAAGATCATCAGTTCCTTCCATCCCGTGCACTTCTTAAGGACAAAATTCACAACTGACTATGCCTCCCTCAAAAAGACAAGAGGGCAGTGAGCCCCAAGGAGAGGGATGGTAACGGACATCTGATCTAGACTGGCAGCTGAGTCCAGGTTAGACAGAGAGGACATGACAGGAACTCTTCGAAATACTTCCCATATACAAATTTATTTTGTATAAATTTATTTGTCTATATGGTAGCAATCTTATCAACCCATTTTCCAAACGGCAAAGCTAAGGCACAGATAGCTTGTGCAAAGCTGCACAGTTGGTGAGAAAAAGCCCTGCCCCCGAATCTGAACTTTAACCACCAGAAAACACAACTTCCCATTTGTTGACCAATGAAGGTGTGGGTCGCAAGCAATTTGAGACTAACAATACTTTAAAAAAAAAAAAAAAAAAAGTCAATGATTTACATTTGAATCCACTATCTCTATGACAACACTCTTGCTGTTATATTCTGATGCAGATTTCTGACTATTACAAAGATGTTGAAGAAGGAGCAAGCCTGTAACTAGTCAATCAATCTAAATCAGTGGTTCTCACACTTCACGTGGGGTACTTTGTTAAAATGCAGATTACTCTGCCCTAACCACAGAGGTTCACTTGGATCTTGGAATTTGTATTTTTTTTTTAAAGATGTTATGTATTTATTTATTTGACAGAGAGTGAGATCACAAGTAGGCAGAGGCAGGCAGAGAGAGAGGGGGAAGCAGGCTCCCCGCTAAGCAGAGAGCCCAATGCGGGGCTCGATTCCAGGACCCTGAGATCATGACCTGAACCTAAGGCAGAGGCTTTAACCCACGGAGCCATCCAGGTGCCCCTGGAATCTGTATTTTTTTTTTTATAAAGATTTTATTTATTCGACAGTGAGAAACACAGTGAGAGAGGGAACACAAGCAGAGGGAATAGTAGCAGGAGAAGCAGGCTTCCTGCCGAGCAAGGAGCCCGATGTGGGGCTCAATCCCAGCAATCTGGGATCATGACCTGAGCCGAAGGCAGCCAGCCGCTTAACGACTGAGCCACCCAGGCGCCCCGGAATCTGTATTTTTAAAAAAAAAAAACATTCCAAGTGTGTCTCATACAGGCTTCCCTGAACATATCATATGCAAAGTAGGGTGTTTGGAAAAACTATTGAATGACCTCCCTGAGGCACCATCCAAGTCCTACAAAGAATCTCACACTTATCCCATCCAATTTCTTACCATACTGTTTGGTTAATGCCTATTGATTTATTTGTCTTCCCCTGTAGACTGCAAGGTCTATATGGTCAAGGCCTCCCTCTCTCACTGTCTTATTTCTATTGCTTACCCCACATTCCACAGGTTTAGGTGCCCAGTATTTGTTGTTGAATGCCTAGATGGATAAACAAGTCAATGATAAAGTAGTCTCAGTGAGAGAGCAGAACAAGGCTAACTTCATTTTGTGCTACACCTGTCATCTTGTATATAACCCCTACACGACCTGCTCCTGAGAAAGGTCAGAGAATGTCAGAACATTGCCTAGCCGGTCCTTGAACCAGTTTGAGTTAGCCGATAGGAATGCGGAACCCCTAACCACCACAGGATGTAAACCCCGCCTTTTGCCCACCAAACTTGCAACTGGAGTAATAGGCTAGTTCAAACAGTTACCTTACCCACCAAACCTGCGCGCCAATTCAGACCAGAGTAATAGGCTAGTTCAAATGGTTACTATAGGGTAAATTGTGATTCAATTGGCCACCTGCGAGTGGAGCGACATGACTATGCAACTTTCCACGTGTGTTACCTCATTGGCCACCTGTGTGTGGACCAACATGACTATGCAACTTTCCGTCTGTGTTACAACCTCATTGGCCACCTGCGCGTGGACCGACATGACTATGCAACTTTCTGTGTGACCACTGGCCCCTATAAAACTGTTATGCCCTTTGACCTAGGGGTCCAAGTCCCGACCCTGCTGTGTTGGATATACTTGGGCCCAAGCTCGAGCTTGCGAATAAATCCTCATGCGTTTGCATGGGTATCAGCTCCTCGGTGGTCTCTCGGATTCGAAATCGGGGGCATTACACTCAGATCATGCAAAAACATTTTCAAATGAATGAGTTTAGAGTCCCAAATCCCTCATTTAGTTGAATATCTATAGGCAATATAAAAAAAATTTTTTTTTAATGAAGAGTACCATAAGGTAAGTTTACCATTGAAGGACAGAGCAGAAGCATATGAGCAGACACTCTTAGCAGTAGAAATAGGCAACAATCTCAGCAATGATAAGTGATGACATCCACCAGCAAGACAGGCAGCAACCTGGAGGCAGATTGTGTTCTGTGTGTCCTCTTTTTGCAATATTGTACTGATTCCAAATTATTTTGCATTTTGATTTGCATTTTGCCTCTGGATAGTTCACAAATAAATCAGTAACGAAGAAAAATGTTGTGATATCTCAAAGCAATTGTCTTGTGGGAGAACGAATCTGAGCCACCCAAAGTAACTGCATCATACATAGGGTGACCGTGAAGATCTCAAGATAATTTGTAGAGTATCCAGCACAGAGCAAGACATGGGGCAAGTACTCAATAAATATTTGTTGAATAATCAAATCTTAGGACATTTGATAAACAAAGACCTGCCTCAACATGACTCTATTTCTGACAGGACAAACTAAGGGGACCCATGCTTATCACTGTAAGAGGACCCACTGCATGATTTCCCTTAGCCACGCCTCCATTCAGTTTTAGGATTTTTTTCTTCTAGGATATTTTTTCCTCTAATAAAAAAAAGTTATTTACTGCTGTTTATGTCTCCCAAGAAATTTCAGCACACAATTTTGAGAGTAAACTGTGACTCCGAGGACAGACTGCCAGCCATGAATTTTGACCTGAGGTTCTTCCTGAGACCAAGACCCAACAGAGTGACCACCAAAGGTGTGATGCTTTTCTGTGATACAGAATACATGCAAGCAGGCCGTGATTTCATGGAACTTGTTCCCACAGTTAGAGTAAGGCCAGGTAATTTCCTGAATATTAGCATTTATAGCCATTCTCCATAAGACTGCTAAGGGAATAATCAAATGTTCTTGTGTCAGTATATAAAACAAATGCCTGGAGGATCAGAAAGCAATCTCCTCTCCCCTGGTACGTCATTATGTAATTTCCTGGTTTCCTCCAATATTGGAGTGTGGGGATGTTGTTAATTTTAAGGCTAGAACTGCAGGATTGGATAAGGCAGCTTTCAACTCCAAATTAGGCACCCTCAAGACCTCAGCAAAACCCACAGGTCTCTCTCCAGCCTTGGCCACAGAAGCTCTGGGTGCTGCTAGTCATCAGGAGGCTTTCAACAGAATTCATTCTTGTGCTTTCCAAACTTTGTTTTAGCAACTGACTTCTTAAAATTAATCATGGACAGATTCTTCTGTATCTAAAACAGACAAATGACAAGCTCCGTGGTTGATGGTCTAAACTCTCATTGTGGCCCCTCTGAGTACTAAATATGTAGAATTAAGAAGCCACTTACCTTTTCGAAGCCTCAGTTTTTTATTTTCTTAATCTCAGGAGGAGAATAATAGTGCTTGCCTTACCTACTTTATCCCTGCTTTAGGATCAGACAGATTAACATTTGAGAGTATTCTGTAAATAATAATATGAGGTAATATCAATACATGAAAATGTAAGCACAAGGTAGACTAGAACACGATAAAATAATAAAAGGGTGGTGTAAATTGTAGTTACAAAGAAGGAGGAAGATTCGGGTGTAATATCTGAGATTGCTATCGTCACCAATAGTGAGTGCTGACTCTCTGTCAGAATTGTGCAGGATGCTGTTTCATATGCTTTCTCATTTCTGACTCAGATAAGTCAATGTATGAGCACCACTATTACCCAGATGTGTATAGATGGGAAAACCGAATCTTAGAAGCTAACAGATGGTAGAACCAGGTGTCAAAGTCAGTCCGGTCTGATTCAAGCCAGTCAATGTTTATAAGGTGCTATAGTCACTCCCAAAAGAACAATAAATTGTACATTTCTGAGGCCTTTCATAAGATCCAGGAGTCCTGTAGGGACTTCATTTTCTATTCTCTGATTCATGCTACCACCCATACACCTCTTCAGTTCTCATTAAAACCAACCCAGAATCTCTCACCCCCATCCAAGGAGATTATGTCCAGAGACTGTGAATAATAACATTTGTTACAATCTTCACTTTTCAATCTTAGTGTTTTCCTTAGATGCTCATTGTTTTAAAAAAAAACTTTCTCATTAAGAAGCTACTGGCTCTGTCTTCATTGTCTATGCCAGAAATGTTTTTATTTCGTTAAGTTCATTCTTAGAAAATTCCAGACTGTGAATGTCCCTGTGGCTTATAAAAGCATGAAAATTCATAACCAGAGTTATCCATAACTAAAAGCCTAATTAGCTACGTGCCAATGCCCTTAGTTTGAAAACTAAAAGCAAAATGAGACATATTAGCTTTCATTGTATCTCTTTAACAAAACTGAAGGTGGTCATTTCTCTAAGCACCATCCAGAGAGGAGAAAGAATTATCCATCAGAGAGCTACTCTGCAGAGGAACCTAGACTGCCCACCGCTCCCCTTCCCCACTCCTACCCTTTCTTTGTGCTAGTTTACAAAGACTTCATAGACCAGAAGCACAAGGAGGACATCTGGAAAGAATATGAATGTGCTCAGCTGCTTACTTATGTTTCTGTTTTGTGCTTCCAGTGTTTCTCTGTGACCTGGTCTCCATTTGAAAAAGGAAATTCTGCAAGATTATACTGACAGCAGCAATTGTTTTAATAAACATGACTTTATGTGAAAGATGCCAAAATTAGAATCTGAATATTAAAATCATATGGTCACAGACTCACATTGAATGCCTGTGGTATGTTACCTCTAGCGTTACAAGTAAAAAGAAAGAAAAGGCATGTACTCTGTCTTCAGGAAATTTATCATATAAATTATACATATGTGTGTATGTGTATATATATACACACACATACATGTATTCATTATTTATTGCAGAGTTGTTACGTGATGAGCATCTCAGAGATATCATCTTTTTCTTCATATGAGCTCTATGTAGTTGGCATTATCATCTCCATTTTACAAATGACTAACGTAGACAGGAGGTACAAACCATGTAGGATTCTGAACACCATCTATGTGCCAAGGGAGGATGGGCAGGACGTGAAGCCAGAGGCACTCCTTAGGGAACTTTACCATCTGGCTGGGAAACTGAAACTAACACACAGGACATTCGGATGGCCTACTATTAAGCAGCAAGCTGGGTGATGTAAACTGTGATGGGAGTTTAAGAGGAAGTCAATGAAAGGGTAGGATTAAAGGCAAGTGGTTGAGTGGGCTTTGGGGGCAGGAGAAGAGCATGAGAATAGGCAGTTAATAAAGGAAACACAAGCATCCACTTTGCAAATTTTCCACTTAGCACTTGTATCAGACATGGATGTTAGGAAGATGAGATGGGAACCAAGATATCTGGGGAAACTTTCTACAGAATAGAATGTATAGTTGGCATCTATTAAACTTTTTAATATTATTATTTAAGTATAATTGACACACATGTTACATTAGTTTCAAGTGTGCAATATAGTAATTCAACAAGCACATACCTCTTGCTATGTTCATCACAGCTCTACCATTGGTCCCCATACATCGCTGTTACAACACTGACTTGCTCCTTATGCTGTGTCTTTTACTCCCATGATTTGTTAATCCCATAACTGGAAGCCTGTATCCCCCACTCCCCTTCACCCATTTTGGTCAACCCTCACCCCTCCTCCCTTCTGGCACCCATTAGTTTTTTCTCTGTATTTATAGGTTTGAGTCTGCTTTTTATTTGTTTATTCACTTGTTCTTCCTGTTATTTCAGATTCCACTTATGAATGAAATGATATAGTATTTGTCTTTCTCAGTCTGACTTATTTCACCTAACATAATACCCTCCAGGTCCATCCATGTCGTTTCAAATGGCATGATCTGATCCTTTTTATGACTGTGCCGTATTCCATTTTTATATATGTGATATACATATCACATATATATTACACATATGATATATATATATATACATAACTCTGTCACATGTTTTTTATCTATGTGTTTATCAGTGAACACCTAGTTTGCTTCCATCTCTTGGCTACTGTAAATAACACTGTAATAAACTAGTGGTGCATGTATCTTTTTGAATTATTGTTTTCATTATCTTTGAGTAAATACCTAATAGTGGAATTTTTTAATCATATGGCATTTCTATTTTTAATTTTTTGAGGAACTATCAGACTGTTTTCCACAGTGGCTGCACCAATTTACATTCCCACCAAAAGTGTATGAGGAGAAAAAGGAATCTCCACGTCCTTTCCAACACTTGTTATTTCTTGTTTTTCTTTTCCTTTTTATTTTAGTCTTTCTAACAGGTATAAGATGATATATTTTTATGGGTTTGATTTACATTTCCCTAATGATTAGTGACGTTGAGCATTTTTCCATATACCTGTTGGTCATCAGTATGTCTTCTTTAGAAAAATGCCTGTTTAGGTCCTCTGCTCATTTTTTAATTGGATTGTTTGTTTTCTTGGTATTGAGTGGCATAAGATTTTTATATATTTTTCATATTAACCCTAAATATATCATTTGCAAATATCTTCTCCCATTCAGTAGGTTGTCTTTTTGTTTTGTTGATGGTTTCCTTTGCTGTGCAAAAGCTTTTTATTTTGGTGGGGTACCAATAGTTTCTTTTTGCTTTTGTTTCCCCTGCCTCGGAGACATATCTAGAAAAATGTTGCTACAGTCGATGTCAGTGAAATTCCTA
This sequence comes from Procyon lotor, assembly GCA_028646535.1. Lineage (NCBI taxonomy): Eukaryota > Metazoa > Chordata > Mammalia > Carnivora > Procyonidae > Procyon > Procyon lotor. The sequence continues at coordinate 53,696,804 of CM053617.1, forward strand.
CCTGTGTTTTCTTCTAGCAATCTACAGATTCAATGTAATCCCTATCTAAATACCAACAGCATTTTTCACAAAACTGAACAAATAATACTAAAATTTTATAGAACCACAAAAGACCTTGCTGAGCCCAAGCAATCTTGAGGGAGAAGAACAAAGCTGGAGGTATCACAATTCCAGATTTCAAGATACACTACAAAGCTGTAGTAATCAAATCAGTATGATATTGCCACAAAAATAGACACATAAATAACGGAACAGAATAGGGAGCCCAGAAATAAACCCATTATGCAATGGGGGGAAGACAGTCTCTTCAATAAATGGTGCTAGGAAAACTAGAGAGCTACATGCAAAGAATGAAACTGGACCAAATTTTAGCACCATATGCAAAAATAAACTCAAAATGGGTTAAAGACCAAAATGTAAGACCTGAAACCATCTGTTATACTTTTGATCTGTTCCTTCCTAATGGAAACCTTTAGTTCTCTTCTTCATGTAAATCAGGTACAGAAACCAATCAAGGGGCTCACCATTCATATCTGAGAAATGAGTGAGAATATACATCAATCAACCAAACACAATACTTCCTAGAGACTGACTGATAACCCTTCTGGGCGATTGTAAATTTTTTTTTTTTTTAAGATTTTATTTATTGGACAGAGAGAAACACAGTGAGAGAGGGAACACAAGCAGAGGGAATGGAAGCGGGAGAAGCAGGCTTCCCGCCGAGCAAGGAGCCCGATGCGGGGCTCGATCCCAGGACCCCGGGATCATGACCTGGGCCGAAGGCAGACGCCCAACGACTGAGCCACCCAGGTGCCCCTGAGATTGTAAATTCTAAGGACAATTTAGGGCTGAAGCTCTGGAGATCAGTTTGTAACTGGCAAGAGGAAGAGCTTGGCAGAGAATAACCCAAGCAAGGACCACATAGTTATTTATTTTCATGCTTTTATGAGTTACTGGAAGGTTCACAGTCTGGAAATTTCATAAGAATTGAATTCACTAAAATAAAAACATTCTTAGCATAGAATCAGAGACAGACCCAGTGATGTTGCTAGGACACCTGGAGGCAAGAGTTGGGCTTCTCAGGTCTATTTGCTCACTTTCTTGTTTAGATTAAATTAGTTTGATCTACGTTTTTGAGACTAGTAACCAACACAATCCTGATTAACACAGAATGGAAGGATGGAAGGAACAAGATGTGCAACCACAAGTCATGAGCCTGAGCCCTCCAACAGAAGACCTGGAGCAATTACCAAGAAGTAGTCTTTTCTTACATCATTTTTTGAGAGACAACTCCTTTGACTTTAAGTATCCAATTGATAAAACAAAGTTATGCCTTTATCCCCATGAAGGAGAACTTGCAAGCTGAGAAAGGACTTTGAGATCTCTAAACAAGAAGTAAAGCAATAAAAGACTAATATTTATCATTAAGCATCCAAAATGAGCATTGTTCCATTTTTCTTATAGAGAGACATTTAAGTGTGTTAGAAACTAGGAAGAATGCACTTTTCAATAACCCAACATCATTTATTTAACTCAAATCATCTGTTTTATTATTTCTTTTTTTTAATTATTATTATTTCTTTTTTAGGAGGCATTTCACATCCTGCTGCTTTCAAGAGAGCTGCTGTCTTCCTAGTCTAGAATCCTCTCATCTCTTCTGTTTCTTCATTACTTAATTAGTCCATCTGTCAGCCAATCCATCTTTCTCTCTCTCTTCTTTTTTTTCTACTCATTTTACAGCTCAGAAAGAAACCTCTAATCGAACTAGGCAAACGACTCCTAGATAGTTATCTTCTAAAAGGAATATAATGCATTTTTATATGCATCCACCAAATGACATATTCTCTATTCCTCATCCTACTCTCTACTGAAAGCAGTGACTTACCTGCTTTTATATCTTAAATGGAAGTAAACTTTATTCTTTAGCTCCAGTTTCTAACAGCCATAACTTATAGTAATAAAGGTTAATATATTGGGTGGAAGGGAAGTAAATTTAAGTTCATAAGGAGAATGATCCTTTATCATTCATGACAGATCTTCTGTAGGCAGTAATTAAAGAAGAGCTTCAGGAACCATAAAAAACATAAATAAGATTCCTAGTAAAAACCTTTATTGTAGGTAGGACTTTTTTTTTTTATTGAATTCTGGACTGAGCTGAGAATACCCCATAGGCTTTAGTTAAGGAACTTTTTTGGAAATCACCCAGATGGGAAAGATTGAGTAAACAATGGTGGGGTTCCTGTTAATGGTCAGTTCTTCCCTCAAGTATGCATCAAAATATAGAAAGGACTAAGAGGGAGCTACCAAAGCTCTTTATGTTTGGCCGTAACAGATCCCTGAGGAAAGCCATAGACACAGGAACCATCTGGACCAATTCATGAGTCCAGAGGATAGTAAACACTAAGGAGGTAGCAAAATGTGAATGGCTCTTATACAGAATAAATGGTGACCAGCCATCCTTAATATCTGCTGAGGTCTGGGCCATGCAATGAGAAGATGATAGACTGGCAGCAGGCCAACTTCTCACCATGTGGAACCTCAGAAAAAGTGATAAAATTTCTCAGAAAGATTCTCACTTGAGATGAAACTTCCTCCAGTGAAATCACAATATTTCTTCTCTTTGCAGATTACAGGGTATGTGATTTAGAGGAAGACACAGACTGGAATGGGTCATTTCCTCTTCCTTCTGACCATATTGCTTGAGGAAGAAGGAGCCAACAAGAACATGCTGGCAGCAGGAAGACCTAGACCCTGTTCATGTCTCACTCGTCCTCCTTGCCTGACAGAAGGGTGTCCCATGAAGCCAGGCCAACATGCATATCTTCAAATCTCGAAGGGAGAAGGACGAGGAAAGGGCAGCATGGAATACCAACTTGCAGCCCAGGGATAGGAATAAGTGGAAGCTGAGAAGGAATGTTACACCAAGGCTGCTGTCTTAGTCCTTCTCAAAGTCAGGGGTATGTCTGGGGAGCTGGACGTTACCTGCCTTTTGCATGAACTCATCCATTTTTGTACCATTTGGCAGTATCACCTTTGTCATTCTCCCTTTTCCTTTAATGAATCAATGCATCTAAGCACACATTCCAGAGCATCACCGGACTAAACCAACCCATCTCAGTTTAACACACTCCATTGAAAGCCACAAATACAGGAGAGAGTAAACACTGGAGTATTTTACTGAGATATAATTGACATAAAGCATTATGTTGGTTTCATGTGCACAACATAATGATATTTGCATATACTGCAAAATGATCACCATAGTAAGTCTTGTTAACATCTATCACCACACATAGTTACAATTTTTTTT
>CM053617.1:53700613-53721598 GCA_028646535.1 Procyon lotor
CATGTACCCCGGGGCAAATAATACATTATATGTTAATAAAAATTAATTAAAAAAAAAAAAAAAAAAAAAACGGGCAGGTCTGAATAGACATTTTTCCAAAAAAGAAGATGGCTGACAGGAACATGAAAAGATACTCTACCTCATTAACCATCAGGGATATGCAAATCAAAACAATGAGATATCACTTCATGGCTGTTAGAATGTCTAATATACAAAAGCCAAGACATAAAATGCATTGGCAAGGATGTGGGGGAAGAGGAACCCTTGTGCAGTGTTAGTGGGAACGTAAATTGGTACAGCCACTTTGGAAAAAAGTGCGAAGGTTCTTCAAAAAACTAAAAAAACAACTACCATATGATCCAGCAATTCCACCTTTGGGTATTTATTTGAAGGAAATGAAAATGCTAACTCAAAAACATATATGTGCCTCCTTTGTCATGGCAGCATTATTTACAATAGCCAAGTTATGGCTGAACCTAGGTGTTCATCAATGGATGAATGGATAAAGAAATGGTGGTATGTGTGTATATATGAGAATGAAATCTTGCCATTTGTGACAACATGGATGGACCTCAAGAGCATTATGCTAAATGAAGTAAGTCAGAGAAAGACAAATACCATATGATCTCTCTTATATATGAAATCTAATACAAAACAGGACAAAAAAAAAAAGGTCAGAAATAAAGAGAATAGATTGGTGATTGCCAAAGGCAAAGAAAAAAAAAAGGGGGGGGAGAATGCCTAAAATTAAACATGTGACAATAAAAGCATATATATACTTACTTAAAATTATGTAGACATATATTTTTACATCAATTCATACATAGACTATCAATATATTATATTATATCAACACAATACATGCATCAATATAATGCATGTCATAGATGCATATATATATAGTCAACATAGTGTATAAAAAACAAATACAATATCTTTTCTTATTATTTACCATTATTAACAAACCCTATATAATCAAGACTTGACTATAAAAGCAATTATTTATTGTGTATTGTATTCCAAGTTGATGTTTTATGCTATATATTTAAGTCTTGGAGGAAAATCACGACTCAGGTGTTATTAATTTCTGTCTTTAAGTGAGAAAGCTCAGGTGCAGGGAAGTTTAATGACTAGCTCAAGACCTCTTTTCTAATAACTTCAAAACTGATATTTGAATTGAGACCAGCTGTGAGTTGGACACATGGAAGACCTATGGACACAGGCCCTGAGAGTTGGCGATCAGTCTAAGTCATGCTTTGTGCATGACCAATGTTGTGAGGGCAAAAATAAATATGTGCAAAAAATAAATAACTTAAATACTTTGAAATTTATTGATATTTATTTTATGGGCCAGAGTAGGGTCCATCTTGCAAATTTTCCAGGTACACTTGGAAAAAAGGTACACTCTGCTACACATTGTTGAATGGAGTGTTCTATAAATATCAATCAGGTGAAATAGGTTGATACTGTCATTCAAATCTGCGATATTCCTTCTGGTTTTCTGCCTATTTTTTCTATGAATTATTGAGAGGGACAGATTAAAATCTCCCACTATTATTGTGCCTATTTCTCCTTACGATTCTAACGGTTTTTATACCATATATTTTAAATCTCTGGTATTAACTGCATAAATGTTTAGAATTGCTATGTCTTCTTGATAAATTGACCCTATTATCATTATGAAATAAACTTCTTTATACCTGGTAATATTCTTAGCTCTGAAATCTACTTTATCTGATATTAATACAGCTGCTCCAACTTTCTTTTGATTCATAAAATGACAAGCCACAGACTGGAAGAAAATATTTGCAAAGCATATGTCTGATAAAGGACTTGTATTTAGAATTTGTAAAGAACTCTCAAAATTCAATATTCAGAAAGCAAACAACCTAATTTTTTTAAATGGGCAAAAGTTTTAAACAGATACTTCACTATCAATGATACACAGATGACAAATACATGTATGAAATGATCCTCAGCTTCATTAGTCATTAGAGAAACACAAATTAAAACCACAGTGTAAAAAAAAAACCACAGTGTAATAACACTTAATACTTATTAGAATGGCTAACATTAAAAAAACTGACCATAACAAGATAGCAAGGATCTGGAGGAATAGAAACTCTCAATGCATGGCCAATGGGAATGTAAAATGAAACAACCACTTGGAAAATGATTTACAATTTCCTACAAAGCTAAGCATACCCAAAGAATATAATGCAGACTTTCCATTCCTGGGAATTCACCCAAGAGGAAGGAAAGGCTGTATTCATGCAAATATGAATATTTAAGGCAGCGTTGTTGTAATAGGCAAAAAAAATAGAAACACCCCAAAAACTCTTAACAGATGAATGGATAAACCAAGGTATATATAAGACCATGAAATATTGCTCATCAATAAAAAAAAGGGGGGGGCGCCTGGGTAGCTCAGTTGTTAAGAGTCTGCCTTCGGCTCAGGTCATGATCCCAGGGGCCTGGGATCGAGCCCCGCATCGGGCTCTCTGCTCAGCAGGGAGCCTGCTTCTCCCGCTACCATTCCCTCTGCTTGTGTTCCTTCTCTCGCTGTGTTTCTCACTGTCAAATAAATAAAATCTTTAAAAAAATAAAATTAAAAAAAGGAATGAGCTATTGATACACACTACAACATGGCTAAATCTAAATAAGTTTGCTAAATGAATAAAGCCATGCAAAAAAAGAATATATGCTTTATAATTTCACTGATATAAAATCTAGAAGATGAAAACTTATCTATAGGGACAGAAAGCAAGCCAGTGGTCATCTGAATATGGGAGTGGTGGGAAAGGATAAGCAGGAAGATTACAAAGTAACAGGAGGAGGTGTTGGGGTGATGGATGTGTTCATTATCTTGATTGTCGTCATGGTTCGTCAGGTGTATACATATGTCAGTACTCTTCAAACTGTACACGTTAAATATATTCAGTTTATTGTAGGTCAATTACAATTCAATAAAGCTGTTTTAAAAAATAGTTCCATAACTACCCAAGAGAAATGAAAACATACGTCCCCACAAAGACTTGTAACTAAATGTTCTTAGCATTATTCATAAGTATCCGGTATTGGAAACAACCTAAGTGTCAAGCAGCCAGTGAATGGATAGACAAAATGTCATATATCCATACAATGGAACACTATTCAGCAATTAAAAGTAATGTACTTCAGATACATGCTGTGGCATAGATAAACCCCAAAAGCATATGCTCAGTGAAAGAAACCAGACACAAGAGACCATAGATTTTATGATTCTATTTATTTAAAATATCCAGAAAAGGCAAGGTTATCAAGGCAGAAAGTAGGTTAGTGATGGGTTAGGGAAAGGGTATGAGAATTTCATAAGGAATATGCATTAGCGCTGTTATTGATGATGAAAATGTTCTAAAACTGATTTATCATGATGGTTGCACTATGCGGTAAGTTCACTAAAATAGAGGATTCCAAATCTGCCCTACCTTGTCCCACTTCTTTCTCAGCATATGGTGAACTCTCAGAATCGGTCTGCATAATGAGAACCAAATCTTAACAGAGAGGGCTGCAGAAGTTGAGACACTGCACTGGGCACTAACCAAACAACTCCTCTGACTAATGCCATTACCTCGAAAATGTGATCTTGGAAGATAATATTTGAACAATGGACACATTATAAGAATACAGCCATGAAAATGAACTGTAGGCATTTCAGAAAACTAGAGGGGAGAACAAACATCTCAATGGCTCAGGATGCCAGGTTGGTATCTATCAGGGAAGGGTACTACCCTCTTAGTATATTAAGTATAAATTCTGAAAAAAGAATCACAAGGGTAATGATAGCAGGGAAGTTATGCTATAGCCTGGGACTTAATTTTTATGTATGCCATGAAGATAGGAAAAAGGGAAAAGAAGAAAAGGGCATATATATATATTTTTTTGTTCTGGAAGGTTTTTCTTCTCTGACAGTGAATATAAATTTCCCCACTAAAACGGAAAGGCAAGGAAATAGAAATATAATTTTACATACTTTTGTGTCGTCCAGTGGGGAAGTTTATGGACAGGCAGAAATTACATCATATCTTTCTGGGGTTTCTGTCTCACAGAAATATTATGGTATTATATCTATATGCAAAGTAGCGGGGATCCTGCTGATATTGAACTCAGTGAGGGAGGGAATAGACTCACCTCCAGAATAATGGTTGAACTTAATATCCACACAGCCTCACTATCCAATGATAATGACTTTTTGTGTTTGCAAGTAAGCCAGAATTCGACCATCAGCATTATATCTAGACCATATTTTCTCAATGGATATTGAAAGCAGACAAGAAAATTCACTCACAGTTGTGGCAACAAAATTAAGGGGAAAGACTGGCATGGGGTCAGTCTACAGGGTGCTCCAGAACGAGGCTCCACGTTTGCCACTATCTCTGTGACCCTCTGTACTTTGATCACTGTTAATACTCAACTAAGAAGATTTACTTTTCTTTGCCCCTGAAAAGAAATATATCTCCAGGAAAAACAGAGATGTCGGTAACTATACAGGAGATGGTGAATACTCCATTTATGCTTCAAAGGAGAACCAGCCAGCAATGTGACAGGAGCTTTGCTTTTGAAAACATATAAAGAGAAGCACCAGCTGCGCTAGATTTGAACATTGCCTGAAACACTTAAAACACTACTTAATAAAGACATCGAATAGATCCCAGCATCTCCATCAGATTTATTTTCTTTTCATATTCTAGGGCTGGACAATCTGAGTTACTTTCAATAGTTCGATTCAAAGATAGATTATCCTGTTCAACATGGGCCTGGGGCTCACAAAAATGTAGTTAAAGATGAAACTATGGTTAATATCTATACAAGAGTAGAACTTTCAGTGAACTGATAAATGGAGGAAGTGAAACTATTGAGTATATTAATGAATAAGGGGTCTGCTTTGACTTCTGCAACGTTCATCTTATGTCTGGGTTAATTACAGAAACATAACCTCAGTGGGCTTCTGCTGAGAAATGATAAAATGCATAAGATTAACACACAAATGTCGGAACACCCACACAATTTAATAATAAACACTTGTAGGTTTAACCAAGTCAGAGCATCTCACCCCAAGAAAGGATTGGTTTTGACAAATAAAAATGTGGCTAGTGAATTTGCTCTGGGTTTAAGAAAGCCATTAGTCTGGTTGTGATTCTCAATTGGGATGCACTTGTCACTGCCTTCCTGTTTGAGGATGATGCGGTTGGTGATGTTGCCACCTGTGTGCTCAGAGGTAGCTGTGACATCTGGTGGGTGTTCACCGGCTCTTTTCATATCACGCTCTGTCCCAGAGCTGCTGCAAAGGAGGCTTTGTCGCAACCAGCTTTAACATTTGGACTCCTAGTGGGCCCAAAACCCAGCTGCCCCATACCTCCTACTTTCATATTATACTGATCTAGTTATTGCTTTGAATTCCCACTTGTCTCCAGCATGGCATGTTACAGTCAAGGAGGTATCTTTAAGATATTGCCTCTCTTGGGGCGCCTGGGTGGCTCAGTCGTTAAGAGTCTGCCTTCGGCTCAGGTCATGATCCCGGGGTCCTGGGATCGAGCCCCACATCGGGCTCTCTGCTCAGCAGGGAGCCTGCTTCTCCTGCTACCATTCCTACTTCTTGTGTTCCCTCTCTCGCTGTGTTTCTCTCTGTCAAATAAATAAAATCTTTATTAAAAAAAAAAAAAGATATTGCCTCTCTTTGGACTGCTACTCATCCTTTAGCTGTTTAGATAGAAACGCAAGGAATCAAGCCACGATACTCCATTCTGAAGGGCTGCAGGCATTTCAGAAAAAAACAGAGGGGAGAGCAAACATCACAGTGGTTCAGAATCTCTTTACATTGGCTAACAGAAAGCTGAAAATTAAACTTGTAACCCACCTCTCACGATTAGGAATAATCCCTAAGTCAGTCCTCTCTGGAATGATGTAGAATGTTAAATAAATAAACTCTCTAGGTTCACAAACCCTAAAATTTTAGGGTTTGTATGAGAATTAAATGAAATGAACACATACAAAAACATTTAGAGCCATATCTAGTACATTATAAATCTCATTGAATATTTGCTTTTATGGTTGTCATTAATGTGTATGTCTTTGTATCTAATAAAATCACCTTCAGTTCCAGAATTTAAGGCAACATTGTCTTAGCTGAGGATTGCTCCAAAAGGGATAAAGGCACAATCGTTGAATTGGGTTGCAGTTGGGAGATTGGGAACAATGTGAGAGAATAGGTTTAAGGCTTTCAAAGAGTAGCACCAGGGAAAATGAGGGAGACAAGGAAGAAGTGAGCAACTGAAGTAAAAGGAAAAGTTCCTCCATTCTAGCTTTGCTAGAAAGAGCCAGCATACACAAGAATGCAGCACCATATGAAAACAACCTTTGTTGTGTATGTGGGTGGGGGTGGGGACGGTAAGAGGGGGAGCCCCTTTCCTCAGGTAGGCCATGGCACTGAGATGGGCTCCCGAAGGGTAAGAAAAAAAGAAGACACCAACACTGTTGGAACTAAGTTGTGGCTCTCTCTCATGACCCTGAAAGTCTACTACTCTGACCCCCACAGAGCTGCATCATTTTCCCTAAGGTGACCCACGTGGAGGAAGCCAAAAACCAAATTGATTTGGAGAGGTCATGAGGCTTATTGCCTTCTGAAGTTTCCTTTTGAGCAAAGCTACCTCAAGATACCACAGACAGAGAGTGGTCAAAACCTCACCAAATTCACCTTTCTTTTTATTGCCCAGTGTCACCCGCTCACCTCAGGTCACCATTATTGGTTCTTGGACATTGCTTTCAATCCTAGGTCCTAGATACAGGCATATGAGGTATTCTTTCCTGCACATTTCCTGATGCAGTTAAGACCCTGTTAAAAAGTTGTTTCCCAAATCCCTTTGAGAGGTTTACAAAGAATCACACTCAAGATGCATATGTCTCCAACCTAATGAGAATAGTATTAACATTTGTTGAACATTTTTGAGGTGCCAGGCACTATGCTAAGCACTTCCCAAGCCTTATCCCATTTTATTCCCATAATCACCCTTTCCAGACTTGCTGAAAATATCTGTTTGGAGGGAAAAAACCTTTAAAAATGAATTCCTAAAAATCCCAGTATTCTCCAACTCAACTACTTCTCATAGCTTTTTTGTTCCATTTTCCATAAACACTCTCCATTCTTCCCAGCTACAAAGGAATAGTTCACAATGCAGACATATACCCTACGTTTAAGAGGCTCACACAGCACCACAGTGGGAAAGCCAAAGAGTAGACAGGAGACTTCAAGGAAACCCACCCAATTTCAGTTCTTTACAGGGCTCTAATTATAAATTTCCCAAGATAGCCAAGGGAGAGAAGTGAGATGATGATATAGCCTATGATCTAAGCCACTCAAGTTGGAAGAAAGTCTTGTGAAATTAGTATTTGGAGGAACTCAGTGTGCCCCCTCAATACAGCCTTATTTCTGTTTCTAAAGGTTACCCAAGTATGTATTCATCCCACAAATGTTTCTCTTATTACATTTCTTTCTGTAAATGTTCAACAACTTTACATGTGCAAAGACCACTTAGCAGAATGCCAACATAGGCTTGGGAGTTTGTAATTTTAAAAGCAATAACTAAAAGCTGCTATAACTCATAAAATATGCAGTAAGGGGTTTTGAATAAGATTGAAAAATAAGAGAAAAATCTGTGCTCCCAGCAGGCAAAACATTGATGACATTTTTAATAATAATGAAACATAAGACCTCCATAAGGCAAAACTGAAATCCATTTTGCATGTGAAAAAAAAAATAAGTCCCATTTAATTTGTTTAGGTTTCTTTGTTGGGTTTTCTATTTCTTATTAAAAAGTTTGAGGATATGAAAAGTATAATAAATGGTTGAGGGGAGGTGTGGAAGAGGGATCCAAATTTTCCAGTAAGACTAGTTAAGGTAAAACGTCTTTACACAGGGGTAACTTCACCTTCTGTTCCTCACATACTGAGTTTTGTTTTACTTTCAGAAGACAAGACAAGAAAACAAAGTACTGGCTTGCTTGTCTTCGTGTATATAATCGCTAATATTTTGGCGGCAGCACATACATTGAAAGGTATAGTTTGTTTCTCCTTCTAACTCATGAGGTTTATCTAATTCACAGTAGGAAAGGAGAGAGGAACAAAGGAGGGTAGAAAAGTATTTTTAGTTTGTCAAAGGAAATATGATCATTGTCTTTAGACAACAGATGGATTTGTCCTATGGGAGATGGGTTAGATTTATTGTATGTGAGTGAATGGTATTTGTAGGCATGAGAGCTCAGTAAGGAAGAATACAATATTGCAGTTGCTGGTTTCATTTTATCTTCCACTCAATTCCAAGGTCCCTGAAGTGGGGACCACATGTTTTTTATTCACTGCTGTGTTCCCACTGCCTAGTAAAGTAGAGTAAATTAGGCTTTACTAACTGTTCAAGGAGGGGCATAACCACACAGTGGTTAGAGCTGTCCAGTCTTGGAAGCAGTGAACCCGCCATCGCCAGAGATGTTCTGGCATTGTTGATACATGTCTGCTTAGAGCAGAAATCCACGTACAATGGAGGGATTGGGCAGAATAGTGCACTTGATGCCTGATGTACTGCTGATCTTCTAGGATTCCATTAGCTTAGAATATGTTTGGTCTCTGTGTAACTACACCTTTTGACAGAGTTTTTAGGGAAATCTTCCTCCCTATCCCCAGAACATTCCTCAAAGAAAACCATGGCCTATGATGAAGATGCAGAGCGGTGAGCTTTTTCCTAGAACCTCGTTTTGTCTCAAGGAAACCTGATGACTTTCTCCCTTATTCCCTTCACCCCATTGTTTTCTTCTTGACTAAACCTTCTCGTTACTGTTTTCAGTAATTGAGGCCAATAAAAGAAGCCTCACTCCCTGGATGGTTAATTCTCTTCCTAAATGATATCTAGTTATGAGTCTTTCATAGGAATTCTCCATGGGAATTGAGCCATAGTCAATGGAATCACATTACTGAACACTCCATGTGTGCGTTACTCTTAATTACCATCTGAACTCAAGATGTTGCTCAATGTGTGTGCTGCACCTTGCATGGGCCAGCAGTTACGAGAAAGCAATAAAGACAGTGAGTTCCTTCAACACCTACCGGGCCCCCAGATCTACCTCTTTAGGGACAAAGTCATACCTTTTGAAATTTCTAAGAAGTAGAAAAATTTTGATGCCCAAAAAGTCAGATGGGATTGTCTGGCTCCCTGAGAGTAGCTCTGATTTAAAACCACCCCTGCCTGATGGGGGCACCTGGGTGGCTCAGTGGGTTAAGCCTCTGCCTTCAGCTCAGGTCATGATCTCAGGGTCCTGGGATCAAGCCCCACACCCGGCTCTCTGCTCAGTGGGGAGCCTGACTTCCTCTCTCTCTGGTTGCCTCTCTACCTACTTGTGATCTGTTTGTTAAATAAATAAAAATCTTTTTAAATAAATAAATAAAACAACCCCTGCCACAGTTTCCTAATCTACCTGGAAGTACTTGAGTATCATTTCGGGTATTCACGAGCTCACTCCATCTATCCTATCTCCCATCTTCATCATTGGCAGAAATGAAATATTTACTGTTTTCATTTATTCTTAATTTAGAGGCACACTGGCTTTTGGGAGCAAAGAGAAAGAACAATTTTCAGGAAGCAGTGAGTATAGAATACTAAATATTTGAGAAGGGGGAACTTATAAGGCATCAGAAGAGAACATCTAATGACAGGGAAATGGAGCTGATCCAGGGGAATTGCAGAGTAAACTGTACAAGTCTTCTCAGAGGAGAGGAGAGGGAACACGCACTTTTTCTCATTACTATTCAATATGTTTAAGCTTTGAATGTTCAAATTAGAGACGTAAACAAACAAAAATGTGTTTCCCTCCACCATAAGCCATAATTTTTAAGAATTGAAAGCATTTCCTGGGATGATGATGCCTTCCCCCAACCATGTTGTGAGTTTTTAGGATGCTGATATGTTTCACATTAGGAAATCCAATATACAAAAATCTGAGCCTCAAAATAGATTCTTGGGTATAATTAGCCTTTGAAGTAAAGGACTGTATTCAGTCTTCAAGAAGATTCAACCCAGGATTCCTTTAAATTGCCATATTCTTAAGTTAATTTCAAATCTATTTTAATTTACAAAATATTGACCTATATACATTTTTTCATATATGTCCAAGAAATTAAATTATGTCAGATAGGAATTAAATTATCCTGATCTCCAATTGTAGAGAAACTGAGGTACTAAATAGTCAAGCAACTTGCTCAGTGTCCTAAATTAGTAACTGAAACTAGAGCATTGATTTTTTTTAGTTCTTGGGGGTTATAAAAATGACTACGAATGCTTGGGAAGACTTTCTCTCCAAGATGTGGGGAAGATGTAGCATTGCCCAAGCTGGCAAAATTTTGCAATTCATCCCTAGGGATTCCCAAATCCCTGAAGGACTTGGACTCAGTCACAAGGACCTTTCCTCACCAGAGGATCATTTCTCAGTCTCCTAATTTCACATAGCTTCTGGCACCTGGCAGGGAGGTTAAAATTAAGGTATTTTGTAAATGCATTTGAAAATCATTCACAAAATGAATCATGTACGTTCTTAAAATGGCTAACACTCATATGCTCTCAATCTAAACTCTCTAGAAAGTCCCCTGGGATGTGAATTAAGAAGTTTTCTGTTGCTGAAGACTTGGAACCAGGATTCCTAAGTGCAAGTCCATAGACCCAAACAGGTTATGGGAAATAAGGAAAATATTATTGGAAAATTAATAATTTTATAAGGAAATTTATGTCCTTATAAGGAAATTATAAGGAAAATATTTATTTTATAAATAAGGAAAATTATTATTAAGGAAAAAAACAAGTAAGTTTTTCTAAAGATAACTTTAGAATTTCTGGAATTATGTCTTTCCCACATTTTTGGTGATGCAGTTTTGTAGGGTTGTGTTTGCTGTTTGTTTTCTGTTTTAAAGAGAATGGTTGTATCGAGAAGCGCTGAGTGGTCAGGAGCCCAACCTCTGGCTGTCACCCACCAGCTGGGTTACACTGGGTGGTGTACGGAGGCTTTTTGAGCTTCTGCTTCATTATCTGTAAAATGGGAATATTAAGAGTACCTAAATCCTAAGTGTTGTGCAGACTGAATGTAAAGAGTTCGTCACATACTGACCCTCAAATGTTATCTAACATTAAGAGTAGATCACCATCTGTAATATATATAACAGATGGGAATATGTGTACATTTATAAAATACATACACACATAAAACCATGGCAAAAAAAAAGCTGTTCAATATCGAACCGTCAAATTATTGGGTTTTTTTTTTTTAGTTTTACTGTTGTAAAATTCAAATGTCTAGGAATTATCCTAGTGTATAAGAAGAAGGGGGGGCAGAGAGAGAGAGAGAGCCAGAGGTAGGGAGAGAGAGAGGGAGAGCGAGATGAGGAGAGAGAAAGCACATGCCCAGGGATAGGCAGAGGAAGTTTTAAAATGGTCTGATCCACCTCTTGCCTGAAAAAATATCTTTCTTGTCTAGAGTTGGAAGGCAGAGAAAAGATGAGGTCATTTTCAATGCATTCGGCCTCTCTTGATTTGAGATCCCCAGGCTATTTTACCTGGTGTCTGTTGGTTCGTCTCTCTCTGGAATACCAGCCTTACGGGGGCCGCCTTCTTGTCTGACTTACTCACTGCTCTATCGCAGCCCCCACAGTGCAGACACCCAGTTATAGTCACTGAATGAATGAAGGGAGGGTCAATCAACACCTTGGGTGTTCAATTATCTTAACGTTGCAAGTGCTCTGTTCTCCTTTGGTCTCTGCATCCAACAGCTAAGTGCCCAGCCCCTGCCCACTTCAGTCCCGGAGCAATCACTGCTGGGCTTGAATCTTCCCTCAGTTTGTCACAGCACAGGACACAAAGGGCATCAGGCAGTCTCTCTGTCTCTCTATCTATCCTTCTCCTCCTCCCCCTTTACAAATTTTAATGAAGTACTTCAGCATCTAAAATGGCTTACCCACTAGTTTATTAGCCACAGACAACTAGTTACAATTGGTTTTTATTGTGAGGTAGCTGTCAACTCTAAGGTTAAAAGATGTTTGTCTTTTTTAAGTGGAGAGAAAGGCTTTACCTACTATGAAGGATAATGGTGGCCTGAGAAACACGTCTATCAGTTGTGCTTTAAAGTAGCTGTGTTTATAAACAAGAGCAAGGTCATGCTTACTTCAAGGACTCAACTGCTCTTTAATGGGAAGTGTGCCAGGAACAAGAGCGAGGATTGCATTTCTTTTATCGGGCATTGCTGAGAGTGAGCAGATGTCAGCACATTGATTGAAGGCACAGGCAACCACTCAGACACTGCAAGCACGAGTTATGCCACAAGGGACAGGACTTGTCAGAATAGAGCCCATGGTTCCCAGCCAGCACGCACTCCTCACCAGCATCCAAGGCTTCAGATTCAGAATCTGTGCCCATTACTTCCCCCCTGACAGCTCCTCACAGTTATTATCTCACAGTGATTATAGCGAGCTGACGGGCAAGGTAAACTCAAACTAATTAATGTGTCCCAAAAAAAAAGAAAAAAAAAGATTAGACCTTAACGTCAAACCAACAAAATACTGAGCTTTTAACAATTTATAATTATTAAACACAGCCCACAGCAAATTTACTTATGCCCCTATGGTTACTTATATATTGAAAGAGAGAGAATATCAGGTTTCTATTTTATTTATCTACTAAATGACACTGAGAGTATTAGTGGAAAGGATGGATTCAGTAATTTCTATTGTTTGTGAAATGAGTCAGATTTCTAAAAATTATTGAAATGTGCAAATAATCTGATTAATAATTTCCCCCTCCCACTTCTCCGAAATAGAATCTTTTGATCAGCAGGGACTAGAGAGGAAAGACATTAAAATGAACTCAATTTTACCTGGCTTCTGCAAGAAAGGCATATGTAATGTAAGTAGATTTAGAGAGACGCTGACTCTTCTTTAGAGAGTCCATTTGACATCCACTTTATAGATGATCAGCTTCTTCAAATGGAAAAGGGAGGGAGGAAGTAGAGAGCCAGGGCATGCAGTGGAACACGCTAACCACATACTTTCTCTCTTTCCATTAGAGTATTGTTTCTTCAGTGGCAACCCATTGGAAATTAAACACTTACTGTAACCAAGTACAGAGTTATGTGTGTATGTGTGTCTAGTTTCAGTCTATAAGTACAGCTCAGTGCTTCCCAGGAATTTTCTGCCATACATAAATTCTTTAGATGTTAATTAATCTGAATTAACATGTTAACTGAAACATGGTAGCATTAAATAAATTTGCTCAATCCAGGGTCTCCCAAAAGTAAAAGAATGTGCCACATGGCAGGAATTCTGCTGCTTATAAAAAGGAAATTGAACTTCCACAAGTGCTATAAAATGTCATATGGTAGAAAAGCATGGTTCTATCTAATAAAAATAATAGTCAATTAAAAATTCCTTTTGTAAGGCAGGCAGGAGACTAAATGTATATATAATTGTCATGAACTAAATTATATCCCCACAAAATTCATGTGTTGAAGTCCTCACCCCAATACCTCAGATGTGAATGGGCCTTTAAGGAAGCAATTAATTTAAAGTGAAATGGACCTTAATCTAATACAACTGATGTCCTTCCATAAAGAGGTTAGGTTTCAGACAACACAGACCAAAAGGCAACCATGTGAGGACACGGCAAGGAGGTAGCCATATGCAAGCAAGGAGGGAGACCATGAAGGAGAACAAACCTGCCAACACCTTGACCTTGGGCTCCCAGCCTCCAGAACTATGAAGAAATAAATTTCTGTTGTTTAAGCCACCCCATCTGTGGTATCTTGTTATGACAGCCCTCCCAAATTTATATAAGTTCTTATGTCACAAAATCCCCTCCATGACCCTGTAATGAAGACTGCATGGTTGTTATCATTCCCTTGCACTCATGAGAAAACTGGAGCTCATAGGGCCTTGAGTTTCACTAGTACGAGGTCTGTTTGAGTGCCATATGTTTAAAAAACCCACTTGCTCTTATTCCCATGAATCCCAGCAGCTCTTTCTCAGGTCCCATTCTTCCTAATCCTAGATATCTTTGCTAAAGAAAAAAAGACTCATTGAGAGGTGAATTGTGGTCTGGAGCAGGT
This sequence comes from Procyon lotor, assembly GCA_028646535.1. NCBI lineage: Eukaryota > Metazoa > Chordata > Mammalia > Carnivora > Procyonidae > Procyon > Procyon lotor. The sequence goes on from CM053617.1 coordinate 53,714,779, forward strand.
CAAGTAGTCTTTACTTTTTCTGCATTCTCCAGTTTTTCTGCACAAAACTTGCCTTGGTTCTCTAATTTAAAAATACAAATAAGTGAAGGAAGAAAGATTCATGATTAACCCGTTATTCTAACTTGCGTCCCTGCTGTATCCCCACGGACGATATGCATCCACTCTGTCACACCTCCTTTTGTTGAGCCTTTGCTTTTCTGTTACTCTCAAAGTCATGCCAGTGTGTAACCTGCCCCAATCAACAAGCTTCTTGAACACAGGGCAGAGGCCTGATGTGACGGCTTAGATCTATACCCCTTGCATTACTATTTTAGCAAAATAAGAATAACATATGCTCCATAAGAACTTCTTTCACGTTATTTATCACATATCCTCTACTTAAACAAATTTCTAAATTTGAAAGTGTGGGCTGAAAATATCTTTTTGCTTAAAGATCATCCCATACTTAGGGCTTTTTTTTTTTTTTCTTTCTAGACTTGATGTCTTAATTAGCACACTATCAAGTCAAAGACTTTGGACACATTCAACACTTGGATCCAAATTGTCCAAGAGCTTTCTTGAAGAGGGGTAGACTCTCAGCAGTGGGTGAGTGTCAGCTTCATCCTGGCCAGCCCTAGTCATTTTCATTTATTTAAAAAAAAAAAAAATCTTGGCCGGGGCGCCTGGGTGGCTCAGTGGGTTAAAGCCTCTGCCTTTGGCTCAGGTCATGATTTCAGGGTCCTGGGATCGAGCCCCACATCGGGCTCTCTGCTCAGAGGGGAGCCTGCTTCCCACCTGTCTCTCCGCCTGCCTCTGCCTACTTGTGATCTCTCTCTCTCTGGCAAATAAATAAAAATAAAATATTAAAAAAAAAAGTCTTGGCCAGTTGACTGGTGAAAGTGATATTTCTTGATCGCTTTAATTAGCATTTCTTAAAAGCTGAGCATTCTTTTTACATGTTTGTTTAACAGTTTAATATCCAATTCTGAATGTTTTAATCATATTATTTATCAAGGTCTTAGTTATTTATCTATACAAGCTCTTAGGATGTAAGTATAATAATCTTTTGACATACTTACTGGAGCAATTTTTCCCAGTCTGCCTTATAATTAAATGAAATAAGATTTTAAGTTTTACAAAGCAAAATCTTTGTGGTTTTTTTTCAGTACTTCTACCTTCTATAGTACTTTCTTTTTTCAGTTAATTTCTTTTCTATCCTTTCATGATGCTTATATTTTCAGTGCTTTACAACAAATGTTCACGGGAAAAGCACAACCTGCAGACACCACCAGCAATCAGTTGTCTAGAATAGACAGGGAATAAACAGAGAATCGAAGTGTTGATTCAGATGTTGTTTCTCCAAGGGCTATCTAGGCTCCTTGTTTTGCTTCTGCAATATCCCTCCCCTTTCCTGCTCACTGAGCCTAAACGCCCACGTCCTGGATAACAAAGTCTATCACAGTCACTCAGAATTTCAGATTTGGCATCCAACCTCCGCAGGCAAAGAAAGAGAAGACAGAGAAAGAGAATTCTCAGAGCAGACAATGTTCATTTCCTAAATACAGCCTTACCTTCTTTCCACACTCTTTTTATTATTTGGTCTGAAATCACAGCTCAAATCTAAGTTCTTTGAAGGGACTACTAAAATATGGGTGCCTGGGTAGCTCAGTTGGTTCAGCATCTGCCTTCAGCTCAGGTCATGATCCCAGGGTCCTGGAAATGAACCCCACTTCTGGACAGGGAGTCTGATTCTCCCTCTGCCTCCCCATTCATTCTCTTAATCTCTCTCTCTCATAAATAAAATCTTAAAACAATAAAAAATAAAAATAAAATATAGATTATAGCAACTTAATGTAAAAACCAGAGCATATACTCTCTGCTTTTTGATTAATTTAAGACATTCCTGCCAATCACCAATATGCTTCTTGCCTATCAACTTCTATGACCCCAGGAGGGACCAAGATTATTCTATGTCTAAGAGCTAGAAAATTCAAGGTCTTCAAAAATGAAATTCCAATCTTAGTTCTAGATAGCCTGAGATGGCCTCATGATAATTTGGGTGAGCTTCCTACCTTTCCTGAATGTTGCCTCACCTGCCACTGTGGGAATAATATTAACTGCCTCTAATTCGGTTAAATGAGGTAAAGCCTATGAAAAGGTCTGTCCTGTAACCGGTTCTCAATAAATGGTGTTTCTTTTCCTTCTCAAAGCTGCACTAACTACGTCTCCCTCCAGTTACCCTAGGAGAACTCACTGATGAGAGCTGGCGGGTTCAACCCCAGCCCCGTGCCCCTCATTAATATCCCATATTTAAACTTGCCCTTTAAGATTTACTTAAAGGACCAGCCCAGGATGGATGGGTTCCAATCCTGACCCAGTACAATTACCGAATTGTGTACAATTACCGAATTACAACTCTCACGTGGCTTTTAATACAATAGGACTCATTTTATATTATATGGATTATCTTAGGTTCTTCATGAGATTATAAACAGCCTAAAGATTAACAGTGTGTCTCAGTTACCTCTTAACACCTTATAGGGACTAGCACAGTGCTCAATACTACCAGATGCACTGTAAATATTTGTTGAATTCGATTTCCTACCACCCCACATTTAGAGGAAAGGTGTTAGGTCTCAGTAGGGAAAGTAAGAAAACTAAGTGCCAAAAGAATCATCATCACACTTGTCTGCCTACCCAAGAATCAATCCTGAGTGTTCATCCCTCTGCGTGTGACTGAGGGAGTACAGACTGGTTCGCTTCAGACAAATAACACAGCCATAATTGTTCTTTCCAGGTATTAAAGTGTGGATCAAACAAGCAGAAGGGAGGGTCTCCCAAGAAAAGTGTCTGCTATTAAGAAGAAATACACGGGAAGAGAGAATCCAACTTCTCTGAAAAGATGCTGTCCTATCAGCACGTGACCAGGGGAGCGATGGCCTGATGGACAAGGCCAACATGTCGCAGAGCCGGGACAGGAAGAACTGGATGGGGGCAAGGGGCTGCGGCTCAATGACCCTGGACCCACCACCTCTGCACGCCTTGCCATGTAAGATAGTTAATGTGGAACGCCTTCCAGGCAGCACGGGGCCCCGAAGCAGAGGAGAGAAGGGAAAATGCGGGACTGAGAGGGAAATGTAACCCCACTTCATTTCCGTGATGAAAAATTTATCCTAGTTTCTGCTTTGAAACATTACCAGACCTCATCTCAGAAATTGGCAGTGACTTGCACTCAGAGTTCAGAGGCCCCGTGCGAATGTACGAGAAGAAGCTCTTCAATTATACAGCTGAAGCGGTCCGTGGACCTCCTTCCAAATTACCATCTTAACATGGTAATTATTATTCTTTTTCTTTTGTATGCATGCCCCGAATGGATTTTTAAATCTGGAAGCAGAGAGGGAACTTTGGAGAAACGTGTGTTTGGATGACAAAAATGCTTCTTTGTGAGAGTTTGAATTCTTTTCAGCCATTCTGTATTTCCTAAACATTGCCCAGAATTGGCAGACACTTTGGCTCAGGTGTTGGTGGAGGCTTTTTTAGTTTTAACTGCAAAGTGAGGCCCTATCTTCTCCTTTGTTATGTTTTCTTTTTCTTGTGTTGTATATGGAAACTATACTGACCTTTAATAGAGAGGGCAGGTGGGACGGAAGAGCCATTGGATTTCCACAGCACTAACTTGTGCTTTACTCCCTGTAACTAAAACACAGCTCTAAATTCGGGGTTTTCTATTGTTCTTCTCTACCTCTAGAGACTCTGTTTCTATCGCCCTGGTACAGGACATTCCAGGCCGGAGTAAAACACTAAAGCCGGGGCTGAAACAAAGGCAGATATGAATGGAACACAGCAGGGGCTCAATCTGACATACATAAATGAATCCAGGGGTCTTATATAAGTCAGGTCAAAAGGAGTCAGAGACACAGGCCATGGTGGTCCAGGGTGGGAGACGATGGAAATTCTAGGGTGGGCAAGCAAGGAAAAGATAAGACTTCACTCTTAGTGTGTCTGTGGTGGCGGCCAGGTTTCAACAGAGCATATGCTCGGAATTAAACTATAAGGTAATGAGAACACAGCCAAGTTCCCAGTTCTGAAAGGAAAGCTCATTGTCAAAGCTGGCGGTCAAGACTAAGTTCATGCATTTGAGATTCTCAGATTTCTGTGTCAGGGCAATGTTGGTCAAGCAAGCTGGCTGCAAAGCAGGCCAATCAAGCAGGGACAGCACTGGATGGAGGGACTGTGGGGAGCCCAGGACATCACTATGGATGGGGGGGAGGGGTCTCCAGGCTCATTTCCCAGGAATCAGGTAGTGCGTCGAAGTGTGGGCCTGTCTTCCCAACCCTCTAACTGCAAGATGAGCATTAAAGTGGGGAAAATTTAATCAAATTACCTAGTCGTGCCTTTATTTTTTTTCCCTCCGCAAGAATTCTTAAAGGAAATTCTTAAAGAATTCTTAGAAGATAGAGGTGCGAGATTTCAACTTTCAAAGTAATTTTCTGTCATATTCTTTTTGGCTTTTTTTTTTTAAGACTCCATTCATTTATTTCAGAGAGAGAGCAAGGAGAGGGGGAGGGGTTGGGGAAGAGGGAGAAATAGACAAACAGACTCCCTACTGAGCAGGGAGTCCTATGTGGGGCTCCATCCCAGGACCCTGAGATCATGACCTGAGCCAAAGGCAGATGCTTAACAGACTGAGCCACCCAGGCGTCCTAATTTTCTGTCATATCCTTTTTTTTTTTTTTTTGCTTTTTTTCAAAATCTTTTATTCCATTAACATTGAGTTAACAAATACTCATTGAGAAAATACTCTGAGCCAGGCCTGTCTTAGCTATATTGATCAGGAATATCTCAATCCAATAGTGCATCATTTGTTGGCAGCTGTAGAAGTTCCCCAAAATTGTTCGGGGTGTGGGGGGTAAACTTCAGTCATGGGCATACACCCAGTTCTGTCATATCCTTAAAAAGAAAATGGACTCTGTTAGATTCCTCATATAAGTGGCATCACAGAGTGTTTGTCTTCTGTGATTGGTTTATCCCACTTAGCATCATGGCCTCAAGATTCACCCATAGGGCATTCTGCCCCCATAGGGCAGAATTTCCTTCTCTTTTAAGGATGAATAATATGCCATTGTATGCATAGGTCATATTTTCTTTATCCATTTATCTGTGTGGGAGGGCCAAATGGGGAGTCACTATTTACCAGGTATAGAGTTTCTGTTATGGAAGATGACTCAGTCCTAAACACCTACAACATCCTCGCTATAGTTAACAATACTGCATCGTAGACTGAACATTTTGTGAAAGGAGTAAAGCTCATGTTAAATGTTATCACAATAAAAAAGAGAAAAAGAAAGTGGAGTTCATTTTGGGGATTGTTTTGTTTTGTGTTTTAAGATTTTATTTACGGGGCGCCTGGGTGGCTCAGTTGTTAAGTGTCTGCCTTCGGCTCAGGTCATGATCCCAGGGTCCTGGGATCGAGCCCTGCATTGGGCTCTCTGCTTGGCAGGAAGCCTGCTTCTCCCGCTACCATTCCTTCTGCTTGTGTTCCCTCTCTCGCTGTGTTTCTCTCTGTCAAATAAATAAAATCTTAAAAAAAAAAAACACAAGATTTTATTTACTTATTTGGGAGAGACAGGGAGAGCAAGCACAAGCCAGCAAAGGGAGAGGGAGAAGCAGGCTCCCCACCAAGCAGAGAGCCTGATGCAGGACTCGATCCCAGGACTCTGGGATTGTGACCTGAGCCAAAGGCAGATGCTTAACTGACTGAGCCACTCGGGTGCCCCAGGAATTCCTTTAGCTACAAGATCTTGTTTATTTGTTTTCCTCCAAACCTGTGAAATAACCTGTATAAAACTTCCCACTGGCTGCTGAGTTAACACATAACAGAAGAAACAGAGGTCCGTGAAGGAGGGAGAGCCGCTTTCATTCCTCACCCGGCTGCTGCTATCGAGGGGCCACGGGGAGCTGAAAGGCTCTGGGCCAGTCCAGGCACCCAGGTCTATATACCCAAGGAGGGCAAAGGCAGAGCTTGAGGTCAAGTTAGAAAATCAGAATCCTCAGCCAAATCTCAGACCTTTTCTTTTTTTTTCCTGTATTAAACAAAGCAAATTCTAGAAATGGGGAAAATAATCCTGCCCCAGGCAGAGCCCCCCTTCCGGGTGAGAATGGCCTGCTCCCGCATCTTTGCACTCCAGGTCTGGGGGACGCTATTGGAAATAAAGCAAACGTGAATCCAAAGTGCTGGCAGGACCAGCATCACGGAGATGTCAGCAACATGGGCTGCTTAAATAAAGAATGGACAGGCCACCATTAGAAATGACAACGATGATGTATGTTCATTGACATAGAGAGATGCTCGCTCCACATATTGTTAATAGAAAACAAAAGAGGTAAAAAATAAAATAAAATAAAACACCAATAAAATAAAATAAAAAAATAAAATAAAATAAAACATTGCAGTGGTTTATAGTCTGAAATGCATATTATAAAAGTCTGGTAGGAAAAACATCAAAGTGTTAGTGGGGTTTCTCTCTCTGTGTTAAGGGTGTAGTGATTTCTTTACAGACAAAGGTCTGATATACAAGGTCTATAAAGAACTCCTCAAACTCAACACCCACAAAATCAATAATTACATCAAAAGATGGGCAAAAGACATGAACAGACACTTCTCCAAAGAAGACATACAAATGGCTAACAGACACATGAAAAAATGTTCATCATCTTTAGCCATCAGGGAGATTCAAATCAAAACCACACTGAGATACCACCTTACACCAGTTAGAATGGCCAAAATCAACAGGACAGTAAACAACAAATGTTGGAGAGGGTGTGGAGAAAGGGGCACCCT
>CM053617.1:53722098-53735576 GCA_028646535.1 Procyon lotor
CCCCAATCCACCCATCCAATTCTCCATCAAACACCTTGAAACACTGTATTTGTTACCATGTCCTCACATTTACTTGTACTGCCCCCAATTTAAGAAAATTTTTTAATCTCCAGCCATTAGTCCAAATCCTGACCATATTACCTCCTTTTCAATCATATCCCCTCTTTCTGAGATCATTCTTTTCTATCCTGATGACATTTCATGAAACCTTACAGCATTTTTCATCAGGCTTACCCATGTAAATACTTACTCATGTAATTTCTTGTTTTACTACATGTTTCTTAAGCTTTTATGTGTTTAGGGTCTAAATTGCACACCTGTAAGGGGCTGGGCCCATTATTTGATATCCTCTCTTCTACCTACTTCATGCTAATAGAAATTGCTGGGATCACCCCAATTCTTCTCTCAACTCTATAATGGTTCTCAAGTTGTCATAGTTCTCCAAACACTGATTTCTAGACCCATCTGTTCAGTAATCCTACAACTTCAGTGTCATCAAGGGTGCCCTTTAGAAAGCAGACTCCCGGGCCCTACCCTCAAGAGACTGTTACAGCTGAGCTTGAGTAGATTCAGCAATCTGCCTTTGTAAAAAGGGTCCCAAGTGGGCATCTGGGTGGCTCAGACAGTTAAGCTTCCAATTCTTGATTTCAGTGTAGGTTATGATCTCAGGGTCTTGAGATCAAGCCCTGCATCATGCTCCACACTGGGCTTGGATCCTGCCTAAGTTTCTCTCTCTCCCTCCCTCTCTCTGCCCCTTCCCCTATCTCCTTCTAAAAAAAAATATATATATATATATCCCAAGTGATTCTGTTGATTCAAGAACCACATTTGGAGAAAGGCTATAATTGGGAGGATGAGGGAGGAAGAACTGTGGAGAAAAGGAGTTTTGCCACACCTGGCTGCTTCTGCATCTGGGGATGATTAATTGGCCTAAGTTTCTGGCCAGATAAAACTTCCAGGTTGCTGATTCAGCAGAAGTAAAGCCACATGTTTAGGCAGCCAATCAATTATGCCAGGCTCTCGGCAGCATATAAAAAGGACATCAACTTTCATCATCAACGTATCCCGTGGCCATTGACTTATCAAGGAAAGCATGAGATGTGATTACCTTCATTCAACTGGAGCAGGAGGTTCAGGGGCTCATCTAGTTACTCCTCAGCAGCGCCTCCTCATCAGTGGCCCCTGTGAGACCTTCAGTTTGGGATATTCCAGGAACTGGGGACAAGGAAAGCGTATGAGCCTGGTTGAGTGTGGCAACGGAACCCAATGGGAAGAGACTGGCATCCAATGTCTGAAGGCCTAGACTCTCTTTCCCAGTCTGCACAAAATATCTGTTGAGCTAATGTTTTAAAGCATGCTGCCAAGAGTTTCCTTATATTTTGTCATTTACTGTGCTCAACGGCACTATGAGGTAGACACTGCCAATATCAACACCTTCGTTTTAAAATTAAAGAAATCAAGCCTCAGAAGTGTTTCTTGCCCATTGTTATACAACTTTAAGTGACAAAATTGAGTGTTTTGAAGCCAGGAGTTTGACCCCAGAGGTCCAGAGGTACTTCACTCCCCAGTTACTGCCTAATGCAGGCATCCCTTCTACATGCATCTCAGATGTATAAGTAGGATTATACCAGCTTTTTCTGTTGCACATGATTGACCTAAGGGTTCATGTCAAAAGGTAGGTGTGTAAATGCCTATAAAGTACGTGATACTATCCCAGTGACATCATGGCAAATGCAAATGTCTATAGAGGACAAGCAGATGATTTGGATGCACCAGGCACCAGGCTCCAAGGAGGTCATTGGAGTGACCAACAATTGGTCATTGTTTCAATGTAGTAATGCTTGCCAAGAATAACGAGATTTCCAATATTTCAAAAGAGTCCATAAAATATGAGTTTATGGATTCTTTTGAAATATTGGAAATCTCGACTGGTGGTGAGTATTGAGGAGGGCACGTATTGCATGGAGCACTGGGTGTGGTGCATGAACAATAAATCTTGTAACACTGAAAAGATAAACATATTTGGGGGGAAAAATTCATATTTTATGTGAAATATTTTTTAAATATTGGTGCATATTAAAAAAAATTGCAAGTCAGTAAAACAAATTAAAAAAAAAAAAACCTGGCTTAGGACATATGCATATAAAGTACAAAGTCTTACTGTTAAAAGAATGCCTTGTACTAGGAGATAGGACGTAGGTACTATATACACCTGTATTTGGGTAATTCAATTAGCCTTCTAGTGTCTCCACTTTCTGATCTTTTTTCCAGCCTTATTGAAATATAATTGATAAATAACATTGTGTAAATTTAAGATACACCATGTAATGATTTGATATATCTATATATTGTAAAATGATTACCATAATATGGTTAATTAACATACTCATTACCTCACATAGTTACAAGTGTTGTGCCTCATGAAAACTTTTAAAATTGATCCTCATAGAACTTTTAAATATACAATACAGTATTGTTAACTATAGTCACCAGGCTCTTACATTACACCCCAGAATTTATTCATCTCATAATTAGAAGTTTGTACGCTTTAACTGCCTTCACTCATTTCCCCACCTCCCATCCCTCACCCCTGCAGACCACAAACCTGTTCTTTGTTTCTATGAGTTTGCTTTTTTTAGATTCCACATAGAAGTAAGATCACACAGTATTTGTATTTCTTTGTCTGGCTTATTTCACTTAGCAGAATGTCCTCAAAATATATCCATGTTGTCACTGGTGGCAGGATTTCCTTCTTTTCTGTGGTTGAATAATATTCCATTGTATCTATTTACCACATTTTCTTTAACACATTTATCCATTTATGGACACTTGTTTACACGTCTTGGCCATTGTAAATAATACTTTGAAGACCGTAGGGGTACAGATATCTGTTTGAGATAGTGATTTTATTTCCTTTGGATATATACCCAGAGGCAGAATTATTGGTTTATATGGTATAGTAGTTCTATTTTTAATTTTCTGAGGAACCTTTATACTGTTTTCCATAGTGACTTTACCAATCTAATCTTTAAAATGGGTCTGATGGAAAGAAGTTGGGCTGGGTGTTATCTCAGTCTCCTACCCCCATCACTGTCCTACAATTAAAAATCTTATATTTTTATATTAAGAGTTTCAGTTTTGAGTAGATTATATTACATTTGAAGAGATGGAAAACAAAATAAAAGAATGTGATATTCCTTTTGATGCACCTTACAAAAGAGCATCTTTTGTCTACTCTTGCCAAGGGGAAGAGTGGTTGGAAATTAGGAATGTAAACTTCAAATGCAGGTCAGCTCTGAGAGAACAAGATAAGTACAGTAGCTGGGAATCCAGCCATGGGATACATTTGGCAAGGGTTAGATAAGCAGAGGTTGAAATTTGAGAACTGGGACTTTGGTGCAAAACATACTCATTTAGAAAAGCGAGCACTCTAAGGGACATGGACTGTGTTTTCAAATCTTTGAAAGGCTGTCAAATAGGAAGAGGGGTAATCTATCCTGTGTGTCCTCAGGAGTAGAATTAGCATCAGTGGGGGGAGGGGGGGGGAAAGACAGTTTTTGGTTGAGTACTAGAAGCATTCTGAAAGTTGCCAAATATGGACAAGAATACCCCAAGGCTACCCCAAATTCAAAACAGTGACTTTGTTGTCCCTGGAGGTGTTTAAACAGATGCTAGAAGTGCATTTATTGAGGACATTACAGAAGGGATTTTCCTGCTAAAAGTTGGAAGTGGATGAATGAGGAGAGTAGAAGTTCAAGACCCTCACCTTTTTCCAAGCCCACCCAACTTCCAAGTCTAACTGCCCATCAAAACCATATGGGAAGTATATTTCACATGGATTAAGCAGAGTGATCCTGACTCATCAAAGAGAGAGCCTAAGAATCTCTATTTAGCAAGAAATCCCAAGTGATGTCTGCAGGAGTAGCAACACTCCCATCTTAAGGGTTAACTTGGTTCAAGATAACACACTCCTTACTTGCTGACCTAAGTGCCTTGATCCATAACAGAACTAATTTGCTTTCTTTACAGACCGCTGGCCTTGAGGAATGAAGGACCAGAAGTTTCCCAGGCCACAGAGACCAGCAAGTCTGTTTGAAGTTGCCTCAGATTTCTGATTAACGCAGCAATTTTTTTAGCAAAATGTTTTCCTTTTTTAAGGTCATACAACTGACTTTACTAACTTCCTTTTGTGCATCTGTAGACCTTGTCTTCCTTTGCAGAAACAACACAGTTCCTCCTGCCCTTCATGAAACAGATGCTGGACCTCCTCATACAACCCCCAAGCCAAGACAATGCCCCTAGCTGGCACCATCAAGTCTGTCCCTAATCGAGAAATGTCATAGCCTACTGTTCTCCCTTTATTGCTTAACTACCCTAAATCCCTTTTTAAAAACCCCAGAGCCAGGCAGAAGCCTTGGAGTTGGGTTTTGGACAAGAGTCTGCCTTCTCCCCCAGGTTGCCGGACTCCTGAATTAAGCTCAAATTCCTTTCCAGTCAAAACTTGTCTCTTGGGGCACCTGGGTGGCTCTGGGTTAAAGCCTCTGCCTTTGGCTCAGGTCATGATCTCAGGGTCCTGGGATGGAGCCTGGCATCGGGCTCTTTGCTCAGCAGGGAGCCTGCTTCTTCCTCTGCCTCTGCCTGACTCTCTGCCTGCTTGTGATCTCTCTCTCTCTGTCAAATAAATAAATAAAATCTTTTAAAAAAAAAATTGTCTCTTGAGTATTTGCCTTTCAAGTGACGGGAAGTGGAACTTGGGGTTCAGTAACACAGGTATTCTGTAATTTTTCAGTTTGCTTATCTCAGGACATCCTCAGCCATCTCTATGTGATATGTGTGCGAGGAAATTGAGGCTTTGAGAGATCGTGTACCTGGCAAGTGACAGAGCAGAACTGTCAGATGTGTTTTACTCCGAAGCCTCTTATCCACTGTATATACACAGAACCACAAGTGCTTCTTGCCTACAAAGAAGGTCTGCTCTTAGGATCAGGAGTCCTGGGAAGACACAGGAGAGGCGCCTCCAGAAAGAGAATCATACCTGCTCCAGGTCTTTGAGCACCATCTCCTGCAACATCCTGAGAGCAAAAGTTATGATTGACAGGCTCCTGCTTCACTCTCGGGCTCTGAACTGGCTCTGTGAGTATAATCAACGCAGAGGACAGGGATAAGGGGGAGGGGGAGAGGTGAGAGATAACCTGAAAGAAATGGATTTTCCAGGTGGGATAATATTTATCTGATGAATGCCTTGGGCTACCGACCCGTGTTTAATGAAACTCTGATTTCAGGGCCACACCGAGTTTTCTATAAGGAAATGATTGGGCAGAAATGTGGTGAATATGTAAAGCAAAACCAATAATCCAAATACAACTGCGGTGACCTGTTTCGGAGGAGGGGCCGTGCCCGTGGTGTTGTAAATTTCAATTTCCTCTGTGTCCCCAGCTGTGAGGCAGAGGCAGCCCGTTGTGTGATCAGGCAACTGCATTCACCTCTTCAGTTTATTTTTCCCTGCAGGATAGGACAATGAAAATAAGAAAGTCAATTTTCTTTTCATCTCAGGCAGATTGAATTTTGCTAAACTAAAACAGGCTCCGGATAAGTAAAGGTCAGCCCAGCCTTGGATCTTTGTCTTCATTAACAAAAAAATCAACGCCAGCAATGTTGCTCCCAGCTCTTTTAAATAAAGATACTCGGAGATGCCATCAGCAGGCCCCAGTGAGGCGTGCATTACCTTGTCAAAATCATGGGCAGCTGAGGCGGGAGACAATTATTACTTATGTCAGTGTGTATCTATTTTTCATATGGCATGGTAAATATATTTCACCTCGTTAAATATCATCCTTAATATTAAGACTAGAAAAAATTACTTTCTGTAAAGAACAATGTGATCATTGTGCTATCCAGCTCTGCTTATTCAACTGTTTTGGGTCCTTCAGATATAGGAATGTCAACAAAGGAGGTCAGGTGAGACATGTTGCGCTACTTTTCTCTTTACTCAAGTTTTGCGCTATGTTAATAGTCTCTTAACGGCACAAAATATGTGCGGGATCTTCAGAGAGACTGCCTTAAAATTCTTTCAGCGAATGTAGACTGGAGAGGGTAGAGAAGGAGGAGTCAGGGAGAATGGTAAGGAGACTGCCATGATGGAATGGTAGGGAGCGATGGAAACAGAAAGATGCAAAGGAGACGACAGCTTGTTTCAGAGGCAGTTTCTGTGCTAACCACACGGTAGGATCAGGAAAAAGGAAATACAGACAAAAATAGAAAATGAGGAGGCACCTGGGTGGCTCAGTGGGTTAAAGCCTCTTCCTTCGGCTCAGGTCATGATCTCAGGGTCCAGGGAGCCTGCTTCCCCCTCTCTCTGCCTGCCTCTCTGCCTACCTGTGATCTCCCTCTCTGTCAAATAAATAAATAAATAAAATCTTTTTTTAAAAAAAAAAGGAAATGAGGTAATAAGAGCTTATTGCATAGGGACTCAATAAACATTTGCTAAATGGAATAGAATTTAGCAGCTCATCAGATACAGAAGTTAAAGCTGATTTTAAGTTTCAAGTTTATATGACTAGAATATTGGTGGTAGCGACAAAGAGAAAGTTCAGGTTTAGGAGTAGGTAGAGACCAAAGCTTGCTTTTAACTAGTTGGCTTCACAATAGTTGTGAATTTATTTGTGCAATTATTATTGCACAAATAATAATTTGTTTATTTCTTTATAAAAAAGAAATATAGTTGCAATTATTGGTGCAAATCAAAACTATATATATATATTTATTTCTATTTATATATATATAAATAAATAACACACACATTATAAATCATGAGGTGTCATTATAACACCAACCAGATACCTTTAATGAGATGTCATTACAACATGTAAATATGGTCTCCATGTTTAAGAAATTGGGCAGGAAAAAAAGAAATTGGGCAGAAATTTTTAATACACTAAGCTCTTTTTAAAACATCAACTAAAGGGCACCTAGGTGGCTCAGTCAGTTAAGTCTCTGCCTTCCACTCAAGTCATGATCTCAGGGTCCTAGAATCAAGCCCTGCAATGAACTCCCTGCTCAGAGGAGAGTCTGTTTCTCCCTCTCCCTCTGCCCCTCCCTACCACTCACGTTCTCTCTGGCTCTCTCTCAAATAAATAAATAATAAATTAAAACGTCAACTAAAAATCAGAGTGTCATCTGCTAGATGGTACGGTAGAAATAAAACCCAATGGTTATGTAGACAAAGGGTATTCTTTGCTATCATTTTTTTCCCAGCCCATGAAACTATTTTCAAGAATAAAATGATGTTTTAGGATAACACATCATTCAGAGTCCTGTTGGGAAAATTAAAACCACATTCTGTTTCAACAGAATTAATTTAACAAAAAGAATTCATAAGGTTATTACAAGGTCTTCAAGTAAGAAAAAGCTAAACTTCTCAGACCCAGAAAGGAAGGTCACATCTTCTAACAAGGGAGGCTCAAAGAGACCTGAGATTCTCAGCTTCACCTGTGTCCACCTAGATGAGTCCATTCTACCATGTAGGCTCTTAGTCTTTTCAAATCAGTGCCCTTTCTTGAATTAGTGAAACTGTAAATTCAACCTCATTTGTAATTTTACAACATGCACTACAATTAAATTATGGTTTGATTTTCAGTGAGATTAGATCCACTCACTGAATCTCAGGACATCTGAGTAGCTCAGTGGGTTAAAGCCTCTGCTTAGGTCATGATCTCAGGGTTCTGGGATTGAGCCCCACATCAAGCCCTCTGCTCAGCAAGAAGCCTGCCTCCCCCTCTCTCTCTGCCTGTCTCTCTGCCGACTTGTGATCTCTCTCTCTCTGTCAAATAAATAAAATCTTAAAAAAAAAAATCCACTGAATCTATCCAGAGATAGATTATTTCTATGAGTTTTAAAAAATTGCTTTTATTAAATATAATGTTGTACAACATAGTAAAAATTAAACAAAGACATCAAACATTAAAAAAAACTGTGTTGTAGTGGGAGTTTTTTGAGGTTGGCTTATAATGCGTTTTCCTTTTTTCTAAAAGGAGTCATCATTTATAAGAAAATAGTGTATCAGAGCCCAAAAACACTAAACCATTTAATTTGTTTATAATTTTTTAATTTGTTTATAAATTAAAGACTAGAGATTTTTGAAATTCCTTGCTTGGAAGTCTCATTGCCTTTACCATCAAACTTAACTTGTGGCTAAGAAAAAAAAATTGAAACTATGAATGCTGATAAACGTTAACTAGACTTACCATAGTGATCATTTTACAATATATACAAATATCTAATTATTATGTTATACACCTGAAATTAATATAATGTTATATATCAATTATACCTCAATTTAAAAATTTTTAATATTAACAATTCAACTAAAAAAAAAAAACCTTACCTGGTGGTGATAAAGCATTTTTACAAAAACAGCAGTTCAGTTTTCCTTATATAGCAAGTGAAGGGAATCAGGTATATTATTGCATGAGTTAATTAACATTCCCCACATTCTCTGGCATCCAGACCAAGTAGAAAAGAGGACTGCTCAGGAAAGGGGTTAAGGCAAAGTAATAAGGAAGCAAAAAAAGAATAAAAAAACTAGATGTTGAGAGCTAAACTTCAAAATGAAAGCATGAAACCTGGTTTCATGCAGACTCTTGCTGACAATTACAGTAAGAATTGCCAAGTAATCCTGAATGATCAGAAACAAGGGCCATTCAAGTGGTCTTGTGTCAAAGGAAAACATTTTGTAGAAGATTCTTGGTTAGCGGAAAAATTCTGATGGAACTTTCTGGTGGCTGTATTTTTAAAATTTAGGCTCTCTAGGAAATTCTCTGCTTGATAATTAAGTTTAGGGATTTTGAGCAGTAAAAGAGGCAGGAAAACAACCTTCTTTAAAAGAGAAACTGGGATTCAAAATTGCATATCCTTCCTCCAGGTTAAATGACATATTCTTAATTCTGGAGATAGTAATCCTCCTAGAAAGAGCAATCTGTCCAGTGACAGCTATTCTGAAATCCTAAATGAGAAGGAAATAAATGGAAATGGGTCCCACTCTCAATGTTTGTCACTCTTGGAAAAGTAGAAAATTTAGCAGATTCAAAAAAAAAGTAAAACCTTCACATTTTCATTTTCTTGCATTTACCCTTAATGTCAGCTTCTTGGTAGCAAGATCTTTTTCATTAAAAAAAAATTATCAGTTGGGACCTCTGGGTGGCACAGTCAGTTAGGCGTCTGATTATGTTTCAGCTCATGTGGTGATCTCGGGGTCCTGAGATTGAGCCCCCCATCAGGCTCCGCACTGGCCATGGAGTCTGCTTGAGATTCTCTCTTCCTCTCCCTCGGCCCCTCCTGCTCATGCTCCTTCTCTCCTCTCTCTCTCAAATAAATAAATCTTTTTTTTTTCTTTTTTAAGATTTTATTGATTTATTTGACAGAGAGAGATACAGCAAGAGAGGGAACACAAGCAAGGGGAGTGAGAGATGGAGAAGTAGGCTTTACACCAAGCAGGTAGCCTGATGCAGGGCTCGATCCCAGGCCCCTGGGATCATAACCTGAGCTGAAGGCAGGTACTTAATGACTGAACCACCCAGGTGCCCCAATAAATAAATCTTAAAAAAGAATTATCAGTTAGTACTTTGTTGCATTTTCTTTTCTTACATTTGCAATCATGTGAAATACCTAGAATTAACTCACCTTACTGTTGGTGTGATTTGGAGTTTGGCTATATCACCATTGTTTGGATCAGTGTTACCAGATGCCTTAATGCGTTCAGGCTGCTGTAACAAAATAACATAAACTAGGTAGTTTGTAAACAACAAAAATTTATTTCTCACCATTCTGGAGGCTGGGAATTCCAGGATCGTGGCACCAACAGATTCAGTCTGGTGAGAGCTCACATCCTGGTTCACGGATATCATCTTTCCATTGGATCCTCACATGGCAGAAGGGGTGAGGGATGTCTCTGGAGGTGTCCTTGTAAGTGCACTAATCCCATTCATAAGGGCTCTACTCTATTACCCAATCACCTCCCCAAAGCCCCACCTCTTAATAGATCACCTGGGCGATTAGGATTGCAACATACGGATTCGGTGGAGGGGGGGTGACGTAGGCATTCAGACCATAGCACTAGATCGCACGCCAGTGAGTGCTCAGCTGGCAAGATACACCTTTCAAATCCTCACTTAGAAACTACAACCCCCATCCACCTGGCCCAGAAATAACCATGTCCTGGCAACCTATGGATGTGTATCTTCATCCTTGTTAAAGCTGGATCCCGACTTTCTATACCCTCCCAGGAGGAGCTCATGAGCACTGAAAGCCAGCTGTGGACAAGACACTGTCTCTGCAGATTCAAAGAGAAGGCACAGCACCTGTCCTCAAGATGTTCAAAGTCTTCTGAGGGGAGAGAAAAGACTGTGCAATGAAGTAAGAGCTAAAACAAAGGGTTCCTGGGTTCTGGAGAGAGCACAGTGCAGGACAGAGGATGGAGTGGGATGGGGAAGGCAAGTCAGAAAATATTTTTTAAGATATACAGTCTGATTCTTGAAACATGAATCTTGTAAGGTAGATGACAAAGAGTGAGAATATTAATACCAAGAGCTGACACAAATGGGAGCAAATGCCGGGAACCTGCTAAGTGAGTTTTAAGCAGTACTACATTCAATACCTAACATTGCTATGAGGGAGACATTATTATTATTATCCTTAGTTTATGGATAAGGAAACGGAAGCTCAGAGGGGTAAGTGATAGAACATCGAAACCCAGGCTACCCGGGTCCAACACACCTGTGCTTATTAACCCCCTGGGTCTTGCCTTCTGTGTAGTAGGACAGAGGGCATTGCTCCATGGGTCTTTTGCAAAGACTTTGAAGATCAGATAAATCTTTCAGCCCATCTCCTCATTGTTCCTGTGTTCTACACACGGACAATGAGATGAACACAGAAGTCTAGAACCTATCCTATCCTTAGGGATCTGCTGCCACCAGGATCTGTCAAACAAGACAGAGAACTCCACTGTCCAGTAGAACTTTCCACAATGATGGCAACATTTCATAACTGTACTTGTGATGCAGTAACCAACTACCTGAGGAACTGAATCATTCATCCTATTTAATTTTTACACAATTTTAACTTAAATAGCCACATGGGGCTGGTGGCCGCAGTATTGAATATCATAGATAGAGAGCATTCGAGTTGGAATGAGCCACAAATCATTATTTCCTGTGAACTGTAAACACGTGGTCCCTGCTCCCAGAAGCTTTATAGCCCAGGAGAGGGACTAGCAATCACACGTTCACAGTACTATGTATTCACAATTGCTAAGTGTACTATGATAAGGAGGTTGAAGGTACTGTGGGAGCTTGTAAAAGGAGGATTTTACCTGGGCTAGGGAGTCAGGAAAGTGCACAGTCAATCCAAGAAGCAAGGAGTAATTTCAAATGACCCAGCTCAGTAACCACCTGTTACCCAAATAGAACAGAAAAAAAAAGAAAAAGGCTCTTGCCACAAGCCAGCAGATGAGGGGACCCACAGTCAGGCATCTATATCCTACTCCCAGGGCACAGTTGCCCCTTCTCTGATAGACAGCCATTTTGTAGGACAAAGATTTTACAGTATCTTTATAGCAAATAACTTACTGACCCGTTTATGACTTTTGCCAGAATAGCCAGTATTTTCTACTTTGCTCAGCCTATGCTGACAAAGGACTCTACTGAAATACTCTTTAAAATCAAGGCAACAGAAGACTCCAAAGTTGGACAAGTTGAATATGGAAACAGAACAGAACAGATTTTGCGTGATTACTTGAAATTTTTCAAGTATTTCAAAGATAACTTGAAATTTTTTATAATGCACCCTTCATTTTCCCTCACAGTAGCTACAAAAATTGGCTCATTTGAGTACCAGTCCTATTTGAATGGCAGCAACATTTCAAATCTTCTTAAAAAAAAAAAAAACTAAAATACTTTTTATTTTGAAGTATGCGCTACAGATATATTTAGATTTTAAGCCTAAGCACAATAACTTAGAAATGATTTGGCATACCCAAAAAAAAAAAAAAAAGCCAACATAAAGACTGAATTTGGGGAAGAAGAAGAAAAAAAAAGCATGTTGACCCTAAAGCAAAACTAATACTCACATTTAAAATAAAGAACCTCACGCATAAGAAGGAACAGAACTGTTGAACTATTTATTGTGAAGGAGAACTGTGAACGCTCCCACTCCAAAATGCAAACCTAAACTTATGCTGATGCTTATTCAACACTTTTCTGAGACCCATGGCTATTCACAGAAGAAGGGGAGCTTCTAAGTTTCCAAGGGATCCACTTCAGGCTTCTCTCTAATACAGTTGTCCTGGATTAAGTGGAATTCACCTCATAAAAACTAAGCCCCTCCACCCTCATCAGACTGAGCAAGTTCCTCACCTGCTAAGGGTAGGCTGTGCAAAGTGACTTCCTTCCATCACAAGAGAGAAAACTGGAAAATCATAAAACATCCGATAAATCCCAACTGAGGTCATTCTACAAAATTCCTGACCAATACTCTTCAAAATGGTCAAGGTTATCAAAAACATGTTATATCTGAGAAACTACCCAGCCACGAGGAGCCTCTGGAGACGTGACAACTAAGTGTAATGTAGGATCCCCAGTGGGATCCGGAAACAGAAAAAAAGGACATTAGGTTAAAAAAAAAAAAAAGAAAATCTGAACAAAGTATGGCATTTATTTATAATAGTATCAATATTGATTCATTAACTGCAACAAATGCACACCAATAGGGGAAACTGGGTGTGAGGTCTATGGAAAATCTCTGCACTATTTCTGCAATTCTTCTCTATGGTTAAACTATTCTAAAATATAAAGCATATTAAGATTTCATTTATTTATTTGTCAGAGAACGAGCACGCACAAGCAGGGGGAGCAGGAGAGGGACAAACAGACTCCCCATGCAGCAAGGAGCCCAACGCAGGACTCCATCCCAGGACCTTGGGATCATGACCTGAGCCGAAGGCAGGTGCTTAACCAACTGAGCCACCCAGGGGTCCTTACAAAGTGTTTTTTTTAAAAGCCTTAAGCACCTATGACTATAGGAATGTGACTGCTTTCTCTGGTGCAAAGGTAAAGAATTGGGGTCGGAGGGGGTGTGGTTATAGGGCCACCTGTGGCCCAGAGGGTCTCTTGAAGGGAATTCTCTAGATCTGGATCTGTAAGCACTATTTTTATAAGACTTATTTATTTATTTGAGAGAGTGTGCGTGCAAATGTGCCGAGTGTGGAGAGGGTAGAGGGAGAGGGAACCTCAGGCAGAATCCCCACTGAGCACAGAGCCCGATGCAGTGCTCCATCCCAGGACCCTGAAATCACAACCTGCGCTGAAACCAAAACTCGAGCGCTCAACCAACTGAGCCAGCCAAGCGCCCCTGTAGGCACTATTTTATCCACGAGCCTTTGTGGCGTGAGGCTGATGTGCAGCTCCAGAAAGGTGCTTTCCGGCTAC
>CM053617.1:53735676-53755000 GCA_028646535.1 Procyon lotor
CTATTTTATTTAGGACTCCCATGTGCTGGATCGCGGGGGACACAGAGCCCAAGGAGCCTTGGTGGTCTGGACCTGTCTGCTGTGTCCTGGATTCAGCTGACTCCTGCGGGCCCAGAGCCACTGTACCCAGCAGTGAATAAAACGTCTCCGCCCAGGAAATGAGAGACAATTCCATGTTTGACAACCCCTGGAGCCTCTATCTGGGATTGCCTCTCCTTCAACATGCGGACTTCGGGGCCACTTGTCCCGTCACCAGCTTTCTACCCATCCAACCCTCTGGTGCAGAGATCTGACCTGCCATGTGTCCTCATCAGCTTTGGCTGCCATAACAAAACACCACAGACTGCATGACTTAAACAACAGACATTGATTTCTCACATTTTGGAGGCTGGAAGTCCAAGGTCAAGGTGCCGGTAGGGTCAGTATCTGGTGAGACGGCTTTTCCTAGCTCAGAGACAGCCATCTTCTCCCTGTGCCTTCACATGGCTTTTTCCCTGAGCTTGTATGGGGAAGAAAAGCAAGATCTCTGGTGCTTCTTCCTCTTATAAGGGCACAAGTCCTGCTGGATTAACACCTACCCTTATGAACTCATTTAACCTTAATTACCTCCTTAAAGACCCTAACTCCAAATACAGTCCTATTACAGGTTAGGGCTTTGGCCTATGAATTTTGGACAGGCACAATTCAATCCATCAACACAGAAACATAGGATAAGTAATTTTAATAATGTAATAGAAAAATCACTAGCTTTGGAGTAAGAAATGCTGAGTTTGAAACCAAGCTTACTACAGGTGTCATAGAACACAGGCCACTCGCCTTCTCTGTTTCTAGTATGAAAAAATGAGGATAAAAGTCGATGCCTATAAACCAGAGTTATCATGAAGGTAAAATGTGACAAAGCGTGTGAAAATTCGCTATACTGGTTAGCAGCCCTCAGTTATAATAAATTATGGCTCCACTGGTTCTGGAAATAAGTGCTGCAAAACTGGAGGATTCAAAAGAGAGAGTAACAGATTCCGATGGTGCTTCGGTCCATAGAGCAACCAGGACTAGCTCCGGGCGACCCAGAGTGTGACCAGCTGTGCCCTTTCTGTATCTCTGCAACCCCGGAAGAATGCAAGCTGCTGCCCCGTCCTAGCATCTTCCTGTTCAAAGCTCAGTCTGGGAAAATCTGCCCCCTATAGCCTTTACCACCGCTGATGGAGGGAATTTCAGAAATTAGATTGAGGCCACTGAGTGCTGCTCATTTCCTGGACCCAAGCTTCTAGCTTCTAAAACTGGGACCTTCAGTTAAGGACTAATCAATGAAAAAAAAAAAAGGACTAATCAATGAATGGATCAGAGCACCCTCCCCTCCCCCCCGCTGGTGACCAGCGTTTTTGCTTTGTATGGATAAATTTCCATAATGAAGGAGATTTTCTTTGATCCGAGCAAATCCTTTATCTCTAAGGCCATGTAGTCCTCCGGAGCAGAGCCAGGACCCCGACCTGGCCTCCTAGTGTACAGCTGTTCAATGTATCTTACAAATAAATAGTATTGAGCACGAGCTGTGCTGGGTCCCAGGAAAACAACCAAGGACCAGCCAGATATTGCTCCTGTCATCGCGGAGCTTACCCTCTGAGAGGAGACCAATATTCATCAACTAATTACACCTATTTTATTAAGGTTTATTATATGCCATTTATTAAATTTTATTTAAAAATAAAACTGTTACTTTCAGAGGTCTGTGGTGTCACGGGGGATGGAGGCGGCTGGCCCTGAGGGCCTAAGTGACACGCAAGCCGGAATCTGGAGGATGAGTACCAGCTAGCTAGGGGGGGTTGGCGAAGGAGGAGAGAAGTGGATCTGAGAGAGGCTCCCATGGTCGGGGGAAGCGTGGCAAGCACGAAGCAAAAAGCAGGGTGGTGTGGCCGGTGTGCAAAGATGGGAGGTGGAGTGGGGGCAGGGGGCTGGAGAGGCAGGCAGTGGAAAAGCTGTACAGGTGCAAACAATTTATGTTACAAATTTTTATTTAATCTAGGAGCAATGAGAAACCCTCAACACGTTTTAAGCTGGGGAAAGGAAATGACATGATTGGATTTGCTTTTTTGGATAGATCCCTTTGCTTCTAATAGGGACCACTGTTTAGTTTGGGGGATTGTCGATGGATGAGATCCATATTAAGAGGTTCTGGTGGCCATCCTGGCCAGAGACCATTGCAGCCTGGACTAGGGGAGCGTGAGCGGAGCATCACTGATTCATCAGATATTTACTAAGTGCCTCTATAAGCCAGGTTCTGCGTCAGGGGCTGGAAATAAACAGAGGTCGAAAGGGTTGAGCAGTTAAAGATAAAATAGACAGGACAGGTTTATGCCTGGACATGGAGAGCAAGAAGAGAAAGATGCTACAAGTCATTTCTGAGCCCCCAACTCATCAAATAGAGTGGATAGTGGAATCAAAGAGGCCCATGTCTGAGGGGAAAGATGGGGCATTTGGACCTGGACCTTTTAAGTTTGCGATGCCTTTGAGACCTTGTGGGGAGATATCAGTGGGACAGCAGGTGCTGTGAGTCCACGGCTTGGTGGGGGGGGGGGGCGAGCGAGAGGGGCGGGGGGGTCGTGTGTGTCACTGGCATACAGGAGGTAACAGAAGCCACGGGCTCAGGGGGATCTCTCAGGGCGAGTGTGTGAAGTGTGAGAAAAAAGCAGAGCTTGGGGCTAACCCCCAAAGAACAGCCAGCCCTTAATTTCTGAGGTTAGAGGAGGATGAACCTGGAAAGGAGTCCCTCAAAAGGAGTAGAAGAGAGATAAAAGGAAAACTTGCAGAGTGTGGGGCCACGGCAACATGGAGCCAAGAACCCCAGAACTGGATCAACAGTGGAAAATTCTGCTGATGGGTCGGTCAAGTGCAAGGAGGCCTGGAAACTATTTCTTGTTTTGTAACATGAAGACCACTGATCATGGCAGTGAGAGCAAGCACAGGGTGGGGAAGCGACCATGACCAAATGGCAGGAGGAAGAGCAGTGAAGGACACTGAGAATATAAGAAAGTCCCAGACATTTGGCCATGAAGAACAGAGGAAGATTCAGGGTACTTCCTGGGTAATTTTCCTACTATGATGCATAGCTTTGCTTTGGCTCTGATGTTCTAGGGTTTCTATTTCTATATTCCCCGGCCCACAAAAAACACATGCGCTCAGACCTCCAGGTGTCACAGAGGGAGCCATAGGACTCAGCTCAGAACATCCACCCTGGCTCTGAAACACGGGTGAATATACTGCACTTGTCAATATACTTCAGGGAATAGTCCCTGAGAAGGCGGTGGGAAGGCGGTGGCCCATACTCAGGAAGCTGCTTGGCAGAGTTCCAAGGATGAGAAGAAAATCTCTTTATTAACAAAATTGCTACTCGGTGTAATGTTTCCATATGAGCAAATGTTTCTGTTAATGCAGTTGCATTCACAAGTAACAAATCCACTGTTTTACGGGACAAGCGATGGTGACAGATCTGTGTTCCTAAATACTTCGCTTCATTAACTGAAGCTGTCTCCCTCCTTAAGCATTAATTCACTGAATCCTGCTACTTGGATAAACTGCCTGAAGCAGACATATATTCCTTATGATCCCACAAAACTTGCTTCTCTATAGCTCCATGTTGTTTTATTGTACGAGCTTTATGGCGGTAAAAGGTTGCAAACTGTCGTTTGTTACTTCTTGCTGGCAGTAATTTAGCATCTAATGAGCAAAACTCCCAAGCCCCCCGGGGCAGTGCAGCAGCTCAGGAGCTAAGACTACGGGCACAAGTGAAGGGTTTCACAAAGGAAGGAAATGTGGCTCAGACATGGAAATCAGGCTAAGAGCCTTCCATGTGTGCTTGGGAAAGAAATACAAGGAAGCAACTTTAAAGGCAGATTATTGATGGATGTTGATGAGACTGAAGAGGGGAAGCTGATGTCTTTTTTTTTTTTTTAAAGATTTTATTTATTTGACAGAGAGAAGAGAGATCACAAGTAGGCAGAGAGGAAGGCAGAGAGAGAGGGGGAAGCAGGCTCCCCGCCGAGCAGAGAGCCCGATGTGGGGCTCGATCCCAGGACCCTGAGATCATGACCTGAGCTGAAGGCAGAGGCTTTAACCCACTGAGCCACCCAGGTGCCCCGAAGCTGATGTCTTAATAGTAGTAAGAATCAAGTAAAAATCATAATATTGATGGTAGTCCCCATTTATCAAAGGTCCCGTACCATATCCCCAGGCACTATGCTCAAGGCTTTGCAAAATGATCTCATCTGATCATTATGGCAATCTCGTGAATGGTTCAAATAATCTAACTGCCCTGAACTTCAGGTTATTAATCTGCAAAATAAAAATTATAATGATGACTAGCATCACAAAACTAACTTCAAGTGTTAGAGACAGATTTTTAAACCCAGATACATCTGACCCATGAGAACAAATGTGCCAGGGACTAGACTAGAAATAAAGTAGCTGAGATTTTTCCTACACGGGGCTACAAATAAATGAACTGTGTGCTTCCAGATCAGAAGGGTAAAATAACTTTTTCTAAGTTTCATATCTATACAGAAAATGAGGAATTTGTGGACTAAGTGATTTCTCTCCCCCTTTCCAGAATTAACACTAATTATCCTCATTGCCTCCCTGCCCAGAAATTGCCTGAATTGTGGTATGTAACTAGCAATAGTCAGTTTTAAGACACAGTTCAGTTCGTCCTTGAGGCACCTGGGTGGTTCAGTCAGTTAAGAATCTGCCTTCGGCTCAGGTCATGATCCCAGCGTCCTGGGATTCATCCCTGGATCCTGACTCCCTGCTCAGTAGGGAGCCTACTTCTCCCTTTTCCTCACCATCCCCTGCTGCTACCTGCCCCCACTTGTGCTCTCTTTCTCTCTCTCTCAAATAAATAAATAAAATCCTTCCAAAAAAATAAAAAGACACAGTCCATGCTATTTCAGGAATAGAAGAGATAGCTTGTGCCACAATCATTGTGAGAGTGAAAGATTCGGTAAACCTTTAAGTGTCAGCTGCACAAATCACACATCCATCTTCTCCTCTCAGCTCTAGCCAACTGATAACAGAAATTTAAAAACAAGAAGCAAATAAACATGCAATTGATTTCTGTGCCAACTTTGCTACCGGTAAAGCTGTAATGGAGAACGTTTTGTGACCACCACCTCCTCCATCTCCAATCTTGTACTTTTATTATTTTAACAACAGTACTGAGGTACAATTAATATAAAATAAACAATACATATCTAAGGTATAGAAGTTGAAAAAACTGGACGTATGTACACACCCATGAAGCCCTCAACACAATCAAGACAATGAGCATATCCAAAAACTTCCAGGTGCCGCCTTGTCATTCCTGCTGCCCCTTCCTTCCCATACCCGACCCCAGGTAACCACTGGTCTGCTCTCTATTACTACAGTTGAGTTTGCATTTTCTAGAATTTCATCTAAATGGGATTATAAAGAATATGCTCTTTTTGCCTGGCCTCTTTCCCTTCGTGTAATTTTATTTTGAGATTCATTCCTGTTTTAGTGTATATCAATAGTTTATTCCTTTTAATCACTAAGTATTCCATTGTATGGCTATAACAAAGTTTTTTTATCCATTCATCTACTGATGGACATTTAGATTGTTTCAGTTTGGGGCTATTACAATTAAAATTGCTTGTATACAGTCATTGTATGGTTAATGTTTTCATACCTAGGAATGGAAAGGATCCTATGATACATATTTAATTTTTTTAAGGAACTGCCAGACTACGTTCCAAAGTTTGTGTGCATTATTAATAACAGTGCCTGAGACTTCCCACTCCCCCACAACCTCAGCAACACTTGGTAGAGTCAATATTTTTTTTAAGGTGTTTTGTTTTTGTTGGTTTTTTTTTTTTTTTTTTTTTTTTGAGGGGGTTGCTGGGCAGGGGTAGAGGGAGAGGGGGAGAGAGAAGCTCAAGCAGGCAGGCTCCACACTCAGTGAGGAGCCCAACGCAGGGCTCCAAATCAGAACCCTGAGATCATGACCTGAGCCGAAGAGTCAGATACTTAACCAACTGACCCACCCAGGGGCCCCTAGTCAATGTTTTTTATTTTAGCAATTCTAATAGGTTTCTCACTGGGGTATGATAATGATGTTGAGCAAATTTTCATGCCCTGATTTTATATCAGTATATTCTCTTTGGTGAAGTGTCTGTTCAAATCTTTTCCCCCCACCTTTTTTTTACCCAGTTTTATTGAGATCTAATTGACATATGACATTGTGTAAATTTAAGGTACACAACATGATTCGATATGTATATATAGTACAAAATGATAACACAACAGGGTTAGTTAACACACCGATCACCTCACACGGTTACAGTTTTTTTCTGTATGGTGAGAATTTCAACTTCACCTTTACCCATTTCCCCACCCCTAGAACCTCCCACCTCACCTGTTCTGTTTCTGTGCGTTAATTTTTTTTATGATCCTGCATCTCAGGGAATCCTGGGTGGCTCAGTTGGTCGGGCATCTGCCTTCAGCTCAGATCATGATCCCGGGGTCAGGCTCCTTGCTCAGCTGGGAGCCTGCTTCTCCCTCTGCCTGCCACTTCTCCTGCTCATGCTCTCTCTCTGTCTGACAAATAAATACACAATAAAATCTTTTAAAAAAAAAAAAAAAAGATTCTGCATCTCAAAGTGAGATCATACGGTACTTGTTTTTCTCTGCCTGATTTATTTCACTTAGCTTACCACACTCAAGGTCCATCCATACTGTCTAGATTCACAGGATTTCCTTCTTTTTATAGCTGAATAATATTCCTTTGTATGTATACAGAGTTTCTTTAACCATTCTTCTGTCAATAGACACTTACTTAATTCCTAAAAGTCTTTGAGGAAAAAAAATAGAACCCAAAATTTTATTCCCAGCCAAGTTACCATTCTAGTAAAAAAGTCAACATTCTCAAGCACGCAAGAAACCTAGAAATATAATCCCCATGAGTCTCTCTAGAAGGTGACTTTCTAGAAGATTCTCAAGGGCAAATTTTAACCAATTAAGAGATGAAGAGAGAAATTATTTTGAATTTAGTCTAATTAAGTAAAGGGATAAAACCAAAATAAATATAGGGATTTCAGTTACAGAACAGAATATAAATGTTTCATAAGCTCTGACACAGGGTATTTAATAGAACAAAGTTAAAATAGGAAGAAGGAGAAAAAATGGAACATAGTGTATGCATCTTGGTAAATGGTAAATGGTAATAGAAGTGTATGTCAAAGTCTAGGAAGAGTCCAGATTTTACATTGTTTGCACACTAACAACTTCTTCTGCCAAAGTTTCATGGATGCTTACAGAAAACCCCGAGTCCGAGGCAAAGCAGCATGAGCTTCAAGCTCACATCAGCTCCTCTTGTGCCCCAAGTCCTAAAGGTACAATGCAGAGCAGCCTGAAGAATTGCTGTGCCTGCAATGTCTCTATATCATAGCTGAGAAACCAGAATTTAGAAAACCTCAGTCTTTTATAAGAGGTCTGTTAGCAAATCTGCCCAATATTTGCTTAAGCAGCAAACAAATCCTCCTTCTGCCCTGGACAGTGACACTAACTTGGATACAGCCCAAGTTTATTTGCCATATAAACATCCTTGAAAAGACTGTCCCAAACCAGGGGTGCCTGGGTGGCTCAGTGGATTAAAGCCTCTGCCTTTGGCTCAGGTCATGCTCTCAGGGTCCTGGGATCGAGCCCCGCGGCGGGCTGTCTGCTCAGCAGGAAACATGCCTCCCCCTCTCTCTCTGCCTGCCTCTCTGCCTACTTGTGATCTCTCTTTCTCTGACAAATAAATAAGTAAAAACTTTAAAAAAAAAAAAAAAAAAAAGACTGTCCCAAACCAAAGCTGACATAGGTATGCAGAAACTCAGAGACCCATAGATATTATTGTTCCTCGACCATATAGAACTACTTAAATGATTTGTGAAGAAGTTGAAGTATATTGATTTCACTCTTGTTCATTACAAGGAGTCAGTGGTACTAGCTAAAAATCATGAGAGTAAATATAACGAAACTGCCCACAGATAGACTTACAACATGAGAAGTAAGAAATGCAGCATCATTTGTAAAAGTAAAACATATACTTAATCTTGAAGTTTCAGCAGAAACTTCAGCCTTGTGGAAGCCTTCTCAGAACATCAGACCAGTTTTGTTGTCCTTAGTAACAACTCCCATAGTTGCCCATGCCACCCAGCTAGTTAGTGGTGGAACTGGGATTCAGGCCTCACAGGGCTGGAGCTGACCTCTGCACTCTTCAATTGCTCGGCCCTCCTGGCAACTTGCTGGTGCATCTAATTATATTGCATTCACATCTGATTATACAGAATTTTATTTTGTCCTCTACATTTTCATAAATACAACCCTTAATTCTGCAATACTCTTGTAAGATACCCTGAGACATAGGTTACATTTCCTGACCATGGTCCCCAGGACCTATCATCAGACAAGTACCCTCTAAAATCATTCAATACATGATACTGAACACAAATGAACATTTGGGGAGCTGAAATAAATGCAGATCAACCACACTACCTTGCAGCACACAAGTAACAGATTGAAGGAGAAAAGTCAGGACTGACCCTCTCTCCTGGTCCCAAGCACTGGATCGTTATCTGTCTCTAATGAATTATGTGTGAAATCTCTGAGGTTATATGAGAAAGTTAGACACAGACCTTGAAATAGCTTTAAAGAGTGAATAATGCATGCTCTTTATTGAATGCATGAGAATAAGGAATGCAGAAAATTGGACAAAAGAGGTCAAACTCCCAGTCCCTGCAAAGATGATGTATTCTATCTTCTTACCAATAAATGAATCACTAGTCATTATGTATTTTTAAGCATCTAAATAACAACCCAGGGATTCTATTCTCTGATCATGTCGTTGCAAACCACTCTTCCTAATCATGTGCACAGCTCCCTAGGTAAGTGATGTTATGGATTTGTGCACCCTTTTGAAAAGTGGGTGCCGCAGCAGTAGTTCCTCTAAAACTGACCACCATGTTGCAATTAAACTACACCTCACCATCTTGATGACAGTCTGTGCTGCTGAAGCCAGGACAGAGGTGGCTCTGAGGAAATGGAATCTTTGACAGCATAATTTTAACACTGTCAAATTATTCAGCTTTTTTTCATAAAAGTCACTTAAAACTTCACACGGATATTACTTTTGCCATCAAATATCACTTTGGGAGAAGTTAATAATTTAGGAACTTTTACATATTTTTTTCAAAAGATTAATGTAACAAATATATGAGGCAGCATAGCCAGATAGCCCCATCACCCTGTCACCCTGCCGGTTTCGTGGGATTGGCCTCACCAAAATATGGCATCCCAGAGAAGCAGGCAGCAAAGAAAGAGGCACTCCCAGTAATCTGGAGGCTAGGGAGTCAGCAGCAGCTTTGCAATGGCTTAGGAGGATGCTGTGACTTTTACTTGGAAAAGATCATTTTTCTATCCAGGAATAGTCTTATCATCTATTTTAAAACTTAAACAAGCAAACAAAAACATGTGGTCATTGCAAAGACTTCACTCTTTGGGTTGAACCTCATTGACAAGGGAAATTTATTTTTGATGTGATGACAGTGATTATGATAATGACAACAAAAACTGAGTTGATGGAGTGCTCATCATACAGCACATTTTAACCACACTTTATAGATGTGAAAACTAAGGCACTGAATAAGTTAGCTAAAGTCACACGGCTAGTATGAGTTATAGGCACTATAACCATGACACTTTACTGGTTCCTAGCAACAGCTACCAATGAAGTACATTCGGGGTGGGGGGGGAATGCATGGTCAGCATTTTCTCATTTGTCCCTCACCAGAAAAAAAATGAGGTAGATCTTGGATTCTCATTTTCTGTATGAGGCAAATGAGGATTACAGAAATCAATAACTTGTCCAAAAACACACTGCTTTAATTACCTAACATTTAACTCTGTATGGACATAGTAAGTCTAGTACATTAAAGGGTACTTAATTTTGAGCATTTTCTGTAGGTTCGAATTCTCTGGTTTCTTCTAATGGTACCTCATTCCCAATCTGTCTCAACCTATGCAGTTAGAAGGGCGTGTGGGGCCCTAGTAGAAGTCTCCCAGCCTCAGGACCCCAACCATATGTGACTTGCCAACTGACAACCAGGCATCTCTGTAGAGACCCAGGGAGAATCTCAAAAAATGCCCCTGGGGGATGCAGATGCTGGGTGAGAGTGTGGCATTGGAGTTGGCTTCCCTGGGGCTCTGACTTTTCCATGCTACCTCCCATTGTCCAAATTACAGCTGTGAGGTGGAGGGAGAGGGGACTGAGTGTGCTGGGACACAATCCATCAAGCCTTTGTTTCCTGAGTCTCACACTGACAATTCTGTAATATATCCCATCTCTCATCTCCAATACATCTCTCACTCCTGGCATTATCTCCATGGCAACAGGCATGCATCCATGACCTTTAGGCTATATTTCTCTGCCTGTCTACTTATCTTAGGGTTAAATTTATTAGCCTATATTTGTCAGAACATGATAGTTTCCAGTACACTTTTGAATTACCTTAGTGATGAATCATGAAATTCCAGGAATCCAACTGCCCTCTTTTAAACTCATGCTACATAGCTGATCATCTGTGTGCAAACTTGAGCAAGTTAAGCCTCGGTGAAAGCCAGCCTCCTTCTTCATCTATACGGTGAAGATAGAAATATAAGAATGTTACTGGGATTGGATGGGATAAGGTATGAAAAATAAATCTAGAATAGTAATTGGTCTTTAGAAAGTGATTAGGGTTAGTGTCAACTTTGGAGAGCATGGGGTAACTTTGCATCCTTTTAGCTCTCATATAATGTGTTGATTAAATAGACATGACAGATTTGTCCCAGGCTTTTCCTCACAAAGGTTTCCAAAACTTTCCCCTCTTAGGAATAGTGATAATACCTTGCACAGTGCCATGCTCCAATTATGTTTCTAGCTGACTCCCATGGGTCATCTCAGAAGTGTGGTGGGGACATCCAGATTGGAGAATGAGAGAGTAGTGAGACACGTAGGTTAATAAACCAGCCAGACCAGACCGATCCGGGAAGCCATTTGGTGACTAAAGAGAATAATTGGCTTTAATTACCAAAGTGCCCCCCTTCTAAATTGCCTTTTTGTTTCAGAAAATGAGCTAGAAGAGATTGAAGGAAACCACCTCTTTCCTAACTTAGGCTCTCCAGGGATAGAATGAATGAAGCCCTTTCCTTGTCACACCACCAAACCGGGGGGCAGGAACGTCCAGTTTTCCTCCAGGAAACTTGAGGTAAGAGACCTAAGGGAGTAATCATGAATGTTCAGCTGCTCTATGAGAGGTGCCTCATCATGAGGCTGAAAATAGGATGAAATTCAGGCAAAACACCTGGATATGCATTAACAGGAACAAAGCCTCGTCTATAACAAACAGTGAAGTTGAAGCTTTTTGTGCTGTGTTTTTCAAACGTTGATCTACGCCAACAGACAACAAAGTGATTCAAGATCCATACCCCCCATGTTTCCCCAACATACACCATCTAGCTTAATCAATCCCACTGACCCCCTACAACACACATGAGCACCTTCTGTACATGGGTCTTCAGACCTGCCCATGTCAGCCTTCTCTTCACCAACCTCCACTTCCCATCCTCTAAATCCAGTGTCTTCCAACATTTCCACATGAGTTACAGCTCCTGCTCTCACTGATGTCTGTCCTCAGAAATCCAGAGGAACTTACCATCTCTACCGAGAAGTTTCTTACACACCGATTGTTTACTCATTTTCTGTAAGTGCTAGAAATTGCTTTTCTTCTCAGCTATCAACTATTTGAAGACTGTCATATGTTCCTTCCATCTTTTCACAGCATAATAGACTGAGTAAATATTTGTTGGTTGGTTAATAGTGATCTCTGTGTAAATATGCACCATAAATTTTGTAATGACCTAATCAACTTGAATATTTCATAATAATATATTCCTTCCCCATCCCTGATCTTAAGAACACAGCATTTTTAAAGCCAGAGGAAAGATTCCTCAACCAGTCTCCTCGTTCTTTAGATTAATTGACTGAAGCTAAGGGAGTAAAAATGATTTGTTTAAGGTCATACATCTAAATAGAAGCCAGTCTAGGGCCACGGCCCAGATCTGCAGACCTGTAACAATGTACCCTTTCCAACACACAGCACAGTGCCCCAAGGTTACACTCTATGTGTCAGTTGGCCATCACAGTTCCAGTTCTGGAAGACCAGACTGAAAGTTAGCTGGCACAGAGCCAAGTCCTTGTTATTTCACTAATTCACTCTATGATCTTTGGAAAATCTTTTAACCCTTTAGCCTCAGACTCTATAGCTGCAAAAGCAAGGATGATAAATCCTGATGCTCTAACTCAAAGTTTGGTAGTTTATATAGTCCCATAAGCCAATCTATACCATACCTGTTTTTGTAAATAAAGTTTTATTGGCATACCCATTCATTTACCTATTGTCTATGGCTAGTCTCATATTAAAAGTCAAGGTTGAGTAATAACTAACATAGTGACCATATGGCCCAAAAAGCCAAAATATTTACAGTTTATAACTTTACTGAAAAAAATTTTGACTCCCAAACTAACCTATATAGTAGGGTTGTATGAACCTTAAAATATAGTTAACAGTGTATGCAAAGCCTCTTTTAAATTATAAAGTACTACGCTCACATTTTTAAAATCACTATCAGACAAGAATAGTAATAGCAATAATAAATCATGAAAGCTGATTGCAACAAGAGGCAATTAAAATTTTCTATTTAGTAGATGGCACCTATATAATAGTCTTGCTTGATTTGAGATTGCCTCACTTTATTCAAAGTAATGTGTTTTTTGCAGAACCCAGTGACAACTGTAACAGATCCCAGAGTATTCCAGAAACAATTAGATCATTTATGTATAAAATAAAAAACCAGTACTCTCCGAGGAACAGCATGTCACCCATGAAGGGCACCTGCCTTCACTTTCATTACTAACCTGACTCCAGTTGGGCACCTTCCTGTGTGATGAAGTTCACATTTACCTGGGAATACTCACTTGACACACACTGACCTTGGATATTTAGCCCTGTTGCTCTATGCTTTTCCATTGTCATTTTGAGAGGAAGAATGGTAGTTCAAAATGGTTTTGCCTTGGATGTACAATGGGCATGGCCATTAGCCAAGGAAGACAAATTGTTCTTGGGGAAGTAGGAAAATTAATCATTGGCCATGTCCAACTCATGCCATGTTAATGACAAGGAATTTTATCCTAAGAGCCATAGGCAGTCAGTGAAGGGCATTAGAAGGGCTTTTCCTCTGACAAATACCATATGATTGTGCTTATATGTGGAATCTAAAAAACAAAGTGAATGAATAAACAAGCAAACAAACAAAAAGCCAAAGCAGACTCATAAATATGGAGAACAAACTTGTGGTTTCAAGCAGGGAGGGAGTTGGGGGGATAGGCAAGAAAGGGTGAGGGAAGTGGGAGGGACAGGCCTTCAATTATAGAATAAATAAGTCACAGGTATGAAATGTACAGCACAAGGATGATAGTCAATGGTATTGTAATAGTGCTGTATGGTGACAGATAGCAGCTATGCATGTGGTGAGCCTAGCTTACTGTGTGCACTCGTTGAATCACGATGTTGTACACCTGAAACTAAGGTAACATTGTATGTCAACTATACTTCAATTGAAAAAGAAGAAGGACTCTTCCTCTGACATAACCACAATGCAGAGAATGAGTTAGGATGCAAGAGTAGATGTGGGAACCAGCTAGAAGTTATCAGAGTAGCCAGGCAGGGGACATGAGTGGCTTTGACTAGAGTTGACATGGTGATTGGGATGACAAGCTGAGAAGAGTGGGAAGGAAGCAGGCAGGCACTGACTTTAGATTAGCCCAACCCCAACTTAGTGCTACATAAGGGCAGTTAGGGAAAATCTAGCTCTGCAGATTGCATTTCC
Source organism: Procyon lotor (assembly GCA_028646535.1). Classification (NCBI taxonomy): domain Eukaryota; kingdom Metazoa; phylum Chordata; class Mammalia; order Carnivora; family Procyonidae; genus Procyon; species Procyon lotor. Next base: position 53,749,651 of record CM053617.1, read on the forward strand.
CTCAAATCTATTTCTTGCCCCTATTTAAAATGGACGTAGAGACCCATAAAACCCATTCCAATTAGGGTCCTTTATTCCTTTGCAATAAAACTCAAAACTTCCATTTGATCCAGTAAAATTCTTAACAACTTCTTTTTATTTCCCTCTTTAAAAAGTCATTTTACATGGTCTAAATATAACAATTATCGGTAGTGACAAATGTATTCCTAGTTAAACAATTATTTTACTATATATTATCAGCTTAAAATTGTTTAAAGTCTGAGATCTGCCAAGGACAGAAATTATTTTATTTATAGTCATGGGGCTGAGAGATCTAATCTTTGTGGCACAAATGAGGCAAAAATGACCAGTAGGAGATGAGGCAGGATTTGTTAGGCTGTATGGCTGGGGTTTCTGTTTTCTCTGAAATATTCCTCTGCCTATATTTGTAGATGCACATCTGTGTATAGGTGTGTGCATGTGTGTAAATATATATATACAAGTCACTTTGCCATAAAATTTGTTATTTGTTACATAAAAGTAACAAATGCTTGTGCAATGTGAATCTTCTCCCATGCCCATCACTAAAATATTTCTCTGAAATCTTTGTGTCAGAAAAGAGCCTGAAACCCCTAAATATTAAAGGCAAATACCCCCTCAGAGAGGTGAAATGGGAAACTTTGATCAGCTATAAATGACTGAGTGGGAACATAGTATCAGGTCTTTCATCTTCTCCAACAGTTGAGAATAAAGCATCAGGACTGTGCTTTGATGGAGGGTATGCTGAATTATAAATTGGGACCTAGCACTTCCAGGTTCCATGATGGAAACAGAGAGAGAGAGACCAATTGGCACTATTAGGCTACTGGTTGGGGCAACAGCAACCAAAGACCAGATTTCCAATTTCACAAGTTCACAACTTTGCAGAGGCCAGCCCTGACTCCTAAACTAAATCATATATTAATGTTGGACAGGTTTCTCCAAGGCCTATCTTGGCCCAGCCCACTGTCCTAGAAGTTGGTTTGTATTATGAGAATGAGGGCTTTTCCCCTGACCTTGTGAGTTTGTTTTTAATGACAGAAATAAACGTGTATAGATGCTACATTCTTTTGCCTGGATCACTTCACCATCAAAATCATATAATGAGGCTGAGACAGAGAATGAAGTGTAGGCTGTCTGTGACCATGTAATGAGAAGAATGACCTAAATTTTTTTCATCAACTCATTCATTTCTTCAACTATTCAACTTCTATTTCCCGAGAACCCACCAACGTAGGTCCTGTGGTAGAGATAGGATATAGGGCAAAGCAAGAGAATCCAAATTCTAATCTCCTAAAGTGGATCAAGACTGAACTTTACAGTAATATGTCCTAGAAGGGCATCACCAATTATGTGTCTGCTTCACTGTGTGACCTCAGCAAACTCTCTTGGCCACTGAGCCTCAGGTTTATCACCTAGATTTTAGACCAGATGCCCTGCAAGGTCTATAATTCTGTGTCCTGGGGACTCCAACCAGATACGACCTGATGATTGACCACCATACTTCTCTGCAACACAGACGCATCTGGATTCCTAAGAAATGCCTCAGGGGGATTCAGAGGTATGTCAGACAGGGCTGTTAGGGGTAGTTGCACCAGGTAATGGTATAATTTAGGGAGAAATCAGCCAATACTCACAAAGTTCTTCTTTTGTGCCAGACACCATTCTAAGCAAAGGACATAAAATAAACATTATTGACCACTATTGACCAGTCATAATAATAATGAGTAAATGTACTAGAACTTTATCCGTATGGATAGTCACAATTTTCAAGCAAAGTATCAGCACCTTTTACGTCTTTCCATGACCACTCTGTCTCAATTCCAGGACAGAAAGTAGAAGTGTCTCTGAGCTTCGTACGATCTGTAAGAAAAATCATTACAGACGGTTCTACCCCTAAAGGTCCTAGAGTGACTGATTCCTGATCTTTGTGGTCCTCAGTTCAGTGAATGGAAAAACAGTCTTCCCCAGAGGGGAAGGGAGTGAAATTGCATCCTCTCCTTCAGATATAATTCTCCAAGTCAGGATTAAGGTACTAGCTGCAGTTGTAAACCCCATGGATAAAAAGATAACTTAAAATGCACACTTCATTCCATTTGTGGGTATTTCAAAGGACTTCAGGGTTGATCAGGGGACAGGAAGGCAATAACGTGGTAGTTATTTAAAGAACCAGAGGATCGAATGGCTTTGTTCAAGTGCTGCTGGACTGATGTGTCCACAAATAAAAGATTTAAAATGTTGGCTTCCAAGTGCAGGAACTAAATAGACCCTGGCTTTTTCATTGCTGTTGTCTTTGTTTTCCTTCTCCAGAAGGTAATACCTGCAATGTAAGTAACTGCAAGTTTCTCTAAGACAGACACATACTAACAGTTCCCAAATGGGATGAGGCATGGGTGGGCCCTATAGTCTTCTTGGTCACTGGTGGAAATAAAATACGGACTAAAATTCTGGGGGCACCTGGGTGGCTCAGTCAGTTAAGCATCTGACTCTTGGTTTTGACTCAGGTCATGATCTCAGAGTCGTGGGTTCAAGCCCCACATCAGGCTCCAAGTTTAGCACAGAATCTGCTTCTCCCTTTCCCTCTGCTCCTCCTCCTGTGCGCTCTCTCTCTCTCTCTCTCAAATAAATAAATAAATTACTTTTTTTAAAAAAGAACTAAAATTCTGTAGCTGGTGAGGTAAGTGGTTGTTGTCACAATCATTCATTTTGTTAACTGAGCACTTTTTGTGTATCAAACGCTCTATCAGATACTGGGTGGGATTTTAGGGGGAGTAATAGACTTTCCACCCTCCACAACACCAAAGTGCCATTTCCGGAGTGCCACTGTGTAAGTGCCCTACTGCACTGTTGTCAGTACCCTACATGTAGTCAGAGATTCTCACAGCGGTCCAAGAGAGAGGTGCTATTATTCATCCCTATTTAGCATATAAGGAAACTGAGACTCAAAGAGGTTAAGTAACTTACTCAAGGTCACCGGTCAGTGAGTGGAGTTGCTCCGATATGAGCCCCGGCAATCTGGCTTTAGTGCTCATGAACTAGCCACTGCACTTGACATGTCTCTGTGGGAGAGGGGAAATGGCACATTACGGATATGATTATACCCCTGCTTGGTACCACTCAAATGGTCCAAAAATATGTGCCTTGGGAGAGGCATATGGTTGATCAAAGCAGGCTTCGTGGTGGGGGGAGGGGCATAACAGTCTTCTCTATTTCCCTTTTGTTCTGTAGCGTGTAGGTATTCCCAGGCAATATGGGTGGATGCCATCTGTGGCTAATGGGAATGGCGTGAGCCACGTCATCCTGGAACAAAAGCTGATTGGCTCAGTGATTCTCAAACCTGGGTGTGAACACAAGTCACCTATTTATTGCTAAATGCAGAGTCCAAGCCCAACTGAAAATAAGGGGTGCTAGTGAGATTCCAATCAGAGGAGACTTTTCCCACAAATTCATTATCTGCACCTGTTTATTAAAATGGACTTGCAAGCCCAGAAAACCCATTTCTGTTAGGGTCTCTTTGTTGTTCTCCAAAAGAACTTGAAACTTTCATTTGATCCAGTAAAACTGTTAGTAATCTCTTTTTTTTTATTTCCCTCTTTTAAAATCTATTTTATATATTCTAAGTAAAATAATTACTAACTAAACATTTCCCTAATTCCAGTTACTTTCTTAAAACTACCAACTTAAAAAATGCTTAAAGTCTGAGATTTGTCTAGACAATAAATTATATAACATGTATAATAATTTTGTCTCAAATAATCATGGAGGGGTTGGGAAGAAGATGAATTGGGCTGAAAAGCTCTTCCTGACAGAAATCAAACAGAATTTATCACTATGAAATGAGGCAGGAGTGATGAGCCTCTGTGGCTGAGGCCCCAGTTTCCTATTCAGGGTGGATGTGTGTGTGTGTGTGTTCAAATATGTGCATTATGTGTGTGTGCATGCTTATGTGTGTGTATTCATGGATTATCATAAAAAAGGAAGCTCTTACTTATCCCCAGGCCTCATTAATATCATTTCTTCTGGAAGGGCCCCCTTAGATTACTCCTCCCCATTCTCCCACTACCCAAATTACATTAGGCACCCTCCTTTATGCTACCCTAGCACCTTGCCCTCCATTATTATTATTATTATAATTATCTTATAACCTGAGTTATGCAGGTTAGATATTATTATTATTAATATTATTATATTATTATTATAATTATCTTCTAACCTGAGTTATACAGATGGGGGCTAGGAGCCCTCCGACCCTTGAGCTCAGGGTACTATGAAGTTAAACTTCTCAATCCCATGGGCTAAGGAAGTCTAAACTGCCAACACCTGAGTTGAGGAGAGAGGGAGGATTCCAGAGATAGCCACACATATCTTTCTTCTTCAGCTGAGTCTTCCTAGCTAAGGTTCATAAGGAGTCAGTTACCATCTGTTGAGAGCTCCCTAGGTACCGGACACTGTACCAAATGATTCATACACATTTTCACAAATGCTACAGGAACCTTCTTCTCCCCATTTTATAAATGCAGAACAAGGCTTGTCAAGTGGAGGTGACTTGTCCAAGGCCACATTGTTCACACAGGAAAAATGGGAAGAAGACTGATTTATCAGACTCACAATTTCAAGTTCTTTCTATTGCATCACCCTACTCTAAAAGCTCAGTTAATTAGAATGTTCAGGGACTGTTGTCCAGGAAAGCAATTTTGATCTGGATGCAAAAAATTAGTGTGTGTTGAATGTGACCAGATTCCAGTGCCTACCCAGAGAGTTTTTAAGTGTTGGGTTGCACCACTGATGTGAACCTGACTGTCGTCCTTACTTTCTCCCTCAGAGAGATGACCAGGAGCGCTAATCTATGTATAACTGGTTATTTCCATCAGAAGAGTGCTGGGTAGTAAATGCTTCATGCATTGTTTTTCAAATCTTATCCTCTAGTCATAGGGTCCTGAAACTGACACACGTCAGCTCTAGGAGCAGACAGATGCTGAGGGAGGAGGAAACCAACGTGGGTGGAGGACCCATAAACTCCGTAGTTCACAAAGAATGTGCATCATTCAGGGGTGCCTGGGTGGCTCAGGCACTTAAGCAACCACCTCTTGGTTTCAGGTCATGATCTCATGCGTCATGAGATTGAGCCCTGCATCCAGCCCCACATTGGGCTCTGCCCTGACTGCAGAGTCTGCTTAAAGATTCTCTCCCTCTGCCCCTCTCTCCCTCATGTGTGCACTCTCTCTCTCTCAAATAAATAAACGAATCATTAAAAAAAGAAGAAGAAGAAAGCATATCATTCAATGGGCCACTGCATTTCTTGCTACATTGCAGTGAGGGGAAAAAAAAAAAA
>CM053617.1:53755500-53785994 GCA_028646535.1 Procyon lotor
CTCTCTCTCTCTCAAATAAATAAATAAAATCTTTAAAAACTATTGTCATAAAAGTGGCAGTTTACGTATGTGGAGAAAAAAATAAACAAATGGTGATTACCCTGGGAGTAGGGGTGATAACTAAAAAAAGCATGAGGGGGTTTTAGGTACTGTTCACATCCTGCTTCTTGATCTGACTGTTGTTACAACAAAGTGTTTACTTCACAAAATGTCATCAGTTTGTAAGCTTATTATTGGTGCACTTTCTATACGTATTTTATTTTTTAAGAAGAAAGTTTATGTTAAAAACAAATGAAACAGAAAATATACTAACCACTTCAAATCGTAATTGAAAAAACAAAAAGCCAAATATAAACCCAGAAAAGTGTTTTGTAAAGTGTTTAAACCCCCCATGACTCTTTATCACATTGAAGGGAATAGTAACTAATAGAAGGGGAAAAATACTGCCACTCCAAATCATGATGGGATACTTCAGGCAGCAAATCCTTATTTACATGCTCACCTAACATGTTTCCCTTTTGAAATATGATCTGAATACTACACAGTCTGATTTAACCCTCTCTGTTCTGAAGCAATATGGTCTTTAGTAAATGGTAGGTAAGAGGCATTCAGCTAAAACCTATTGTGACCAAAACCACAGAATTCTAGCCTCAATATTGTCATCACCTGGTGGTGCTGTGATCCCACAACACAGTATATGGGATAGCAAAGATGTCGGACATGGGGAGACCAGGAGCATGTCAAAGGGATCACAGGCTGTCCTGTCAACCCGGATGATATTTAGATGAAGGGAACTCTCTCTTTGCTGTTAAAGACAACCTTCTATTTTGGTGGAATCTGTGTGTGCAATAAATGGGCTACAGACAGTTAAAAGTGAGAAGGAAAGGGCTCAGTGCTTTAGACACTGGGGCAGCACAGTAGCTCCCATACCTGGAACAGTCGGGGAGAAATGGGAATCCACTCAAACCCCCATGGGCAGTGCCCTAGCTAGCCCTTGGAGAGGCATCAGTATATCTCAGAGGCCCTTGGGCAAGCTTGGCATAAAGGGCATTGTCTTGCAGAAGTCACCACCTAAAGAGGCAAGCATTAATGTTGGAAAACCTGAGTTTTATAAATGCATGTCCATGGGAGTATAAATTGGTACAATCACTTTGGATCCTTAACCAGCAATCCTAGTAAATTTAAGTGCTATTCCCTATGCATCCCCTGTGAGCCAGCAGCTCTGTTCTTTTGGTTGTGCCCTGCAGAATCCTGCCCATGGAGACACGGATAAGACTGTTTGTGATTCCATCAACATGAGCGTGGGTAAATATATTATGACACACTCACACAATGCAATACCGTTCAGCAGAGAAGATGCCTGAATAAGAATGATGTGTTTCATCATGCATTTACCCACAAATATATTTTTATTATAAGTGCAAGTTCATGAGGGATATGAATACAAAAATATTTTGTAAATTTTTAAAACGGGCAAAAAAGTAATGTAGTTAGTTGTTAGGGATCCATACATATGTAGTAAAGATACACAAAGTAAAAATGGTGATATCTGGGGGATTCAGTCAGTTAAGGGCTGCCTCAGCCCAGATCATGATCCCAAGGTACTGGGGGGTCTGCTTCCCTGTCTCCCTTTGCCCTTCTCCCCTCCCACTCATGTTCTCTCTCTCTCTCTCAAATAAATAAATAAAATCTAAAAAAAAAGTAATAAATAAATAAATAAATAATTTTTTTTTAAAAAGTAAAGACAGAAACAATGGACACCAAGAGTGGTAACCTCCTTGAGAAGGGAGAAGAGGACTATGAACAGAGAAAGGCATGAGGCATTTGTAGTGTGAGTCAGGGTGGTAGATTCACAATTATTCATCATATTAATCTTTATATCTTTTCGTATAGCCAATATTTCACAAAATTTTTAAAATTTTAACCGAAAAAATAAATCTATATGTTCATTCATTCATTCATTCATTAGGCATTTATGAGCATCTACTTTGGCACCCTTCAGGCAAAAGAGGGCTAAAGAGGGAAATGAGGCTTCTAGGGCTAAAGAGGGAAATGAGAAAAGCAAAAAGAATAGTCAGTGACCCCAAAGGTATACAGTCCAGTTGGGGTGAAGAGACACACAGAGAAACTTGGGCAACAGTGTAAGCACTGAGCAATGAAGGAATCTGTGTCTAAGAGGAAGACAGAGTTTGGAACAAAAGTACACACAGAACCTGTCTCCCAGGCACGTAGCTAAAGACGAGGGTGATCATGGAAGTAAAGCACACCCAGCTCTCGCGAGCACAGGACATAAATCCCATGCTGGATTCCCGGCTCTTCTTTCCAGGACACAGTACAATCCATTATCCTGGAAAGTGTTCCCACTCAGGCCTGGGCTGTTTCAAATACTTCTTACAATGGCTGAAATTCTACACAAAGGGTGATTTGATGCTGTCTTGTGCTTCTTTTTCAATATAAGAGTCACAAATCTTCCTGTAGAAGTATAACAGTGATGGGGCTATATTCATCAGTCATTCTAATACCTTGTGTTTGAAGAGCACTTTGGAGCTGTTTTTTTCCCCCAGAGCACTTTATATAAGAACATAGTAGTTCAGACTAGAGCTTGTGCTCTCTCTCACTAAAGAACCAAAGGAGGGCTCGATAGTCCTAATTACATCCAGTTGTGAGGGACAGGATAGAATACTGGTCATTGCATGATTGCAGAAACCAAACAGGGGAGAGGATGGGGCATTATTCCATCACGCCCGAGGGAAGGAGTAACTTACATTTTTTACAACTTCTATGATACCAAAAATAACAATAATTAGTAAACTAAAAATGAAATGATATACATACATATTACTTGAGTCATAATTCCAAAGATGTCCATTATCCTTAAATGGCATACAGTTGAAAGCCCAGAAGTAATTTATGGTAGAAATAACATTACTTTTGCATTAACTACCTATTAGGCATCTGGAACCAAAAAAAAAAAAAAGGAGAGAGATGGTAGGTAGACTTCACTAACATTATCCACATCCATGATTCTAAATGCCTTAATGATATGCACATGTGCATTAATTTATACTTTATAGCCTCATAGCCTATTAAAGGAGGATTAAAGCTCACCCTCACACTGAGCAGATGAGCACACTGAGGTCCCGATGGGTGGAACAGCACAGTCTAACAGTGTGCAGAAGAGCTGGGATGAGAAGCAGGCTGTCTTCGTCCCCTCAGCACAGAGCTCGCAATCTTCCATCAGTGAACGCAATAGTGCTAAATCATTGGCAATAACTCATAGAGGTGGTGGGTCTCACTTAAACTTGCGTTTGGGTTGGAAGTGTAGGGATGATTCTAAAACTAGCTGATTTTTCATTCACGGGAAAACCAGGGCCCAGGAAAAATGAGGCTTGCTGCTTTGCCCTCTGGGAAGGATGAGAAGTGGGGAGTCGTTCCTTGCTATATGCAGGATTAGTTAGCCACATGGTCCCCTTATTTAGAAATACTTCATAGGGGCACCTGGGTGACTCAGTCAACTGAGTGTCTGACTCTTGATTTCAGCTCAGGTCATGATCACAGGGTCAAGCCCTGAGTCAAGTTCATGCACTAGGTGTCGAGCCTGCTTGAGATTCTCTCCCTCTTCCTCTGCAACCCCCTTCTCTCTCTAAATAATAATAATAATGTTTTATAAAGATCATGCCTATCTTCTGTCGAGGGTAGCATCTGTGCTGTGAAGAAATCAGAGCAGTGAATGCAAGAATCGTGAAGCATATCCAGCTCAGAATAAAAGAGCAAGGGCTTTCACTTCCCTTGAAATGTACAGTAGAATGAAGCACCAGGGTGTAATTTGGATTAGTTTGTTTGTTTTTAACTGTAGGGGAAAGGGAGATCCAAGATTACTGTTCCTCAGGCCTGGACCATGTGTCTGTGGGCAGACCCCGGGTCGCCATGAAAGTTCTGGCATCCCATCACCACACTGGAAGCAGGTCATTCATTTATCTTTCCATTGATTCCTTTAGGCCTAAGCACTAATGCAGAAAACTGAATTGCCCTGGAGTATACAACTCCATGGAATCTAAGAAACACCCATGCGGCCACAGAAATGCCTCCCTGATGCTTATCTGGCCCAAGTTCTTTTCCACATAAGGGACTGTTGGGGGTCCAGCTTTGTCCCAGTCATGGGAAGGGGTCGCTAGAGCTGAGTCGGCAGCCTCCCCACATAGCTTTGGGTTTCACTTGGGTGCCCCCTGGTGCCTGGACAGAGCTTGCACTCCCAATACACGGCTGCCCAGAATTCAGATCCTCCTATTTGGTTTTTGTTTTGTTTTGTTTTTATTTTTATTTTTTTATAAGATTTTATTTATTTATCTGACAGAGAGAGAGAGAGAGAGAGAGATCAGAAGTAGGCAGAGAGGCAGGCAGAGAGGGAGGGGGAAGCAGGCTCCCTGTTGAGCAGAGAGTTCAATGCGGGGCTCAATCCCAGGACCCTGAGATCATGACCTGAGCTGAAGGCAGAGGCTTTAACCCACTGAGCCACCCAGGCACCCCTTGTTTTTTTTTAAAGACATATTTATTCAGCCTCATGATCAGACTATTACATCTAGCAATCAACAACATGGGTGCAAAAAAAATCTACATTAAAACCCTTTGTTGGAATGCTTCACACTTTCCACAGAACAGAAACTAAAATAACCTGTTATACAGTTAATCACAAATACAGTCCTTGAATTTTTTGCCCATGCACATGAGTATTGTCTAAAACTTCTTTGTAGCAGCGAGGCCCTGCCACCACTGTGCTTGGCCAAGTTAACAAATCTGTTGTGACCTGTAGCTTCCCTGTCACTTCCCTGGCTCTCCTCTCCTGCTCAGCTTTGTTTCTTGACAGTAATTACAACCTTCTGCCACTGCTGTAGCCACTGCTGCTGCTGGAACCACCACGCCACTTTGGTTTCATGTTTGGCAAAGTACTGGCATCCACCATCATAGAGGCAGAGCTTCTGCCTCCAAAATTTCTTCCTTTCATGGGTTCAAAATTTGAGGATTGATTGTTGTAATTGCCAAAATCATTATAGCTTCCTCCATCTCCAAAGTTGCTTCCATTACCAAATCCGTTAGAGCCATCCCCACGGCCACCAAAGCCACTACCACCTCCACTGCCCCCAAAGCCACCTCGCCCATGGAAGTTCCCTCCACGACCAAAGTTGTCATTGCCACCAAAACTACCTCTGTCACCATCACTGAAGTTTCCAGAACCACTTCAGACTCTTTGGCCGGAGGAAGCACTAGCCATCTCTTGCTTTGTCAGGGCTTTCCTTACTTCACAGTCATGGCCATTCACCTTATGGGGTTTTTGAATGACAGTCTTGTCTACAAAGTCATGGTCATCAGATGTTACAAAAGCAAAGCCTCTCTTCTTGCCACTGCCTCAGTCAATCATGATTCCAGTTACTTCCATTTTCCTATACTCTTCAAAATCATCTCTTGGATGATGTTCTTCAGTGTCTTCTTTCATGCCACCAACAAAAACCTTTTTCACACTTAAGTGGCACCAGGCCTTTGAGAATCTTCTCTTGAGGCAGCCCTCTTTGGCTCCACAACTCTCCCATCCACCTTGGGTGGCCTTGCACTCATGCCTGCATCCACCTCCTCCACAGTGGCATATGTGACAAACCCAAAGCCTCTGGAGCCCTTGGTGTTTAGATCTCTCATTACCACACAGTCCATAAGTGCTCCCCATTGCTCAGAATGGCTCCTCAGACTCTCATCGGTTGTTTCAAAGCCCAGATCCCCGATGAAGAGCTTCCGCAGCTAATCGGGCTCTTTGGGAGACTCTGACTTAGACATGACGGCAGTGGGAGAGGAGACTTTAACGATGCTTACTCAGCGGCGTCCATGGGCAGAAAGGCAGATCTTCCTATTTGGATTGCTATGATCCACCTGGGTCATCTGCATTTATCTTGATTCTTTGGACCCAGTCACATCAGCATCTGTATTTACAGTCTCCTGGAATTGGATAAAATGTGCTGTTGATCTTGGACTTAATAGTCTTACCAGGAGTTAAGCCGAGGGAGAAGCCATGCAACTTCCAGAGGACTAGCTGCAGAGTCTAAACCTGTTCTGATCGGACACACCATTAGCAGCGCCAGCAGGGCCTCTGAACTGACGCCCACGATGCCACATGCTGTAACGAACATGCTGTAAGGACATGACCCTGGTGGCATAGAACAGAAAGCCATCAGACAAGGAAAACAGCCAGGACGTGACAAGAAGCAGAGGCTGATCCCAGATCCCATGCCTTCATGACTTTCACTCTTTTCGTCCCTCATTAGCTGGATGGCCTTAGGACAGTTACTGAACTTCTTCAAGTCCTAATTGCATCACTTGTAAAATAGGAATAATAATATCAACTCCATTCAGTGATGATTACACCTATTACATTTCTTGCTGTGGGGCCTGGCACATAATAAGCTTCTAATAAATGGTGGCTTTTATCATTAATATCATGATTAATAGAACATATGAAAGTGCCTGGAATATAGCGATCGTTTGCGGAAGGATGCTGGTTATTTCAAACCCTTTTTTTAAAACCTCCTTATAAATTTGTAAGACAGCAGGTGCCCATCAATCTTTTTACTGACTCCTACTATTGTGTCTCTTCTTTTCTTTCCTGTGCCATGTAATTATCACTAGGGTGATTCCAAAGTACCAGAGAGCACTACAGCCTAGTGTCCATAATGACACTTAGGCATTTGTGTGACACAAAACAGTGTTGGCATGCCTCATCTCTCGCGTCCCCACGGCAGCCTAGTGGGGACTTTGAACAGGTGTTATGCCCATTCAGTTGATGAAGTCATTAAATATCATTTAACCAGGTAAGTGTCAGAGAAGGGACCAGAGCCCAGATTTTATGATTTCTCACCGTAAGTTCTAGTTCCATACTATAGGCCAACTCTATTATATCCTCCAAAGGCTCCCTAAACCTGTGAGTCAGATAGTTAAAAGTGTCTATGTCATCTAAAACTCCTTCCGCCTGTCCTAAGTCTATATTGAGCAACACTGTTCTGCAATGCATCAAACATCAACTAGTAGCACACTCAACCCTGTGTGAGGGGCGTTGGTGACCCTAGAGACCCCTCTCTGTCCATAAGGTGGCTATGGTCTCTTTGAAGAGACAATGTAACCATCACGATGACAGCAGCATGAAGTCAGATATAACTTTCAGCTACAATGTAAAGCAGCATTAGAAGACTTCTACTAGAGTCTACGGCCATACCACCCTGAACGTGCCCAATCTCATCTGATCTCGGAAGCTAAGCAGTGTCGGGCCTGGTTAGTACTTGGATGGGAGAAGACTTCTACTAGAATCTGAGCCCATGTGGATTAGGTGCTTGATTTTGTGTAATTCATTTGTATTTCTTGTTTCAAGTTACTCATGGGTTGTTCAATTATTCCTCCCCTACAAAAGACCTGGAAACAAGACAAGCACAAGGAACCCTTCAGCAAACAAAGATTAATAGGATTGCCTACTCAAGATCTGCCCCAGATTGGGGGAAAATATCTCTATCACTCACACACACACACACACACACACCAGAATATTGGCATGATGGAGATAGAAGCAAAAAGCAAAAGATACTACATTATTTTTAAATCTGTACAAGCCTGGGATGCCTCTCTTTACATCTCTTATGACATCTCAGGGGCTGCCACTTTTCCCAGGCATCTGTGTCACACCAATGCCCAAGCATCATTATGGACACTATGTTAAGGTGCCTTTGTTTCCTAGTGAACACCTGTATCTGAGATAGAGGATAGATCAGAAAGAAAGAAACCTCTAGGGCCATATGGTTATGACATTGCAGGATAGTAACCCATTAAAAAAGCCAACCCACATTCTGGAGAATGAAAGGGAAGAATTGTTGAAACCCACGGATAATCATCAGATTCCTTCACACAATAAGTTGCTATGCACAGAAAAGAGACATTTGTAATGCAAGAGCTCCTGGAAAGTGGAAAGTTCTAAATAGATTCACAGCTGTCTCCCCTCAGGGTTTAGGTTTTGCTCCAGAGTCGGTTTCAGAGTCTTATTTCGATTGAAAGCTTTTCCCAGATCTGAAATGTATTGAGATTCCATCAGGTAGAATACATTGAGGGAAATTGCTTCCTGCAGTGATACATGATTCATTCATTCACATCTCTGAGCTATTTAGAGGAAATTATCCATGGATTGTATCATTAGTTTAAAAGCCACTGCAGTTGTTTTTCTGTCAGTATAATTTTAAGCCACGTAGGATCATTAGTTGGGAAAACATGTCTGAAAAGGGTATATGACTAGTTCTCTCACTGGAACAGTATGATTTATATTGGAGGAACATAGCATTAGAAATTAAACTTTTAAGCATAAATCATTCTTGGGACTGACATCTGAACATATAGCACCTAACATATAGCACCACAAAGGTGTCCAAAAGTGCAAGGAAAACTCTAGGAGTACAGAACACTACCACCACATTACAGCTGCAAAATTATTCTGATCGTAAAACATGTCTCCATCGACTCAGCATAAACCAAGAAGACATTCTAAAGCTTCATTATTCTATCTGTCATTATTCTGTTGGACAATCCAGTAGCCTTATCTTTCCTTGGTTTGGTGGCCTTCTTGACAGTTGTCAGTGTGGGGCTGCTGACAGATTCTTTGGCATGAATTAGGAGGCAGACGTGTTGCCCAAATTGCTGAAACTGCCATCCTATTTGGGGTTCTGTTCTTGACTTCTAGATCACCTCTTCCTCTCTCTTCTATATAAGGGTATAATTCAACATGAGACAAAATTCAATATGAGACCCATAAATGTTATGTTGTGATTTTGCCCTCTAGAAACATCAGGGCAGATAATCTTTTGTTCTCACTGTATTTCTTACTACCCAGCACCAGCTGAGCCATTAGAATCTTTCCTGGTAATGGAATATAGTCTGAAATATCTCCATAAATTACTTAAGCAGAGAGATGATGGAAAAGGGAAGGGTGAATGAAGCCAGACAAGTTTAATAGAAGGACAAGATTGTCATTTGCTTGGCCATTCTTTGGGCAACCGTCAAAACTTTGATTTTTATGGCTTGCACATGTTGGGAGACACAGAGAGACATCCAGTGAGTGATGCTGATTCTCAGGGAATGGACTACGGTGTTTCATATGTGTCAAAAAGAGCCGGAGGGGTCAATTTCAGCTTTGTCACCTTTATAGTTTTGTGATTTTGAGCAAATCATTTAATCACTTCACTGCTCTGAGTTTATAATCTTTGTGTATAAATCTGAGGACATAATAACCTATAGAATTTTGAGAGCAAAATAAGATAACTTATGCAAAGTACTTGGTATAGTGCCTCCTTTATATTAAGTAAGTAAAGAGTAGCTATTGTCATTGTTAATAATGGTCACATTATTGTTATATTTTTTCTTATGGACTTGCTTCATTTTTAAAAGCAATTTCTCTCCCCAATGCACAAATAGAAAAAATATCTTCCCCAAATCCAAATTTGCTTGATTATATAATAATCGAAGCTTTTTAAAATAACTCACGTTCCCCAAATTATATGTTGATGGTAGGTAAACCACAGTTATCCAGTATAGCAGTAGTGGAATCTATAGTATCTGTCTTCAGAGAAAGATGGGCAAAATTTTAAGAGAGAAAGCAGGATATTTGCTGCTGGGGGTTTCTTTTATTTTCTTTTTATATCAGAAAATATTTATGTGTACCTATTCAAGATTTATGAATAATCACAACAACATCATTTAGAGGCCCCATATGCAAACTAGGATCATGTATTGCATTTATATGTCATGTTTCTTTGGTCTCATCCAATGTGTAACAATTCCTTCATCCTTCCTTGTCTTTCACGACCTACACATTTTTAAGAGTACAAGCTAATTAATTCTAGAAGGTCCTTTGTGTTAAGTTTTTCCACTGTTCCGGATGGTTTTTGCATTTTTACCAGGAATCCCACAAGAGTGATGCCATGCTCTTTTCAGTGCATATCAGCAGGCTCAGTATCCATGAGCCCCAAAATGGGAGATGTGAGATGTGATGTTTCCCCATTGTAGAGTTAATTGACAAACATGTTGTACTTATTTGTATGTCTCAGGAATCTTTGGCTCTGTATCATGAAAAGTCTTCCTACTCAGGAGAATAAACATGTTCCCTAATTCTCAGGAGATGACTGATTGTCATAATTTTAAGCAGAGTAAGGATTATGTAAATAATGTAAATAGGTTAATTAAAAAAGTCAGACTTGCTTTATCATCTTGTCAGAACCATTGAATTAATCTTTATCTTCATTTCATTTGACATTTAGGTGGTATTTGACATTTTGTCCCTTCCTTATGTAAAACAACCCCTGTTTGTTTTCTGTGATGACAATAGTTAGTGTTTCCCTTCTTAAATGGCTGGCCAGACATGCTTCTCCGTCTGTCTGCTTCTCTATCTGTTTGGTTCTTTATCTATGTAAAGATATATAATAATAAATACATCTTTAGTTAAATATCTTTTTAACAAAGAGAAGCAGCTTATTCTGGTTACATAATTTTATGTAGATTTCTTTCACTAAGTGACATTGAGAAAGTTTTCCTGTACTTTTAAATAGCCATATGAATAATTTTAATGGTGGCTTTGCATTCTATAGCAGAAATGTACCATTCTTTATCTACCATATTCAAGGATATTTTGGTTGTTCTTTTTTTTTTTTTAAAGATTTTATTTATTTGACAGAGAGAAACACAGTGAGAGAGGGAACACAAGCAGAGGGAATGGTAGCAGGAGAAGCAGGCTTCCTGCTGAGCAAGGAGCCCGATGCGGGGCTCGATCCCAGGACCCTGGGATCATGACCTGAGCCGAAGGCAGATGCTTAACGACTGAGCCACCCAGGCGCCCCTGGTTGTTCTTTCTGTAAAAGAAATGTAGTAATGTTATAGCAGGGGTCAAGAGAAAACACAATTAACAACAGAAGAGAAAAAAGATGTCATTTCCCCTTCTTACAAAATTACTTTGCACGCACACACACACATACACATGAAATATTTTGGAAGAACACACACCAAAATATCTATAATTAATATCTCCAAGAGATAGGCTTGGAGTAAATTTTATTTTTAAAGTAAAATAAACTGAGAAGTATTTTATGTTATTGAAACCAAAAGACCAAAAGACCAAATCAGACTGCGTGAGAGGAATAGAATGAATATCAAAAGAGAAAAACTGAGAAGATCACAGAGACCTGGGAGGGGAGAGTCCCAAACGGGAGATGACCTATCCTTCATCGTTCATGAGTGGTGGTGCTGGACCCTTCACACAAACACACACGCTATTGTAAAATAGCCACACGCACATATATACACATCTATATACATGGGTCGTCTGGCAAGCAAGCCTCATACCAGCACTGAATACTGAATTTTTGAAATATAACGTAGGCAGAAGATATTTTATTCAGTATCAGGGATATCTGAAGGTGCATCAGAGAGAATAGAGGTGAATGGGATTAATCATGTATCATGTAGTATAAATATACAATAACTTCTGCTATTACCATTCTCCTTGACAATATGTGTTGAGTCTCAAAATGTGCCGGGCTTTGTGTTAAAACTTTTTTTTTTAATTTTATATACTTATTTGACAGAGAGAAAGAGATCATAAGTAGGCAGAGGCAGGCAGAGGGAGAGGGGGAAGCAGGCTCCCTGCTGAGCAGAGAGCCCGATGTGGGGCTTGATCCCAGGACCCTGAGATCATGACCTGAACCGAAGGCAGAGGCTTAACCCAATGAGCCACCCAGGCACCCCTTTGTGCTAAAACTTTTCATCAGTATTATCTCCTTTGGTTTAATCAACCCCTTTTGGGGAAATACTGGTATTATCCACATATTATGAGTAAGGAAACAGAGGCTCAGAAAGGTTCAGTAACTTCCCAAAAGTCACACAGTCATTAAGCAGCAAAACCTATATTGGTCCTATCTAGTCTGACTCCAGGACCCATACTCTTATATAGGGGCGCCTGGGTGGCTCAGTCGTTAAGCATCTGCCTTTGGCCCAGGTCAGATCCCAGAGTCCTGGGATCGAGCCCCACATCAGGCTCCTTGCTCATCAGGAAGCCTGCTTCTCCCACTACCATTCCCTCTGCTTGTGTTCCCTCTCTCACTGTGTTTCTCTCTGTCAAATAAATAAAATCTTTTAAAAAAAGAAGAAGAAGAAGATGATTTTAAAAAAAAACTATAAATACAACTTCATTAATTGATTTGTCCTACTTATTTATTTTTTTTAAGTCAGTCATACCCTTGGACTCAACTAGGCAGAAAACATAACAAAAAAAACTGAAAAAGATTTCACAGTTTTCTTTTTTCCTTTTTTTTTAAAAATATTTTCTTTATTTATTTGACAGAGAGAGATCACAAGTAAGCAGAGAGGCAAGGGAAGAGAGGGGGAAGCAGGCTCCCTGCTGAGCAGAGAGCCTGATGCTGGGCTCCATCCCAGGACCCTGAGATCATGACCTGAGCCAAAGGCAGAGGCTTTAACCCACTGAGCCACGCAGGAGCCCTATCTTTTTTTTTTATTGAAGTATAATTAACATACAGTGTTAGTTTCAGGTGCCTAAAAAATGATGCAACAATTCTATACATAACTCAGTGTTCATATCCACAATTTTCTACATTAAAAAGCAAACTCACAAACTTTTTTGACCTTTCACAATTTAGTCGCTGCAATTTGTGGCTTATTTCCTTTCTTTAACTCCCACCCTCTTTAGGTATTTTATTATTTTTTGTGAAAATAATGCTTAACATAAGAACTACCTTCTTGGCAAGTGGTTAAGTATATAATACACTATCATTAATTACAGGGGCTGTGCTACACTGTAGATCTCTAGGACTTATTCATCGTGTATAACTGAGACTTAGTACCCTTTGACTAATGCTTCCCCATTTCCACTTCTGTACAGTACCTGGCAACCCACTCTGTTCTCTGCTTCTGTGAGTATGAATAAGTCAGATTCCTTTTATTAAGTGGTATCATGTAGCATTTTTCCTTGCCGGCATGGTTTGTTTCATTTAACATGATATCTTCCTCATTCATCCATATCATTGTGGCAGGATTTCCTTCTTTTTGTGCTTGACTAATATTCCACTGTATGTATATACCATGTTTCCTTTATCCAGTCATCCCCAATGGACATTTAGCTTGCTTCCAAATCTCAGCTACTACGAATAGCAATGCAGCAAATAGGCAACTGCAGAGATCTCTTCACGATCCTGATTTCAATTCTTCTGGATAAATATCCAGACGTGAGATTTGCTGAATTATACAGTGGTTCTATTTTTAACTTTTTGAGGAACTTCCATGCTGTTTTCCCTTTTCTCCATCCTTACCAACATTTGTTCTGTCTTACTTTTTTTATAACTATTTTAATAGGTAGGAGGCAATATTGTGGTTCTGATTTGCCTTTCCCTGATGATTAATGACGTTGAGCACTTTTTTCATAAAACTGGTCACCATTTGTATGTCTTCTTTGGAGAAATATCTGTTCAGTTTCTTTGCCTATGTTTTAATTGGATTATGTGGGGGTTTTTTTCTATTGAGTTATATCAGTTCCTTATATATTTTGGATATTAGGCCTTTATCAGTATGTGGTTTATTTTAGCCCATTCCATAGATCACTTTTCATTTGGTTAATTGTTTTCTCTTGGTTGTATGCTTTTCAGTTTGATGCAGTCCTTGTTTTAGATTTTTTTTTACCTGTGTAAGAACATAGTGTCATATCCAAGAAACCACTAAGAACAAAGTCAAAAAGGATTTACCTGTTTTCTTTTAGGAGCCTTAGGGTTTCAGATATTACCTCTAAGTCTTTAATCCATTTTGTATTAATTTTTATGTATGGTATTGGATAAAGGTCCAATTTCATTCTTTTATATGTGGATATCCAGTCTTCCCAACACAGTATTTATTGAAAATACTATCCTTCCCTCACTGTATATTATTAACACCTTTGTCAAAGATCCGTTGACTGTATATGTACGGATTTCTTTCTAGGCTCTCTGTTTTCTCCCAATGGTCTATGTTTCTGTGTTTATGCCAGTACCATACTGTACTGAATACTGCAGCTTTGTAATATACTTTGAAGATTAATGTCTCCAGCTTTGTGCTTCTTGCTCAAAATTGCTATTTGGAGTCCTTTGGAGTCCATACAGAATTTTGGGATTGTGTTCTCTCTTTCTATAAGAAAAATACCATTGAGATTTTGATATGGATTTCACTGAATCACTTTAAGTAGTATGGACATTTTTAACAATATTAGTTCTTCCAATCCATGAACATGAGATGCCTTTTCATTTATTTGTGCCTGTTTAACTTTCTTTTATTAGTATCATGGTTTTCACTATGCAGACCTTTCACCTCCTTGGTTGAATTTATTGCTGAGAATTTTATTCTTTTTGATTCCATAGTAAATCGAATTTTTAAAAATTTCCTCTTTGGATAGCTCGTGGATATATAGAAATGCATCTGATTTTTGTATGCTGATTATGTATCCTACAACTTTGCCACATGGATTATTATTTCAAACAGTTTTTGGTGGAATCCTTAGGATTTTCTACCTCTACTATCTTCTCCTCTACAAACAGAGATCATTTTACTCTTTCTCTTCCAATTCAGATGTCTTGTATTTCTTTTTCTTGCCCAATTGCTCTGTCTAGGACTTCCAGTACTAGAAGTGGTGAGAGTGGGCATCCTTACCTTAGAGGGAAAGTTTCAGTTTTACACCATTAAGTATGAGGTTAGCTTTGGGGTTGTCATCTATGGCCTTTACTGTGTTGAGGTAAGTTCCTTCTATACCCAATCTGTTGAGTTTTTTTATCACAAAGGGTGTTGAATTTGATCAAATACCTTTCTGAACCTATTGAGATATCATAGATTCCACATCTCCTTTCCATTTATCCTTTGTTCTATTCATGTGGTATATTATGTTGATTGATTTGTATTTGTTGAAGTATCCTTAAATCCCAGTGATGATAAACAAATTAATGAATGAGTGAATGAATGAATGAATGAAATAAGTGGATTGTTGAAGCCTCCTACTTTTACTGTATTGCTATCTATGTCTCCCTTTAGATTTGCCAGGGTTCGCTTTATATATTTAGGTGTTCTCATGTTTGGTGCATGTACATTTATAATGACTATATCTTCCTGTTGAATTGACCATTTTATCCTTAAGTAATGATCCTTTTTGTCTGCTGTGGCAGTTTCTGACTGATATAAATATAGCCATTCCTATTGCATATGGTTATCATATGCATGGAGTATCTTTTCTCATCCCTTCACTTTCAGCTTATGTGTGTTTTTACATCTAAAGTGAGTCTCTTGGGTGCCTGGGTGGCTCAGTCAGTTAGTGTCTATGTTCAGCTCTGGTCATGATTCCAGGGTTCTGGGATCAAGCCCTACATTAGGCTCCCTGCTCAGCAGGGAGTCTGCCTCTCCCTCTGCCTCAACCCTGGGCTCATGCTGGCTCAATCTTTCTCTCTCTCCCTCTCAAATAAATAAAATCTTGAAAAAAATAAAAATTAAAAAAAATAAAGTGAGTCTCTTAGAGACAGCATATATTTGGGTCTTATGTTTTTATATCCATACACCCACTCTGGATCTTTTAGTAAAAGGGAAAAAGCAAGGAAAGTCCCTCACCAATCAATCCAGCTGGAAATTCTGAGCAGGCCAGTTGGTAGAAACCACTGAGAGTATGGACTAGAGAGCCCATGTATGAAACCGCTTGCTGGGTCTGCAGGTGACTGGGCATGCTGCTGGGGTCCGATAGGCCCAGTGCCCACCCAGAGCTGGGCAGGCCCGGTGCTGAGATCTGAAGGTTTGCAGATTTGGCACCAGGATCCACTGACAGGCAGGTCCAGAAGCAAGATCGACAGTCAGGCTTTTTGTTTTTAATGAATGAATGCTCCAAGGATTTTTTACTTCTTTACTTAGTATAATTGATATACAAAGAATTATACATATTTAACACGTACAGTCCATTGTATGTGTATACCACATTTTGGTTATTCACTCATTCATCAGTGCACCCTCGGCTGCTTCCACCTTTTGGCTGTCGTGAATAATGCTGCTACGAACGTGAGTATAAATAAATCTGTTCAAGTCTCTGCTTTCCATTCTTTGGGGCATATTCCCAAGAAGTGGAATTGCTGAGTTGTATAGTAATTCTACTTTTGTTTTTTTGAGAAAATGAATAGATAAATACATTTTCCTTTTTTAAATTGATATATCTTAAATTATTAGTGAGGAATGGCATTTAGAACATTTCTATAGGTCTTGACATTTCTTTGTGACTTATGAGTATATACTAACATTTATAATAATTTTTCTTAATATTAAGAATAGTAACTACTTCCTCTCATCTAAGTTTCAAGTATTTTTCCACTCATTATCTGCTTCTTGCTTCAGTTAAAGGAGATGTGTCTGTCTGTGTATGTATTTATTGTAGGAGTGGGAAGAGAGAGCTGGCACCATTGTTTCTAAAATAAATATTTGCGATGTGAAAATTTAAAGTTCACATTTGGACATGAAGCATCGTCTTATGCAAATGGTTTCCAGAGAAGAGCACATCTGCATTTGATTCTTTGTCTTTGACAGGATCCTTAACAAGCAGGCACACCTGTTTCACACCCCAAGTTCCCTCTGCCCAGCATTTAAAATGGTAGATGGTCTTTCAGGAAAAGCAATAAATCTATGAGAGAGAAGCCTATAAAGTCTCGTTCAAGATGCTTAGTATGAGAGACTTTGGCAGAAATAGAAAATTCCGACTATACTGTCACTAAGCTGTTTGAGAAATAGGCAATCGAGTCTTGATTAATGAGTATTTCCTACATCATTTATGCCCAGTCTCTCCACAGTTTACTTCTGCAAACTCTAATACATGGCCCCAGAGGAAATGCTGCTTTCTCTGGTTTTGTGATCTCTTTGCCTTCTATGTCTAGACCACAGAGACAGCAGCCAGGTTGGGCAAAAAAGACTAAAAAAATTATCAGGCTTAAAAAAACAACCAAAACGAACAAAACACAAACAACTCTCGAATATGAAAGGTCTACTTTAAATCTTAGGCCACAGATATCTTCAAATTCCTTAAAGGTTCTTTTTCTTGCATCACTGGATGGTCAGTTAACTCTGTTTCTCCTATTCACAACTTAAGGGCAGAACCAGCCTCTCTCTCTATCTATCTCTCTCTCTCTCTCTCTCTCTCTCTCTCTCTCTGCCCCAACCCCTGTGTGTGCTCATGCTCTTGCCCTCTCTCTTGTTCTCACTCTCACTCAAATAAATAAGCTCTTAAAAAAAATAAAATTAATAAATTTTAGGAAAAAAAGAGCAGCATCAGCATGAGTTAGTCAAGCAGAAAGACAGGTGGGAAATGTGCATTTTTGCTTTAATCTTAAGATCACACTCCTTTCTAACAGTGTTTCTCAGTATTTTTTTCATTATCCCCCAAAGGAGCCTTTTTAGACAATTTTTCCTAATTGCCCCCCCAATGAAACTTTAATATCACAGATATACTGTATATCTTTTTATGTGTTGTATTTATATCTATGCATTTTATTTATTTATTTTTATTTTTTTATATCTATGCATTTTAAAAGCTGAGGGTTTTTTCCCATTATTCCCTCCTGCAAGACCCAATTTTTGTACCCTCTAAGGTAACATACATCATTCACCCTGAACGATCTACAAAGTTTTTTCTCTAAACAGCACTCACCTTTGAAATCACAGACTCACAGAGCTATAAGGGAACTTACTCTACTAATTGAATTGTCCTCACTCACTGATTTCTTTTTTAAAAAATATTTATTTATTTATTTATTTATTTATTTATTTATTTATTTGAGAAGCGGGGGGTGGGGGGTGGGGGGGGAGGAGGGCAGGTGGAGGGGCAGAGGGAGCGAAAGTCCCCAGCAGACTCCACACAAAGCGAAGAGCCGAACATGGGGCTCAGTCTCATGACCCTGAATGACTCGAGTGGAAACCAAGAGTCAGTCACTTAACTGACTTGGCCACCCAGGCCCCCTCACCCACTGGGATCTGGGAAAGCTCTTTTTTAAAAAATACAAATGCTGGGGCTTGATGGAAGATGTACTCTATCAGATTCTCTATAGTTGGAGCCTGGATCATTTTTTTAAGGCCAAGTGATTTAAGTGCACACCCTAAATTTTGAACCACTCATTGGGTCTGATCTTTAATAATTACTTTTAAAGCAGCTCATGCTTATTGAATGCTGATGATATGCCAGGCCCTATCTAATTCTCTATCTCAGACTGCTTAGATTGACTCTAGGAGGTAGGTACTCCTAGTATTTCCTTTTTACATATGGGGAAACTGAGGCATAAAGGAATTAAGAAATGAGCCATGATAAACCACTGGTCTAGGCAATCTGAAGCCAGAATTGTCACTCTTTATCATTAATCCACACACCACACAACCTTGTTTATGCACAAACCTCTTCTACTCCATGTCCCTCTTACCCATGTCCTGGTCAGAAAGACATCAGAGTCTGTGCCTAGGATATCATTCCCTAAAATACCAGCACTGGAGGTGCTGGAGGGAATCCCTGCAGAAATTGGGTAATGGTCCAGTCTCAACTCCAAGCAACACTGGTTCTCCTGTGCCTCAAAGAGAAACTGCTCAAGCCCAGAGTCTCAGAGAGCCCCCTCCACCACCGCTCCCTCATGGTCACCATTAATCCTTTCCTCACAAACCAAAACAAGACCAAGGAATGGGGTGGGAGGCACGCCTTTCCCTCTGATACCTACTCTTTCTCTCTCTTCCTGTGGCAGCCCACAAACAAATACTCTCTTGCCAAAAAAAAATAATAACAGCAAAGCAAAAGTTATGCATTTCAACTCATGCAAATTGGTGCCCTGGTCCCAGCCGGGCCTCCCTGCTACGTGAGAGTGAGGGCAGCAAGGCTGCTCAGACTGAGGTTTCTGATCTTCTCCCGAAGTTTCCCTGCTGAGGCCGTAACAAGTGAAAATTTGTTTTTTTAAGAAAGTACCTTCTCTGCAAAAGGCAGCCCTGTATTTCTCTGTGACTTGAGCAATGTCATTACTGCCCAGAGAATGGAGACAGAGGGGATTTACTGCTTAAAAGGCTTCTCAATAAGTCACTGGCCTCAGTAGAGATGCATATCCATAATTTATGGAGGAAGTGATCAATCACTAGAAAATACATCCTGCCCATTAAAGTGAGCCATTGGCCTCTGGACTCTTGTCAGCCCATCCCACTGAAATGGAGGGTCTGGGCCAAGGACACCCGCTACTACTTCTCTCTCCACTGGTGTTCAGGGCACAGACGGGAACTTTCTCATTGCCTCGGAGGCTTCAAGGCTTATAAAGGAACTGAGGCATACAAGAAAAGTTCATATAAGGAAAATAGGGGGGAAGAGCTTTCTCTCCTTCATCAGGTCTGCTATTCCCACAGGTGATGGGGAAGTGTGCATATCTGTGGCCAGAAACAAGATCTGGAGGCTGAAGGCTGGTGAGCAAGCTAGGGATAGAAAAAGACGATGAGCATTGGCTTATCTAATCCACTTGCAAAAGGGATACTGAAGGGAACACAAGAGAGCAAGCGAAGGACAGAGGTAACCAATGAAGAAACAAGAAAGTA
Source organism: Procyon lotor (assembly GCA_028646535.1). Lineage (NCBI taxonomy): Eukaryota > Metazoa > Chordata > Mammalia > Carnivora > Procyonidae > Procyon > Procyon lotor. The sequence continues at coordinate 53,775,166 of CM053617.1, forward strand.
TTTACTAATCAGTGAACCCTCTTCCAGAGACAGAGGAAGTTGAACCCTAGAGTCATAATGTATCTGTAATTGCTCAGCACTCTGGCAAACTCGGCCCAAGTCTAATGTCATGTGTATTTCCAAACATTCAGGAGCTCTAAGAGATGCCTGTGTCCTGTCTCCGTAATTAATGGTAATGGAAAGCCAGGCACCAGGGCAGCTCAGCAGACGTCCCTTGTCGCGCTGGCCCGAGCTCCCACCCGGTTCTCCTGACCACACAGTAGCAACTCGCTGCTTCCTGACCCTCAGGAACTATCCAGGAGTTCCTTGCCCTCCAGGAGAGGAGGAAGGCCAGTAGGAACAGGGAGATATTTCCCTCTTCCTCTCCCACTGAGACATTGCTGAAAGAGCCTCTACAGACCGAAGTGAGAAAGAGCCCCCTAGCTTCTCATTTTTCTCACCTCTCATAAGAGAAAGCATCCACTCCTCCTCTAATACAACCTCACAGAGACATCACTTATACCAAGATATCACTGAAATTTCTTCCCCTCTGTTTTCACATTTTAATGGGGTCCAATCCCTAAGTCTAAACAAATGAATTGCTAAGAGTGGGATTTTAGTTAATTGCCAGCCTTGTGAGCAGGCTGGGCCCCAGTGAAATCACCCTTGGTACGGCCTGTAAGATCCAGAAAGATCCAGTCTCTGCCCAGGTCTCTAACATATCCTATCTCTAAAGACACTTAGCTCCCCCCTTAAACACCACCATCTCACCAAACCCCAGGGCCTTTGCACATGCTCTCCTTTCTATCTGGAACTCTCCCCTGCAGCTCTTCACATAGTTAATAGCCCAGCTTAGCCTTCACATGCCAGAACAAATGTCACTCTTTCAGGGAAAGCCTCCCTGCTTACCCTAGACAAAGTCAGGTATCCTTGTTCTAGGTTCCCCAGCATCAAGCCTGACTTCTCCACAGCACATATAATTCATTTCTTCTTTGTCCTAAAGGCCCTAAAGGCACAGGCTTGACAGTTTCCAGCTACTTAAAGAGGGTCAGTATGTCTGGGATATAGTGAGAAAGGGGGATGAGTAGGTGGAGAAGGTAAATTAGGCCCATAAAATCTTAATTCAGGATTTTAGTCTAAGGGCAATCAGAAAATACCAGAGGATTTTAAGCAATGAAGTGACAATCTGATTTCTATTGTGAATGGTTTACTTCAGCTCCTGCGTGGAAGGAGATCAGGGAGATGATTTAGAAGGCTATCATACTAGGGATATAACTGCTATAGGGATATTTGGCGGAGGTGCAGAGGAGTAGATGGATTCAGTGCGCATTTGGGAAGAAGATATAACACGATGTATTGATAGATGGAACGTAGTGTTTGAGGAAAGTAGAATAATCAGTTCGCGGCGTGATTAACTAGTAAATGTGGCATCGTTTATTGACACGGGGAAGACAGAAGGAGTAGGTAAGGGAGGGAAATCAATGTTGTTGTGGTGAGTTAAACTTGAAAACTCTTTTAGATATCCAAGCGGAAATGTCAAGAAAGCAGATGGACGTGCTAGGAAAAGTCAGAGCTGGAAAAAGAGACCAAGCGATCATTGACCTATAGACAGAGATTTGCCAGGGTCAAGGTTGCCACCAGAGTGCAGTGAAGGAGGGGGCCGGCATCAGTGATGTTCGCAAGCGAGTCAGCACATGGAACCAGGAAGCCCGAGGGAGCAGGGAAGGAGAGAGCAGTGAGACTAGGAGAAACGGAGGTGATGTAATTGCCACAGCGGGAGCTCTAGGGTAGGTGGGAGGTGGCCCGGGAGATGGGAGACCGGAGATTGTTGTCAGCGAGGCAGAGACCTCCGCTTCAGACTTAACCTCCTTAGGCGAGCACACACATTGCAGCCCGCAGCCTTCGCTATGCTGCTGGTGCTGCTCAGCTCCAAAACATCTTCCGTCCTCTTTAGGTACGCGTCCTCCCACGAATGTTACACATTCTGCAACCTTAAACCAGCTCTGGGAGCCTCGGGGCCGCCTGCACGCCGACGGTTACATGAGCACTAGCAAGACGCCCAAACCATTTGTGAACACCTTCCCAAACCGCTTCCTGCGTGTTGCTGCCGCTTGGTTTCTCACCCTGTGGAATTCTGCTCAGCTCCTACTCTCTAGTCCGGATTCAGGGTTCCACGGTCCATGCAAGATCCCGCCTTCTGCTCGGGATGCCCTCCGAGGTGGTCCCTGTTGCAGGTGGCTCCGGGGCACGAAGCCTCCCTGACATGGCACCCCAGCAGCTTCTGCCTGGTTCTCCCCGAGGGAGAGGATTGGGAAAGCCCCAGGACCCCCTGGAAGGCCTTGGCCCGCGGACCCCGTCTCTGGGCTGGCGAGCGCCACCTCCCGTCTTCTCTCTATACTTGAGAATATGTTCTCGCCAGCTTTGTAAACAGGTTCCTTCCAGACTGCTTTAATTGTCTGTAGGAAGGTTGTTCTGCTCCTTATTCTCTCTCCTTTTTTTATTTTAAACATCTTTTTATGGAATTTGATCTCAATCTTTTTGTTGTTCATTTTTATAGGGATTTGGGTAGCTTTTTCCTTCCTAACATCATGGCTCCAGAGCTCCCTCTTCTGCTGCTTTTGTGAAATGTCCACACAAGGTTTCCCGTCTAAAAAACCGTCTCTGGGGGCGCCTGGGTGGCTCAGTCATTAAGGGTCTGCCTGCAGCTCAGGTCATGATCCCAGGGTCCCAGGATCGAGCCTGCATTGGGCTCCCTGCTCCGCAGGAAGCGGGCTTCTCCTGCTACCATTCCCTCTCTCCCTGTGTTTCTCTCTGTCAAAAAAATATAAAAAATAAAAAAATTGAAAAAAAAAAAAAAGTCCCTGCTCTCCTCCCTTCTTTCATCTGGACTTTCTTTTCTCCTTGTCTCTATTGACCCTATGCTTAATTTTGAATCTTATTCCCAGCAGTTTCTACTCGTTGTGGGGCTTTGCCTTGGAAGGGAGTTTTGTCTGTTTAGTTTTGAGGACCCTCCACCCACCAACTACCAGACCCTTTGATCTCAGAGCTTGCACCACAGCCTGGCGGGAGTCTGAAACCTCCACCAGTTCGAGCCCTTGTTCTCAAGCTGGCGCGCTACATTTCCAGTGACTACCCATCTACCAGTTTGGTAGATGCCCTGTTGCTCTCTCTTGCTTTCTCCAGCGCAGATGTTGATACAATCCAGGTCTTGGAGGGTTGGTGGTCTGTCCCCACCCACTCATATTTAGGGTTCATGAAGATACTTTGTCAATTAGCTTTTTCGAGAGTACTGACTGTAGATTTTTGGGAGTTTTAGGGGGGTAGTTCTAGCTAACTGCTTTGTTTTTATTTATAGGTGTATGTGGAGAAATTACAAAATCATGCCACCACTGCCATTTTTCCAGAATCCCTTGGGTTATCTGTTCAAGCTTCTTAACAACCCTCTAAGATACTTACACTTATTATCCCCATTATATAGATAAGGAAGTAAAGCCTAGAGGTTAGGCAAATATGCCAAGGCCAAATGTTATAAACAGTAGAAATCAGATACAAATCTAGACATTCTGCTTGGGCAGCCTGCACTAACCCCACCATAGGCCTGCATTCGAGTGTCATTAAGCTACCAGAAGGATGAGCAGAAATTGAGTGAACAAACAATAGGGAGATACTTGTTTGCAGCTGAAAGAATGGGATAAACAAAGGTCCTGGGGCTTCCCTGCTTTTGAGGAATTGAAAGAAACCAGTGTGGCTAGAGACTTGCGAGAGACATGGGGGGATCCCATGAGATGCTGCATGAAAAAGAAGCCAAAGTAGACTATTCCGGGCACTGTAAGCCACGGAGAGATTTTGCATTTTAATCTATATGCAACCCAAGGTCATCCAAAAACTCTAAGCTGTATGCAACAGAACTCAGAAGGATCACCATGCTCTACTTAAAGAACTAAATTAGGTATCTTTGGACCTAAAGGACAATTTGACCACAGAGAAGGTGGGTGAATGGCACAGTAGAGTACATTCATCGCCTGCTAGGGAGTGAACCAAAACAGAAGGAAAATGATTCCCCGGGGCGGTGGGGGTGGGGAGAATCATGAGAAAGGAGGGTAGGTGGACAGCGAACCAGATTGAGAAAACCCTGGGCAGTGCTAGCTCAGCAGGCCCCTAGGAGCAATGGCCTTTCTTTATATCAGTGCTTCTGAGAGAAGAATGATAACAGAGCCACAGGGCACGGAACACAGTACAAGCCAAAGAGAGCTACTGCTTTAGGCTAATAACACAGCACATTCTTTCAAGAGGCTGCATCCCCTTTGACAATGGTTAGGACTCTACATCAGAAGGTCAGCCACACTCACTTGTCAAGATATTTTGGGTAGTAATGACTCCCCTTTCTTGCTATTCATATCAGTCGCCTTTTGTTAGAGTCACCGAGGCTTTGTGAGCTGGCTTTGTAAAACGACTTCCAGACAATGTAATATTCGGCACTTTTTCTATTCGCATTCAAACTTCAGGAGAAGCATCAGGGAAAATGGAAGAAAGGATGATGCCCGTGACTTGGGATTATTTTTATCTGCATCCCATGGAGGAAAGTTGCTTAGATACTGTGGAATTCTTTCTGGGACTTCATATGTTTGATAAATAAAGCAGAGTCACTTTTCCATACTCACTGATGATTTAATTTCTAGAACTATCCTAGGTTTCTACTTTAAACTCTGCCTTCTTTGGGCTCATCAGGCAGTATTTGTGGAAAGACCCCTGGGTGGTGGGTCATAGGCCATAGGCCTGAGGAAGGTCAGGACAGCTCTAGTCAGCTAAGGACAATCATGGGGGAGATCGCCACTAGTCAACCAGCTGACCTTACTCTCTGTCAACTCCCACCACTAGTGTAGCTGGCAGATAGGTGGTGAGTTAGGAGGGTTAGGAATGAGGTGAGGGACTTGGGGCACTTTGTCCCAGGAAGGGACCGACAGCAGCAGTGATGCCATTGTAAGATTCGATGCTTGACATGAACATGATTGTTTCCTACTCAGCTGGAACTACTCTGGATAAAAACAGGTGCCTCTCATTCTTTTACACAACCCTACCTGAGACTTCCCTTCCTACAACAAATGGCCCAGGGGGTCATCTACTTTGCATTCCAGTGGTTCTCAACACTGCCTGGGAACATGTTGGAATACCAAATATGGACCCAACCCCAGAACTACTAAAGGAGGAACTCTGGGAGTGGGAACAACAGTCTGTCTTAACAAGTCCTCGAGGGGATCCTGGTGCTCCCTGAAGATTGAGACCCTGTGCATCACACTAAACCTAGCAGCTAAGCAAGAAGCATGGGGTGGTCCCTGAAGTCTCCTCACCTCTGGGGATGTGACACTGGGCCTGTGTTGCTTGCATAGACCACACCATGCACTTTCCACGTGCTATCCACTGGAGCCAGACCCTGGAGAAGAGTCAGAAGTCCCGGTCAGCTGGAGGGCACATCCTGGCAAGCTTGCTGGGGACCAAGGGGATCTGTGCCTTCTACACAGCAGGCAGGCTTGAGAACACACCTTTTTCCCAAACTCTTCCTCATGTACTCAGAAGCTTCACCATCCACTGGTAAAGGGAGCAGAATAGTCACTTTAAAATACACCCCTTTGGCATATTGATTACTTTGAATTAAAGTTGCTTGAGAAACAGCCGATTCAAGAAGGACACTCTGACCTCCTTTGTTCCCCTGAAAGCAAAAAATAAATCTCACATGTGAAGATTCTGTCCCTATATCAGGAAGATAGAAGGAAGGCATCCTTATTGCCAGAGATAGGGAATTCAGGGCCAAGAAGGCTGGATAAACAAACCTTGTTACCTTTTCACTAATTAGCTACTGTAAGCCCACTTCCTTTGTTTTGCCAACTCTTCACAAATTTATTGTTTCCTTGCCGAAAAAAACATAAAAGATGCCTGATTTGGTGACTTCTTTGAGCTGGCTTTGTAAGCCATATTTTTATGGGTTCCTGTACATATGAAATTAAATTTGGTTTTCCCCTATTAATCTGTCTTACCTCAATGTAATTATTAGATCAGCCAAAGAACCTAGGTGGGAATAGGGAAGAGTTTTCCCTCCCTATCCTGACAACTCCTTATGCCAGGCTGAAGGTCAGTCTATCTGCATTTGCCTAAGCAGCAAAGGAAGGCAATTTCCACAGATGGGGGATGGGGAACTGTGCTCATACCCTCTACCTCCCACGTGATGTTGATGATGCTGATGATGCTGATGATGATGCTGATGCTGATGATGATATGACCCCACTGGAAAGGCACGTCATTCATCAATGATGAGATGAATGCATGATGGAGACTTGAAAAACCTTCTTAAAAGACCATCTCCTTTAGGATTCTTCCCTACTACAGGGATGCCTGGGTGGCTCAGACAGTTAGGCATCTGCCTTTAGTTAGTTTAGCTCATGTCATGATCCCAGGGTGCTGGAATTGAGCCCCACATTGGGCCCCCTGCTCAGCAAGGAGTCTACTTCTCCCTCTCCCTCTGCCCTGCTCATGTTCTCACTCACACTCCCTCTCTCTCAAATAAATAAATAAAACTTTTTTTTAAAAGGAATCTTCCCTACTACAAAAATGAGGCACCATTTCTCTCCTCTTGCCCATCAAAATCCTTTGTAGAATCACTTCCATTAATGTTTGCAATAAATCCAAACTGGGAAGGTGGTGTTTATTCATGTTGTTTTATGTCTTTTCTTATTTTAAATAGAGTTTTGGAGTAGAGACTTTGGAATCAGAAAGATTTGGATTTGAATCTGAAAATACAACTTACTTGTTGTGTATCTTGTAATCTAAAGCAAACTTAACCTTTCTAGGTCTCTGTTGTTTTATCTGTCTAATGGTGGTGACAACGTCTACCAGCAATGTCCCCAACAAGCCTGCCAGTCTGTAGACAGTGTCTACAGAGTTGTGAAATTTTTAATAAAATAACTTGTGCTTACTATATAGAGTAAGTGGCTTTTTGTCACCCTTGCTATTTTCTCTTCTACTTGCCTTGTGTGATAATCTTGCACACAGGTACCTCCTGAGTGAGACTTCTTTCCATAAGGAAAGCTTTTAATGATCCTTATATTAGTCATGTCCAAATCCCCCACTGGACTTGAACACTTTCATTTCTCTATAAGCCTCTGATGTTTGTGTCCCATATATCCCCCTAGAATATTAGAAGCAAAAGGGGCCTTAGAATTGGACCACTTAATGTAATGTTTTCATTTTATAGATGAAAAAACAGTGATCACAAGGCTGAAATGTCCATTCAAGGTCATTTGGTTAGGTAATAGCAAAGCACAGATTCAAGTCTGTTCCAGTCCATCTTCCATTCTGCTATCTTACCTAACAGCTGACATTGAAGACACCACAATTTTCCCTTGGTTATGCTAAATTTTTAACGTAAAAAAAAAAAAATGGGAAAGAAACTGATTTTTCTTCCCACTCAATCCTGCCTCTAGATTATGCACCTAAGTTTTTAAATCAGAGAATAATAGAACAGGTGTGATCATGGATATATTTCAGAGGAGCAAGAGCAAAACAATTCCAGGGATCTCAAACATCTTTTTAAAAACAATCATCTTTGCAGAGATCAGTAAGGGAACACAGGAGCCCTCCCAGACCACCCCTATGATCCTGCATCCAGGAACACCCAACAGAAAGTCAAAAATATGACCCAGAAAGGAAGCTAATTAAAGCACACAGCGGGGAATGAAGCTGGCCACCTGCATCATCAATAACCAGTGTTAGCTCAAACAACTATAGCAGTGAGAGAAGAAAAAGTAAAGAAAACTCCTCTATTGTAGTTGATTCCAAGAGAGGCATGCTATGAGTTCTTTGATGTTCCACCGCAGGATGTCTGCAACAAGCAGCCAGGCCTGACAAGAGAGCTGCTCCATTGGGAGGTCTACATTAAAACCAAATGATATCAGGAGAGATTGGCAAGATGGACCCAAAGATTACTACCTGTGTGACTTGGATGCAGAGTAAGACTGTTTCCAAATGTCAGATTTGCTCAGCAACCTGGCGCTGAGGGGGCCGAAATAGCCCCTGAAGATGGACCGTGGCCTCCTTGATCGGACTGGAGAGCCAAAGCAGCCCCACACTAACAGTGCTGGCCGCCCGAAGCAGAAAACTGCAGTGCTGGGCAGGTAGAATAGCAGTGAGAGCCGAGCGAGTCCAGCTAAGAAGAGACCTCAAGGGGTGGAGGCGAATGAGGAGCCTACTTAGGAGGGAAGGTCCTGAGTCTCGCCCACCTCCTGCTCACCTCCTCGTGGGCTCATGGGTCTTAACCTTGATAGTTCACTTTAGGTCATTCTAGTATCATCTACCACTGACCTCTTAGTGTTCCTACTCAAGACCTACGGAAAAGATGGGAACATGAGCTCCTGCTTCTGTGCCACCTCCTTGTGTCCCCATCAGTGGCGGAGGCTGTATGGGAAGCCCCTCACCACCTCAACCCTAACCCCATACATTGCTGCCGGTATCACAGGTTTGTCTGTACACGCCTCAGGCCCCCCGTCTTTCTCTCATGGAATACTATTCACTCCAATTTCTTCGGTTCCTCAGGATCCCTTTCCCTAACGATACCTCTGCAATAGCCTCTGCCCCTCCCTACCCCTCCCCACAAGATGACTAACAAATTATCCTGTGCTTCAGAGACTCCCGCAAGCACTGGGCTTTCTACTCACTCGTTCCCTCTCCTCCTGTCTTTGAAGGATACGACTTCTGGAGGATCAGTGATTTATGCTTATCTATGCGATGCCAGTACATCTTTTCACTCTTCTTATCCACATTTAACTTGGACTTAAATATCCCAGTGAGCTATCCACAATAGAAGAAAAATAAAAAGGCTCTCTAAGAGCCTCCTAATTTTCCCCAGACATATGCTGTAGTTGTTACTCTTAAGTATTATTGCAAGCATTATTTAACAGTGCATTAGCTGCTGTGAAGAAATGGAGACGTGTTCCCTTCTCAGTGAGTTAACAAGTTAAACCAGAAAAAAAAAAAAAGTGTGTGTGTGTGTGTGTGTGTGTGTGTGTGTGCTTGTGTGCACGTGTGTGTGTGTCAGGGAAAATACAAGAGGAGAGGAAATAAAATACTAAGGAGATTGGTGATTTACTTTGTACGAGTGTTCAAGGTACATGGAAGGGTGTGTGCTTCTGAGCACATGTTTCATAAACCTGGGAACCCACAGAAAGTACTGTGAGACCCGTGGACCATGCCTGGATCACTTAAACGGGCAGCAAACTCGTTTCCAACTGGAAAAGAGTTCCTTGACTTAACTAGTCAGTGCTGATTGTTCTAATCCCTTTGAAGAACCACCTACAGTCTGTGGATCCTGGTGGTTATTCCCTGGCCATTCCCGGACGGGTCACAGCTTGCTCAGAGACAGGTGTCAGCCTGTCTCTGAGGATGGGTTATAACCTCCAGTCACTGTCGCTCCGGAAAAGAGTATGTCCCCAGGGTGCCCAAGATACCAGCAGGCCCTCGGTCTCTGTCATGGAGTTTATGGTCCAGTGGAGTGGACACACTTACACGCAGACCCATGTGATTATGTGTTTAATTGTAACTGCTCTGGAGGGAAAGTCCTGGAGATGGGGTGATTAAGTGATGATATAGGGAGTGAAGAGGGATTAATCAGAGAGACAGAAAGGGACTGGGGGGTTGACAGCATCTGGAGGCCCATTAGCACAGAAAGGGTGACGCATTTGAGGCAATGGACTATGGTCAATGTGGCCAGCATGCAGGCAACACTGGCCAGTCCCAAGGCTGGAGAGCCAAACAAGGACCAGATCGGGCACAGTCCTGCAGCTCACATGGACAATTCTGAGTTTTATTCCAAGAACAATGGCTAGTCACTGTGGGGTGTGGATTTGTGGCCCGGTAACTATGGAATATGGAGCAAGATTTGAATATTTCAACCATTCCTACCTTTGACGGACAAGAAGAAATAGTTCTTTGAAAACCTCTCAAATTTGTGTATTCCTTTTTACAAATTCAGAATGTCGTGTGAGGCCTTTATCCTCTCAACATCCATCTGGAATCCTTGCTCTTAACCACCTGACAGGATGGAACATGGCGGATGAGTCCAGTTTTGTTTTCTGGTCACAGCAGAGACCTCTTGTGTGCTACATGTCTGCCCTCTTGTGTTTACTTAAGAATCAACTACTTTGTAAACCAAAGTTCCAAAATAAAGCAGCACTGGAGTGTGAATGAGGGAGAAGACCACGGATTGGGTCTGTAGTAGGGAAAACAGCGTCTAAGTCATGACATGAAGAAGAGCAACGCTATCTGCCTCACCCTCACTCCCCTGTCCTCCCAGGACGGGTGTTAAAACTTTGGGTTTATGCAGGTTAACATGAATAGCTATGGAGTTTTGAAATGAATTAAATATCGATTTGTAGTTGCAGCCTAAAATTTGACCAAATTCATACTGATTACTGGAATCAACATCTTGAGGCACGCTTTTGTGTAGAGAGAGCTCAGTCTTTTTTTTTAAAAGATTTATTTATTTGAGAGAGAGAGCCTGCACAGGGAGGGGGCAAAGGGTGAGGGAGAGACAGAGACAGAATCTCGAGCTGACTCCCCGCTGAGCACAGAGCCCAACACAGGGCTTCATCTCATGACCTTGAGATCATGACCTGAGCCCAAATCAAGAGCCGGCCATGTAACCAACTGAGCCAGCCAGGTGCCCGGAGAGAGCTCAGTTTTAAGAAGGAAATTTGTTGTTGATCCTGAGCTACTTCTGCCTCCTCAGAGCCATTCTGGGGGCCATTTCTCCCCTACCTGTCTTTCTGTCATCCTTTCCTGGCACAGCCCCTGCTAGTTCTCCC
>CM053617.1:53786494-53804159 GCA_028646535.1 Procyon lotor
TGTGTTTCTATCTGTCAAATAAATAAAATCTTTAAAAAAAAAAAAAATCAACAGGACAAAGTCTCCAAGGATGTCCCGGCAGGAAGGCCCCAGTCTATTGGAATGAAGAAAATCATCCTACTAGGATTTCTCTCTCCTTGCCTTACTTTCTCTGTAGGCTAAATTCTTTAACTCATATCCAAAGACAGTGAGATTCACTGTGGCCAAATTCATCAGAAACTAGAACAAAAGCTAGGGAGGGGGATATTAAAGAATCCCTTCTTCAACTATCAGGAAATAACCTGGTCCCATGGGAGCAAATCAATGCAGGGCTTTCATTCTAGGCCTGCTCCTGACTCTGTGATCAAAGGGAAAATTCTCTGAAAACAGGAGGATAAATATAGCTAACATTTTGGGGTAAAAACTGCTATGTTATACATAGCTTCTTGCGGGGTCTGTGCATAATTTTTGCCCATCAACAAGTAAAGTTTTATCCCCCAAATAGCACCCGTTTTCCCATTTATGTTTATGGTGATTTCTCTGAAGTCCATTTATTATTTTTTTGTGTCCAGCCTTGCAGAACTTTGCAGTAATTTTTTCAAAATCAAAACATGTGACATTACAAGCATTACCATATGGGGGCAAATCAAAGTCCTTACCATCTAGCACTCTAGAATCCAAGGAAACGTTGTGATTTTCTATAGCGCATGTTCAAGTAACATAGCCTTTGACTTTATCCAAAATTTTAATGAAAAATCTACCATGACTTGATAGTTTGATAGTACGTCATACATAGAGCACCTGTAATTTATAAGCTCTTTCACAAATACCCACTCTTTTGATCTTTACTTTGAGTAGTATTTAGTCCATTTTACAAATGAAGGATATGAAACTCTAAAGGCGGAAATGATGTCCTCAATGAATGACACGGAGACGGCGAGAGCGGGCTGGAATACAGCCCTGGATCTGTCTCCAAACCCCGAACTGTTGTTGTATAACAAACTACATCAGCTAGAGGCTTAAACAACACCCAGTCATTATCGCACAGTTTCTGTGGGGCATGAATCTGGGAATGGCTTAATTGGTCCCTTACTCAGAGTCTCACAAGATTGCTGTCAAAATGCCAACCACACTGGGAAAGATCTGCTCAAGTTCCATCCGGTTGTTGGCAGATTTCATTTGCTTGTACTTGTAGAACTCACGGTGGCTGGTTTCAAGACAACCAGGAGAGAGAGTCTCTGATCCCAGGGAGAGCCCCCCGCTTCTCTTTTAAGAGCTTTCACCTGATTGAGTCAGGCCCACCCAGAAAAATCACCCCTGTGATTAACTCAAAATCAACTCAAAAAGCAACTGATTTGGGATGTTAACTGCATCCTAAAAGTTACTTCATTTCTGTCATATTCTATTGGCTAAAAGCAAATCACTAGTCCTACACACACACACCAGGAAAGGAAATACAAGAACATGACTCACTGGGACTCACCTTATCCCTAAACACAGGCAGGGTAGAGTCCAAAAGTTCTGATCAGTGTCTGTAAGTACTTTCATTTAGCCATATTATTTTATCAATTTTCATTAACTTTTAGTTCTTTCATTTAGCCATTATTATTTTACCAATTTTTATGATCTTTATGATGAGGATCTATATCTCATATTTATCACCAGTTGATTCTCTTCCAGGTGTCAGCATCCTAATTAGGTTACATTTGAGCACATACTGATTTCTGAACTCATTTAATACATAAAACCCAACTTAAAGGTGAACCAAAAGGATCTCACAGTCCCCTAGCTGCTAAGTCTTATAACATGTGAGTATTATTTAATCTTGCAAAAGGCAAACCTTAGGGTCTACAACCACAGTGCCTAAGAGTGACTTGAGCCTCCTGTAATGGACCACACTGATCCAGTTCCTGGTGACAGTATTTTTTCCCACAATCTTCCTTCCCTGCCAGTGTGTCTCAATTCTCCAGTGCTTGGCAGGGACAATGATAAGTGGTCACCAAGGCATCAGAAGATCAGGACCAAGTGTAGGACTCCTGCAAGATTCTTTCTTAACTTCCACATTTAATTTTTGTCTCTTTGGGTTAAATAGTTAAGTGGTTTAGACATACCCCACAGCCTTGATTTCCAGTCTGCCAACAAGAAGTAGGAAGAGGTGTCTGTCCTTTATCCAAACTGGTCAATAGAGCAGGGAAAGACAAACACTGCATGGGATCACTTATAACTTAATGAATGAAAGAAACAAAGTAGAGAAGTAATTGCCACGTGCTAGGGGTTGAAAGATAGGGAGACACCGGTAAAAGGTGCAAACTTCCCATTAGAAGATAAATAAGGTCTGGGGATCTCATGTATAATATGGTGATCATAGCTGATAATACTGTATTGCATCATTGAAATTTGCCAAGAGAGTATAAATCTTTTCTCAAGAGAAAAGAAAAAGTGGGGGTACCTGGATGGCTCAGTTAAGCGTCTGACTCTTCATTTCAGCTGGGGAAATGATCTCAGGGTTGTGAGGTTGAGTGGCTCCACTGGAGCAAGCTTAGAATTCCCTCTCTCCCTTGCCCTCTTCCCCTACCTCTCCCCCGCCCCGCCCCTGCTCATGCAAGCTCTCTCTCTCTAAAAAAATAATAAAATTTTAAAAATTAAAAATTAAAAAAAGAAAAAAGGAAAGGTAAACATGTGAAGTAAGCATGAGATGTGCTAATTAACTCAATGAGGAACTACTTTAACAATGTACATGTCAAATCGTCATGTTGTATGCTTTAAATAAATATCTTATGATTTTGTTAATTGTACACCACTAAAGCTGAAGGGAAAACTAGTTAATAGAGTACACAGTATTTGCTGCTTTTATGATTTGGAGAGGTAATAAATGAGGGAGATGAACCAAATTAACTTTGCTGTAACTTATCCTCCAATACTGTAAGATCCCAAGCATTTTTGAGCACCCTCTTTACCTTCTTCCATGGGTTTTTACAGGAGCAATTGTCCCTGATCTGGAATCACTTTGGTAAGGTTCCCTTTTCCATGTGGTATAATGGGATTCTTTCACAGGCACTCTGGGAAAAGATAAAAGAAGTGATTGTACAGATCCGGAAAGATCCTCACCACCTTCTTGCTCTGAGAGTAAGTATGTAGGGGCACTTAGGCGTGCCCATCTTGCCAAAAGGAATAATGGCACAATGAAACTCGCCAGTGAACTCAAAGAGTTAAGTATAATTTACAGGGAAGCTAAAACCACCTTTCCACATCAAGAATATCTTCACCACATACTAGCCCATGTCTTTTATTTAGCACATCTGTCCTGAGCAGTCACTCTGGGTCAGGAACTAGATGAGGTTCGGGGGCTCCACAATGTGCAAGAGACAATGCCAGGCTCCCAGTGACTCTGGTGATCCTGCTGGGAAGGAAAAATATATTCCCAGAAAGGATAACAGGTCAAGGATCTTGATATGTTAGGAAAACCTGGGACCAAATCCAAACTCAGTGGTGGACCAGCCGTATGACTTGAGAACACTTAAGTCACCTTCCCCTCTGAGGACAGTAATAATACCCACTTCCTTGGAATGTTGTGAGAATACATAAAGCATCTGACACAGTGCCTAGCAGGAAGAAGTTCCTTTCTCTTCCTAATCACATCCCTCTTTCCCTGAAGATTCTCGTAGAGAGTAGGGCAATGAGATGACAGAGTGAGGACAGGTAAAATCCAAGATGGAGGCTACCTGGCAGGCCAGGCCTAAGCATGGTCTGAGACATGCAGCATTCAGGGCTGTGCAGGAATTGGCTGGAACACTGAAAGGAGGACTGAGGGGCATCAGATTCACACTCATCAATATCGCTGCAGAACTTCTGAGACTTTGAGTCTGGTCAGCATCAGCCTTTCTGGCAAGAGTCCCTGCCTCCTGGAAAATGAAGTCAGGACTCAAGGGAGTATTTTAGGTTCAACTTATTTTTCTTAGTGATTTATGTTTCTTTCATATTCTCAACTGCCTGGGAATAGGGCTGGCTTATGAATCCCGGAGTTAATGTCTTCTATTTTCATGAAGCTGGGAATGCATTTTCCTTAGGGACAACAGGTTGGCCGGCCATAACAAGTATTATATTTCAAGAGAAAATGGAAATGGTATGAATTCCAGGGATGGAATTCACAGATAGAGATATCTGTAGGAGAAGGTAAAGTCTCAGTAACCACCCCCCACCCCAATCCCCAGTTCCAGGGAAAAGGCCACGCCCTATTGTCTGATGACCTGTTAGGACTGTCACTTTTTGAGAGAAAGGAGAACAAGACTACCTAATGGAAACCCAATAGGGTTTGAGGTTTTGACCCTCAGGCTATTAGATGAAAGGCTGAATCATGAGGCCTTAGACGCCTATGAGCCCCTCAGCTATTACTTACTTAGGGCAAAATACGAAGATAAACAGGGAAAAAAGAGGAAGCAAATTTTGTTCACTTGCAATGAGAGGATATCTATTACTTCTTACCATCCAGAATTCCTTCATCCTTCTTTTAGGTAAAATAGTTGTCTAAATTCTCTTTGTACATCACCCCTTCTATACTCTCAGTCTATGGGTTTTGGCTACAGTTGGCCTCAATCACCCTGCCAGGAGCGGATGCTGAAAAGTCTGAGTCACTGGTTCTCAAACCTGGGTGCACAGTGAAATTACCTGCAGAATTTTTAGAAAATGCTAATCCTCACCTATCATCCCCAGTTATTCGGTCATAACTCTAGGGTATAGAGACAACATAAACATTTTTTAGCAATTCTAGGTGGCTCTACTGTGAAGCCAGAATACAGAACCACTGGTTGATCTTATCAACATACCCTAGCTATAGTGATTGCTTCAGAGATAGGAATCCAACCTTATCTAATCTAATGAGACCCTGGCCCTAAATATTTGTCTGTTTGGAAGGGGGAGGAGAAGGAGACAAAGTTCTCTCTTTCCAGCTGGAGGTAAAACTGAAGCGATAAAATGTTTGGAGATGACATGACCCTGAGGAGCACAAGAACGAAACCAACACTTGGAGGAGCACAGCACTGAGTAGAGAAATGGAGAAAGAGGGGTCATCGTTCCAAGCTGCACCTGAAGCTAATGAGAGCCCTAGACTTTTCACTTTGCAGCCAGTACATTTCTTTTTAACTTAAGGTAATTGTTGGGTTGCGGAGGCAGGGAGGTTCTGTTACTTGCAACTAGAATCGTCCTAATATACTGTCACTGGCCAACCCACACCAAAAGTCTAGTTTCCCAGGTTAATCTCCACAACAACATAGATCAGTCAGAGTTATCGATTTTTTTAGGCTAGAAAGAACCCATTGAGTTTCTAGTCCAACACACTTATTTTACGGATTAAGGTCTACAGCACTTTAGGGAAAAGCCCAGTAGGTGACAAGCTATATATCAAAATCAAATTTCGTGACTTCAAATCAAGTGTTTTTTTTTTTTTTCAGGATTCCATACTACTTCAATAATACATTAAAAATCTATCAGTGATTTTTGAGAACCAACTATGTATTTAGTTGTATGGGTCCCTTCCTGTAAATAGTCAGTTGTCCAATAGAAGTAGAAGATGTGGTTCCCATTCTCAAAGAGTTTACATTCTATCTATTATGAATTCACCACTTGAAGATAAGAGATATGAACATGGAATTAGTGGTAAAGCAGAGGGACTTGTCAAGCCCACCCACTTATTACCACTTTATTTAACCCTGAATGATATACTTAATCTCTGTACTATCTCTATTTCCTCACCTTAAAATGCCATTAATACATGCCTTCATATGGCAAATATTCAGCTAATTACCTTCGGTTTGAGTCCTTAACACCATATCTGGCATTATCGGGTGAATGAATTAATGTTGTTATTATTATTACGTACATGAAAACCCAATGCAATATAATGAACAATTTAAATATTGCACATGGAAAACTGAAATATATCAGATAGCGCAAAGCACTAGTGATAAGTGATGGATGCATGGCCTTTTCAGAGTTTGCAAGTCAACTGCACCTAGGGTGAATCTACTTGGCAAGCATGTTTTATGTGATCCATGCAGTGTTTTTTGTTGTGTTTTTTTTTTTAATTTTATTTATTTATTTTTTTCAGTGTTACAAGATTTATTGTTTTGCACTACACCCAGTGCTCCATGCATTACGTGCCCTCCTCAATACCCACCACCAGGCTCGCCCAACCCCCGCCCCCTCCCCTCCAAAACCCTCAGTTTGTTGCTCATAGTCCACAGTCTCTCATGGTTCATCTCCCCTTCTGGTTTACCCCCATTCACCCCTCCCTTCCTTCTCATAATGCCCTCCATGTTTTTCTTTACACTCAGCACGTAATAAGGTAATTGGTTCTCTCTGCTTGACTTATTTCACTCCGCATAATCTCTTCCAGTCCCATCCATGTTGATACAAAAGTTGGATATTCATTCTTTCTAATGGAGCCATGCAGTGTTTTTAAAAATACTCGAATTATTTTCCAACATTTTAAGGCATTAGGAATTTATATAAAATACAAGGCATTTTATGTAAAAATCTAGATTTCTCTCTTCACCTGACAAATCAGAAGATCCAAAATTTCTGAAGCTACACTCCAGCATTGCAACATTTGAAAACTGAATCTGCCCAGTTCAGAAAGACCTCACACACCCTACCCCATCCCAGACCCTATTCAACTGTAGTTTCTGTCCAACCCTGGTAGGCTTTGGAGTTTTGTGACTCAAATCAACATGTAACAATGATGTTCTTAGAATCCTCACTTCCATGCTATGCTAACATGAATTTCACATATACACACACATATACACACACACACACAGTGTCTCCTTAGTCACATACATTAGGACATGCTTCATAATAAATCCTCAGCCACCGAAAGCATCACAATTCACTTAAGACTCTCGAAACTTTACAAGAAAGAAACCTGTTCAGATTGTTTTAACCTGGTATTTCTCAAATATATTAGACTCTAGAAAATTTTCTCCCAAAGAAGACTTGGCAACATTACCTACCCTAGTGTGTTTGGAAGTCAGCTGGAGATTATTGGAATAGACTTGAAAGGACCTGTGTGCTCATAAGAAGAGAAGGTTCAAAAGACGTAGTGTATGTCATTGTCTCTGTCTAATGTGTAGACACAGCCTCCATACTAAGGCTGCAGAGTAAAGTTGGAGATATGGTATTTATGAAGATATACAAGGAAAAGGAATATATTCTGATCTATCACTTAAAGGGGTGGGCGGCGGGCCTTGAGGAATTAAGCCCTGTAAATATTTGGTACCATTTCTTGAAGAGAAGCAACTCCATGATAATGGCACCCAAAGAGGCAGAGTTGCTCTTGGCATTGTAACAAAATCTCAACTTTGATCTGCTGTTTGGTGTGTCTTTGCTTTTTCTCCATATGCTACATTATAACAGCTTAAGAACAGATTTTCCTTTCATAATAAGTAGACAGGAGAATTTGACTAATGATCTACTTTTTTTCAGCAAACTGAACTCAGAATGATCAGTAAACCTTTAGTTACATGGTCCAGCAAAGAAGTCCTTTGCTCACTGGCTTTCATCAACTCAAAAAGTTTATTTTGTTCTGTACCATGGGCTTGGCTTAGTGAGTCGTCAAATATTAGTAGTACCAATTATTTATGGCCAAATTAATTGCGCAAAGCTTAAGTCTTTAATTTCATGAGGTGGTTTCTGTTTGTTTGTTTTGGGTACTGAACAAATAGTTGTCAACTAGAGAAATTTGGAATATACGGATAGAAGAAAGACAATTAAAAATAACTAAAGGCATTCCCCCCTCTCTCTGCCTGCCTCTCTGCCTACTTGTGATCTCTCTGTGTGTGTAAAATAAATAAATAAAATCCTAAAAAAAAGGGGGGGTCACCTGGGTGGCTCAGTGAGTTAAAGCCTCTGCCTCAGCTCAGGTCATGATCTCAGAGTTCTGGGATCAAGTCCTGCATCGGACTCTCTGCTCAGCAGGGAGCCTGCTTCCCCCTCTCTCTCTACTTGCCTCTCTGCCTACTTGTAATCTCTCTCTCTGTGTCAAATAAATAAATAAAATCTTTTAAAAAAATAACTAAAGGCAAATAATAATAACTGAAGGCAGAATTAAGGGTTAATATTTGATATATTCCCCCAAAACATTTCCAAAGAATATTTAACATATACATAGTATTCTGTATAATGTGAATTTTTAAACCCATAATTTAAAAGGTTCAATAAAACATTTTTAAATTTTAAATTTATTCACACCATCCAAATGCCCATCAACAGCAGAAGAGATAATATTCTATTATCTGTACACAATGAGAATGAACTCTCTGAAATCATATACCTTAGACAATTCCACAGGAATATAACATTAAGGAAAAGAAACCAAACACAAATGAATGCCAACTATAATGCTTCTCTTAATATAAAGAACAAAAATAGACAAATGAATTTATGCAGTTAGAATCAGGATAGTGTTTTCTCTTCAAGGAATGACACTGGAAGGTACCTAAGAGGTCCATCTGGGCAGCTGGCTGTGCTCTAGATCTAGGTGTGGTTACGCAGACGTTTCTGTGTGAAGATTCATTGATCTGGCACTTAAGAGTGATTTTCTGTATATATGTATATATTATATATGTATATATACATAAAAAATTTTTAGTAAAAATTTTAATTTTATAAACTTTATGTAAGCTGTCATCTCAGAACTTATATGGGACATCTGCCTGCAGCTGATCATGGTCATTGTTTTCAGCTCCCTCTTCAAGAAAGACTGAATGTTGAGTCTTTGGGAAAACAGCCCTTTGGAAACACTGAATAAAATCATTTAAAATGTCAGTGCAACCACAAAACAACAATAAAGATTCTGTTCCCCCTTCAAATACTTTAAGAAGATTTTGCAGATTTATGTTTATCCACATCTAAACTTCCTCAGTCTTCAAAATAACCTATCTTCTCTTACTCAATTTTTTATTTTTGGTAAAATGCGCATAACCCAGGATTCAAAATAAAAGTAAAAAGTGCAAATATAGTTGAACTATACTTGTTAAGGATTTTTTAAAGTTTCCAGTTACTCACTCATGACCCTTATGCTGTCATTGTTCTATATTTTAAGTTTATGTATGCTATTAACACAGAATATTGTTACTATTTTTGCTTTAAACAAGCATGTGTAATTGGGGTAGTTTAACATAAGCAAAAAAAAATGTTTAAATTAAAAAAGAAAGATTGAATTTGTCTATTTCCTCCCTCCCTCTGAGGGAGGGGAACCCCTTCTCTTCTTTCCTTTTTCTCAGACACCATTGCAACTATCATTTAATGAAGAATATATTTTACTTAGGGGCACCTGGGTGGCTCAGTCGTTAAGCGTCTGCCTTTGGCTCAGGTCATGATCCCAGGGTCCTGGGATCAAGCCCCGCATCGGGCTCCCTGCTCTGCAGGAAACCTACTTCTCCCACTACCATTCCCCCTACTTGTGTTCCCTCTCTCGCTGTGTTTCTCTCTATTAAATAAATAAAATCTTTAAAAAAAAAAAAGGAATATATTTTACTTAGTCAATAAACTCAATCATAGATCAGATTTAATTCACAGTTTCTAGAGTTGTATGTTAATAATTTTTTATTGATATATGATTGACCTATAACATTATATTAGTTTCAGGAGTACAACCTAATGGTTGAGTATTTGTATGCACTGTGAAATGATCACCACAATAGGTCTATTTACCATCTAACATCTTAAAATCTTACAAAATTTTCCCTTCTTCTTTTTTTTAGGATTTTATCTATTTGAGAGAGAGAACATGAGAGAGAGCAGAGAGCACAAGGAGAGAGGTGGGAGAAGGTAACAGAAGGAAAGGGAGAAGCAGACTCCCCATTGAGTAGGAACCTGGGCACAGGGGCTCAATCCCAGGATCCCAAGGTCATGACCTAAACCTAAGAAAGACGCTTAACCAACTGAGTCACCCAGGTGCACCAAAATTTTTCCTCTTCTGATGAGAATTTTAAGATTTGCTCCCTTGGCAACTTTCAAATATGCACTACAATGTTATTGGTTACAGTCACCATGCTTTATATTACATCCCAAAACTTACTTATTTTATGACTAGAAGCTTATAAATAATAAGTACCTAATAGTTATTTTTAATGGGATTCCAGACTATGTATAGAGGTAAGAAATAACTTATCTTGGCCATAATTTTTAATTTCTTTATCATAGAATAAATAATTTCTGAACTATGACCATGAATAAAATTAAATTCTCTATACAAATTGTATTATCTAAAAGTTACACGTTTTTCTCTGGCCATTTTTAAATATACAGTTCTATTGTATCAGAGCCAGAGGTAAGTAATTTGGACCTCTTGTTTTACTTACTCTCAGTGCCCAAGAACAAAAAATTATGTTGATACCAAGAAACTATTCCTTTTAGCAAGGAATGAGGGAAGCATTGGATCAGGAACAATCTCTAAAATTGGATTAGTGTTACATTTGATTCAAGCTGGCTTTGAGGAGCTGTTCCAATCTGGCTTAATTATAGCATGTACAGTCAAATGTAAATGAAGGAGATTTTGCTTCTGGCCATAGTAGAATAACTATGACTTATTCAATCTCTTATTCTGTTCTACAGCCAATTTGACCTGATAGATATTTATAGAACATCACACTGAAAACAGCAGAATGCACATTGTTTTCAATTTCTCATATAACATTCACAATAGGCCAGATGGTAAGCCATAAAACAAGACTCAATAAATTTTAAAAGACTGGAATTAAAGAGAGTATGTTCTCTGACCAAAATATAATTAAATTAGCAATAAACAAAAAGATATCTTGAAAGTCTCTAAATATTTAAAAACTTAACATACTTCTAATTAACCAATATGTCAAAGAAAATGAAATCACAAAAGAAATTAGAAAAATGTTGAATTGAATGAAAATTAAAACACAACATATCAAAACATGTATGATGTAACTAAAGAAGTGACTGTAGGGAGTTATAACCCTGAATATTCACATTAAAAAAGAAGAAAGGTGGGGCGTCTGGGTGGCTCAGTAGGTTAAGCATCTCCCTTTGGCTCAGGTCATGATCCCAGTGTCCTGGGATCAAGCCCCACATCAGGCTCCCTGCTCGGCAAGAGCCCACTTCTCCCTCTCCAACCTACTTCTCCCCCTGCTTGTGTTCTCTCTTTCTCTGTCAAATAAATAAATAAAATCATTTTTTAAATAAATAAATAAATAAATAAGAATAAATAAAATAAAAAAGAAGAAAGGTATAAAAATCAAGAGTGTAAACTTTTGTATCAATATGGATGGGACTGGAAGAGATTATGCGGAGTGAAATAAGTCAAGCAGAGAGAGTCAATTACCTTATGGTCTCACGTGCTGAGCATAAAGAAAAACATGGAGGGCATTGTGAGAAGGAAGGGAAGGGGAAATGGGGGGAAATCAGAGCGGGAGATGAACCATGAGAGACTGTGGACTCTGAGCAACAAACTGAGGGTTTAGGAGGGGAGGGGGTGGAGGGTTGGGCGAGCCTGGTGATGGGTATTGAGGAGGGCATGTATTGCATGGAGCACTGGGTGTGATGCATGAACAATTAATCTTGTAACACTGAAAAAATAAAATAAACATATTTGGGGGAAAAAAAATCAAGGGTGTAAGTCGCCATCTTAGGAAGGCAGAAAAAGTGAAGCAAATTAACCCCAAAGTGAATAAAATTAAGAAAAAAATAAAGACAAGCAGAAACCAATGCACAGAAAAAAGCCAAGGAACAGAGAAACACAGTATAAACAAAGTTCACTGAAAGCTGAGTGCAGTTGATAAACTTCTAAGTTTATCAGGAAAAAAAAGAAGATAAGACACAAATTACTGATGTCAGAAATGAAAGGGGAAATTGCTACAGATCTTACAGATATTAAAAGGATAAAAAGGAAATATTGTGGAAACTTTATTCCATTAAATTCCACAATTCAGGTGACATGAACAGATTACTAGAAAGACAAAATTCCTAGAAAAACTAAATCATCACAAGAAATTAAAACGTTAACAATCCTATATATATTAAAGAAATTGCATACCTTCTTTAAAACATTGCTATTAAGGAAATTCAAGCTCCAAATGGATTCGTGGTAAACTTTATCAAATATTTAAGAGCAATTTAATATACTATTAGATAAACTCATAAAATACAGAAGAAAGGAATACTTCTGAAATTTATGAGACCAACTTATTCTGATACCAGAAACAAAGATATTATAAGAAAAGAAAACTAACTACATGCCTACATCCCCTGTGAAGAAGAGATTTAATAAAAAATTTTTTAAAGAAAATTTATCCAGCAATATATAAAAAAGCCAATAAATTGTGGTGCCTGGGTGGTTCAGTCGATTAAGCTTCCAACTCTTTTTTTTTTTTTTTTAATATTTATCTACCCATTTGAGAGAGAGAGAGGGAGAAGGAGAGTGTGTGTGTGCAAGCATGAGTCAGGGGAGAGGCAGAGGGAGAGAATCCCCAAGCAGATTCCCTGCTGAGCACCAAGCCAGACACACCCGATCCCATGACCCTGAGATCATAACCCCAGGTGAAACCAAGAGTCCCATGCTTAAGCAACTGAGCCATCCAGGAGCCCCAAATGCCCAACTCTTGATTTTAGGCTCAGGTCTCGGTTTCAGGGTCACAGGGTAGAGCCCTGCATCAGGCTCCACACCTAGAGGGGCATCTGCTTTAGATTCTCTCTCTCTCTCCCTTTGCCCCTCCCCATGTTTGCACTCGCTCTCTCTCTCTCTCTCTCTCTCTCTGTTTCTCTGTCTCTCTCAAATAAATAAATCTTTAAAAATAAATAGATAAATAAATAAATAAGTAAATAAGCAAACCAATGAATGCAAAGTCAGGTTAACATTAAAAATTTAATCATTATAATTTACCATATTAGCAGAATAGAGGAGAAAAGGCAGATGATCACTTGCTTAGATGCATAAAATATTTTACCAAATTAAAGACACATTCATAATAGTAACTCTCAACACATTAGGAACAGAAGGGCATATCCTTAACCTGATTTTTAAAAAGCATCTGTGAATCATACTAAATGATGAAAGGTTGAATGCCTTAAGACTGGGAACAAAACAAGGATGTCCACTGTCACTACTACTATTCAACATTGTACTAGAGGTCCTAGCTAATGAGAGAAACCAAAATAAATAAATAATGAGATAAATTAACAGGTATACAGTTAAGAAAAGAAGTAAAACTGTCTTTACTCACAGATGACATAATTATGTGTGTAGAAAATTCTAAGAAATCCATTTAAAAAAAGCTACCATGACTGACAAGTCTAATGTGTTTCTAGGATACGAAGTCAGCATACACAAATCAATGTGATGTCTACACGCAAGTAACAAACAATTGGAAAGTAATATACAAAAAAAAAAAAAATGCTACCTACAGTATTATCAAAAATCCTGAAATACTTAGAGATAAATGTATCAAAATATATACAAGACCTATAAAATAAGAATCATAAAACACCATTGAAATAAATTAAAGGTACTCTAAGTAAATGGAAGATATACTGACCTGTAGATTCAATGTAATCTCAATTAAAATCCAAAAAGTCTTGTTTGTATTTAAAAAAAATAAAAAGCAATTTCAAAAGACTGTTATAGTTCAGACAATTTTGAAAAAAAACAATAAATACAGAAGACTATATCATTTCAGACAATAATTAAAATGTGTCATATGGGCATAAACATAAACATACACATTTTCTAGAACAGAAAATTCTGAAATAGATTCACACATTTATAGTCAATTGAATTTTGGCAATTCAATTGCCAAGTGTCAAGATTCCTCACTTGGGAAAATAACCATTTCAATATTGCTTCTGGAACAACTAGATATAAATACAGGAGAAATATACCTTAATTCTGATCTTGATGTACTTCACACCATATATAAAAATTATCTTTAAATGGATCATAGACTTCTATAATTTAAAACTTTAATACTTCCAGGAAAAAACAGATAAAGAATAAAATGACCCTGAGATGGGCAGTGACTTAAGAAAAAGGAAAATCGGACTTACAGAAATTTAAATTTTTCACTCATTAAAAATAAAAATGCAAACAGACCAGAATAAAATGTTCTCACTATATACATCTGACAAATCTAAAATTTTTTAAACTTACAAAATAATAAGACAAATAACAAAATTGGCCAAATAGTTGAGCAGACACTTCACAAAAGAAGATATGTAAATTACCAAAAGCACATGAAAAGGTGCTCAACGTTATTAATCACCGGGAAAATACAAATAAAAGCACAATGAGATACTACTCCACATACACTAAAATGGCTAAAATAAAGAGTAACAATACCAGGGCACCTGGCTGACACAGTCAGTAGAATGAGACCTTGATCTTGGGGTTGTAAGCTCAAGCATTAATTTTAAAAATCCTAAAAAAAAAAAAAAAAAAAAAAAAAAAGACTAACAATACCATCTGTGGGTGAGAATATGGAGTAACTAGAACTCTCATGCATTGCTCATGGGAATGTAAAACAGCACACATGCTTTAGAGACCATTCGGCAGTTTGTTAAAAATTTAAATCTATATTTACCATATGATCCAGCAATTCTATTCTCAGATACTCATCCAAGAAATGTATGTCTACCAAGAAGACTTTCGTTCATAGAAATTCTATTCATAGAAGCAAAAACTGAAAACAACCAAATGCCTATCGACAGGTAAGTGGAGAGCAAATTGTGGTATATTTATGAAACAGAATACCGCTTAGAAATGAAAAGAACTACTGACATGCAGAGAAATATGGCAGAATCTCAGAAACCATATGCTAAGCAAAAGAAGCCAGAAACAAGGATACACACCATATTATTTCATTCATTTAACATTCCTGAATTAGGTAAAACTAATCTCTAGTGACAGAAAGCCCTCATGGCCTGGAGCTAGGGTGCAGGACATTGAGTGTAAAGGACATGAAGGCACTGTGGAGGATGATATCTGGATTCTGTTTTTTGATTGTGATGGTTACATGGGTGTACATAAAACATCAAATGGTACACTTAAAGTGAGTGTGTTTCATTATAGGTAAATTAAATCTTAATAAAGTTGTTTTTTTAAAAAATGAATAGTCAGATGCAAGGACAGAATACTTTTCCCCCTTCACATTAATTCCCATTTCTCATGTGGTTTGGGTCTCCTGAAAGACAGTGTCCTAAATATACTGATAAGCCCATGTTCTGAGCTGGAAGTTTCCATTGCCTGGAAGTTTCCCAATGCCTGAGATATGTCCTTGAGAGCCCACTAAATGGGCCTCAGGTCTTTGTGGCTATGAAAGTTGGAAGGATAGCAGCTCCTGCCTTCCAGTCCCAGGAGATGAAGATGGCCTTCTGATTTAAGGACCAAGTAATGTCCTTGTCAGCATAACCAATGTGTTCTCCCAGTGGCTGCAACCAAGGGAGACTTGCTCTGTGGCCCCTAGCCGTGAGCAGACCCTCACTGGGTTTGTTAGGGCTGCACCAGGGAAGCCTGCAAATTGCATACAGGGACACCAGAGGTATTATATATTATTGTTGCTGCATAATTCTAGCATTTGTCAACATCTAGTAATCCCCTATAACTCAAGCATGCTTCTAAAATGGCAAGCAATTGTTCACTGGAGCCAATAGAGGTTTAACAATTACAAAACTAATTGAGACCAAAAAAAGAAAAAGAAGAAGAAAATAGTGAATAAATAATTGTCCGTGCAGTTTTTCCACCTTCCCGTTATCAAGAAGTAGTTTAGCTGACCTGCACTAAGGGGGTTATGGCGTACTTTTAGAGAAGACATATCCAGAAGGGAATTTTTTTCCTGAATGTGTTCCATCTAAATTTATCAGGCATATTAAGAAGTAGGCCAGGAAGAAATAAATCAAACAAAGAAGGGATAAGTTCCTGAATTCAAGGATTTACTAAAGAATTCTGCAGAATTTTGCTGTGTCCTTAACTTTCTCATCAAAGGACAACATTCAGATCAGAATATTGTGAAACAAGAAATGGGAATGTGGGCTTGTTTGGGGAAAATGAGAGGAACCATCTTTTCCAAATTTGTTTAAAACTCAGGAGGTTTGGGAGCTAGAAGGGACCCTCAGGTCATGTAACTCTGATGTTCCCCACACTCTGGAATGAGGTGGGAATGCCCACAGAGACAGACAAAGAATCGAAGGCAAACATGGCTCAACTTCTAAGATAATTCTGTGCACTTAGAAGGTTTTCTACACACACATTACTATGTATTAAAACAAACACAGGTATACTATGAAGTCAAGTGAGCAATTTGCCAGAATTTTTTAAAGAGGTCTTGTCAAAAAACTTTACTGATTACAGTGGCAGCTCCAAACCCACAGGCCTTCTCTCCTCTCTGCCACCAGATGTACTCAGTGGAATGTCAGAGAAGCACAGAAGGAACCAACTCCTCACCAAGTCTGTGATGATGGAAAGAAGGACCCAGGAAATGAAAGGGACTTGTCCAATCCCTACTGGGTCTATGGGCACAGCCAGAACTTGGTTCCTTTTTCTCCTCTTCCAGGGCTCTTCGTCTGACCTACAACAGGGTGGAACCAGGAGGGGGAGTCTGCCCAACCCCATTTGCTCCAGTCTGGCCTAAGAGGTAAAAACAAGTTCCTTTGTTGCTCTTTCTCTGGAGAAATCAGCCCGTAGGTGATGGTGCGTGGTCCTTCTCTAGGGGCCAGCTCACATCCCTTCCCACCCTGTTTCCACCCTCCTACAACACTCTACCCCTAAAACAGAGCTGAGTACTCATCTGTCTTTGTGGGTGGTGTTTAAGAGAGCTCATTCCTTCATTTGTTCCTTCGCTTTTATCCTATGCATGTTGATGGAAATCCAGAGCTAGGTAACATCCACTGCCTCTCCCCTCAGGGAGGTTACAGTCTAGTCCAGCAGAAAGGCAGGGAGAATTACTTGACAAACAGTGTTCATTTACTTGACAAACAGTGTTCATTCTCCATCCTGCTTCTAATCCCAGTAGGAATTTCAGTGACAAAGAAAATGATTTGCTCTACTCATGCCTAGCAGCTGAGTTTGCTCGGTCCTATCTCCCTGATGAGGGAAAGTAACTGTTCCTTTCTGGTCCTGCCCCACTACTATAAAAAATAACCACAAAATATTCAAAAAATAAGCAATGGAACTGAAGTCTTAGATGATGATGAAGCCTTCAGCAAACTTCAGGAGAATAAGTCCTGCTGCTAGGATGGAAATTCAGAGGGTTTGTGGATCCTAATGACTTTTTCCCCTTGTTTCTAGGTGGTGTATCCTCCCCTCTACTTGCCATCTGTGTCCATGTGAAGGCAGGATGGAGATTAAAGCCAAACATCCTGACCAGCAGTAACAGAGCGTGGCCCCACGACTCTCAACCAAGCAGCTCCTTCTCCCTGCCTCCCTCCATGAGCCACATCCCTTCTTCTGGTCTTCCTGATGCCTCATGTTTCCCCACATCCTATTGAAAGATTGAGCACCACAAGCAGCCCTCCTCTCCCCCTGGACCTTCTAAGAAGAAGACCCTGGATGTCAAAGGCCAACCTGCCACCTAAAGTCGAAGAATAGAGCCAATCAATGTTTGCAAATACAACTGTTGACGGGTAGATTGTGTTCCAAAGCATCACTCTATATTGCCATTCAATACCTCTC
>CM053617.1:53804259-53815050 GCA_028646535.1 Procyon lotor
TAAATAAAATCTTAAAACAAAAAAAAAAAGGCAACATCTTTCCCTTCTTGACTCATGATAAAACGGGATTTTGTTGTTCTGCAAAGCTGCTAAGGCAGGAGACTTGAATTCTTGAAGACAGATTAGCAGACACCTGCTGGGTTATGAGCAGTCGTGTGAGTTCTCACATGAATTCTTCTTGTCCAGCCTGATTTGAAAATCCTTGATTTGTGTATAGTTCACTACCAGGTAGTTTAATACTTATAATTTCCCTTGATCCTTTCTACAACTCTGTGAGAACTTTTCTTATTATACTGGGGAAGGAATTTATTCAGCCAATATTTACTAAATGTCCTTCAAGTGCCATCACCATGTGGTGTATATAAAGTTGAGCCAGACACATGTCCCGTCTTTAATACTTACAATACTTTGTGATTCAGGAGCCTCGCCACCCCCATACTATCCTATATACATGCTATTAATAAATGTTGATGGTTGTCCTGTCATCTGCTTTACCTGGAGAGAGCAGGGGAAGATCTAATGAAGTTGCTCTGAAGATAAGCTAATGAAGATATTCTAGCAGAAACTTGAAGGAAGACAACTTACCAAGTGAGACCTTTGAGGAAAAGAGAAAAGGGTGTTCTCCAAGAGGCAACAGGGTATACAAAGATCTGGCAGCATTAATGTGCATTATAGCATGTTTATGGAACTTCCTAGTGGGGAGGCAGTAAAGTGACTTCTCCAAGCTCCTATGCCATCAAGTTTGGGGGTCAAGGTCAGCTCTCTTTCCACCATATCTTTCTCCCCACTTGTAAGCAGCCAGGCTCTCTCTAACACACTGAGCTTCCCGAATGGAATTCTGCCTGACCAGTTGCCCTCTCAATGGGTACTCACAGCAAATCACCTCTGTTATTCATGATTTTAAGCTGCATCTCTTTGGACAAGAGATGGCAAATTGCAATAGTTATGATCACGGTAATAACATCACAAGAATAATCAGATGCTATTGAAACAAAAATGCACCAATTTAGGCTAGGCTTCAGCCACTGTGATGTGCATTTAAGTTTATGCACATTTATGATTTATGATAAAGATGATGCCCTTTATGATTCCCTGGAAGCAGTGATAGACTGCCCCCTTTGCAATCTGGTTTTGTTTGGCAATTTATCTCTCCTTCCCCCATCCTCAGTTTTGAAAGGGAGAGAAAACAACCCATTTGCTCCAATTTGAGCCTCTCTGCATGCTAAGGCAAGGCTAAAGTCATGAAGAACTACTAACTGATAATTCCCTTCAATCCACTTTTCACTGGCCAGGACCAGATTGGGTTTGTGTAAATAACCTTTGTGCAGCAATCAGCTCAGCAAGTTGGTCCCTTTATCATCTTCCTGAGGCTGGCTGGATACCATATTCCTGCCCCATGTCTGCTGGTGTCATTCTGGCTGCTCTGGTCATTTTCAGACTCTTGAAAGCAGACAGTGTCTGCCACTGATTTTCTCTGCAGAAAGAAGCTGTCTGGTTGGTTGGAAGTGGGGGCCAGAAGATGTTTTTGAAGCTCACATATCAAGGACATCAGGTTGTCTTCAATTGTGTGCTTATTTGAGGTGACTGGGCGGGGGGAGGGGAGGCCAGGTGTACTCAGATCCGCTTTCCCACTCAGTACCTCCCGCAGGGGACCACACATAGGGAAGGTTACTTTGCTCTTCCATACCTATTTTAAATTCCATATTTCCCAGCAGCATTTTCTCCCAGGAGTCCAGGAAATATTTTATTGACAACCAGGGACACAGCCATAAGAGAGGGAGGTACACAGAACCGCAAACCCCATCTCTCCATCTCCAAAGTCACCTTGGTGCTCTTCACCTCTCTGAGGGCTTATTATAGACTCCAGGTACTAGGATTACTAGAATTACCTAGGATTACTAGGTTTGTGTATCTTTTCTCTATTCCATGTTGAGCTCTTAGAGGAGAGAGTATCTTGGTCACCTCTGCCTCCACCATGTACAGTAGAGGTTCGATAAAACCTGGGTAGCTTGTCAAAGGCAAAAACAGGTCAGTAATATCTCAGTAAAGTTGGGGGGAGAGGCAAATACGAGATGAATAAGACGACTGATGGTATTCAGGCTACTGCAATAAAAAGAGCACCCCAGATCCAAAGATCAGGACCACTCCTCCTTTTTGCCTTAAACTCTGAGGGGAGCAGGAGAGTAAATAAGTTGCAAGTGAGGTGATTTCCAGTTGGAGTGGTTTTGCAAGTGGGACAAGTCTCAGTCAGTTATCTGACCAGGAAATCTTTTCCTTGGTGGTTAGCTAGTTTCGGGGGGACAAACAGTTCTAATCTCAGCTAATCAATCATGAGACAAAGAACAAGAAGTTGGAGAGGCTGTGTCCAGCCTTGTCAGCAGGTTCAGACAAAAGGGAGAAGGGTCGTGTTTGGCCTTGTCCTGCATAAATAAGGGAGTCGCTCCCACGTCTTATTCCAGCCACAAGAAAGAGTGGACTTTGAGTCTTATCTAAGTCACATGGGGAAGGGTAGTTCTTTGTGATAAACCGTTTACTGAAACACAAAAGGCTAGGAGATTTCTTAACTGTCACTGTTGTCCAGGAGCAATGGGCTCAGGTAAAGTTTGATATTAAGAAATGAAATAAGCAAATATGCTATACACACACACACACACACACACACACAGAATGCTTTGTAGACATTATATACATACTATATCCATATACGTATATATCTTCAATAGGTCAATCTATACTGGCCAGTGGTCTCTTCAAAGAAAGATTATTCCTGCTTTCTCTTCATGCCTCTTCTCTCTACCTGTGACCTACTCAAATGAAGAACTAGAGAGAGAAGACAGGAAGTCCAAAGGGAAGAATCACCTTTGAGGTTACTGGGTTCTAAAACTTGCAGGATAAATATCCCATGGGCAACTGAAGGCGTGAGAAGCAGTGAAAACAAAGAGTGTTTCTGTGTATGTACTGGGTATTGATGGTGGTCAAGGGGCCATGATCTGAAGAGCTATAATCAGGGAATCATGAAGGTTTGGTGAAATCTTTGTTGATTTCATGGTGGTCCATTACTGGCCATCACCGCAGTTTGTTGGCTGAAACCCCAAATCCTGAATGTTCTGTAACCAGCCACCTATACCTAAGGCTTACCGGGTCAGAGCCCATGAGGAAAGAGTGATGCCTGCTCAGGAACTGGCTACACATTTCTTGCTCAGGGCATGGAGCTTATGCTCGTGTGTATCTAGCCCAGACTGAAGAGGAGAGAGGAGGCATGAGCCATAAAGAAAAGAGTTGCAAGGTGAGGGAGTTCTTTGAAAAACGAGCTTTGTTTGAAGTCCCTCCTCTTTTTTTAAGTTTCAATTTGCTTATTCCTAACAAACATAGATGAGCAGCTCTGGATATATTAAAAAAAAAAACAAACAAAAAAACCGAGCAGCTCCTGGGTGGCTCAGTCAGTTAAGTGTCTGCATTCAGTTCAGGTCATGATCCTGGAGTCCTGGGATCAAGCCCTGAGTTGCATCAGGCTCTCTGCTCAGCGGGGAGTCTGCTTTTCCCCTCTCCGACTTGTGTGCTCTCTCTCTCAAATAGATAGATAAAATCTTAAAAAAAAAAAAAGAAAAGAAAAAGATAAGCCTGTATGTACGGAAATTCTTATCTTGTGGTATTTGGTGGGATGCCCTGCTGTTTTTAACTCGAATACCCTATTACCTATGATAGTCTTTGGCATACAGTAGGTACTCAATTAATGGTTATTAGTTGGTTGAATTGCCTTTCAATGGTATATCTCATCAAGGGATATAGCCATACCTCCCAGCATTTTGTCTGGCTTATCAAAACAGCAAGGTTTTATATAAACAGCTTATATAAGGCTTATGTATATAAGCTTATATATACATGCCTTATATAAGCTTATATATAAGCTTATATATATATGCCTTATATAAGCATATATCCTTATAAATACATATATGCTTATATATGTATATAAGCCTTATATAAGGCTTATATACAAGGCTTATATAAACAGCAAGGTTTATTCATTTCTGGGATTTTTAAGAAGCTGCTTTTGACGTTAGTGTGGTAGGTGCAAGACTTTACCCACAGATCCAGAAGACGAAGGCCAACTTGCTCAAAGACAGCACAGGTGGATGCCCAGGCAGTGCTAATTCTCAGTCAAAAGGAAAAAAGCTCTCTTCCATGAAGAGAAGGTCGACCTTTCGTTCATAGAGAAGGAAGCTTTTCATGCCACGATTCATTTAGGCCATGGGGGCCAGGGTCCTCCCCCTCCTCCTCCCAGCCCTTCCTTATTCAGTGGAGCTGAACAAAGCAGAGGCATGAGATTCACATGGAATCAGGGCATGGTCAACTTCGGGACTGGCATAATGTGCCCAGGCTTGTGCCAGGAGCCAGGAGGTATGTGCAGCTAAATCCAAGGTTCTAGGAGGACCTGTGAAAATGCAAGGCCCCTGCAGGCAGTGTAATGGCCACCCTCGGAGCCTTTTCCAGAGTGGGGTTTGGAGTTGGGAAGTGCTGGGGGCACTTTTCTCCAGCGACAGGATGTACCGACTCACAGGGAAATCAGAACTGAGTTGAGGCTCAGAGCTGAAGCCTTGCGGTTCTCCTGAGGTGAAGCTTTCAGAAGACGCCACGGCCAGGTTGTACATCTCCACCAGCTGGTCTCCCTCAGCCCAGTACTGTTTGTGAGCTGAGTACTCCCTCAGCTAGTACTTTACTAGCTTGCTCTGCTGTTTGACCTACTGGTACCACCAGTTTCCAACTTTCCCAGACTAATTTAGAGAGGTTTTTAGGTTTTGGTTTTAATTTTTTTTTTTTTTTTTTAAAGATTTTTTATTTATTGGACAGAGAGAAACACAGCGAGAGAGGGAACACAAGCAGAGGGGTTGGAAGCAGGAGAAGCAGGCTCCCCGCTGCGCAGAGAGCCCGATGCGGGGCTCGATCCCAGGACCCCGGGATCATGACCTGAGCTGAAGGCAGACGCCTAACGACTGAGCCACCCAGGCGCCCCTAATTTTTTTTTTTTCTCATGCAGGCTGAGCAGTGGGAGCACAAGCTCAGTTGTGGGAATTTCTCTACCTCCTTGATGCGGGGCCTCTTCTCCCTTTGGCCTTTTTGAAGTTTTTCTGACCCCCAACCACCAATTCTCTGATTCTCCAGACACCAACTGGGTACTTGATAATTCAATTCTGATACTTAACTACCCAGACATAGTGCAGACCCCATAGGTTTAGGGCTCAGTCCCTCAAGATTGCCCCCAACCACTTCAGACAAGTCCTGGGCCTCCTGTACTTCTGACCAACAGGTTATAAGTCAGAGACTCCCAAAATCCCTTCCTTGGGGTTTAGAATTTGCTAGGTCAACTCACACAACTCAGCTTATAATAAATAAACTTATAATTTATAATTATAAATTTATTTATAATAAAACTTATAATAAATAAAGCACTTTATTTATTATTAGCACTTTCTTATAAAGGTTACAACTCAGGAACAGCCAAGTGGAAAAGACATACAGGGCAAAGATGCATAAAGAAAAAGGGCCTTCTCCAGGTGTGCCAGCTTCCTAGTCCTTGATGTGTTTGTTTCCCAACCCAGAAGCTCTCTGAGCCCCATTATTGAAGGGTTCTTAAGGAGGTTTCATTTCATAGGCATGATTGACTGAATCACTGGCCATTGGTGATTAATTCAATCTCCAGCCAACATCCCTCCCCAAAAGTTGAGAGGTTAAGGCTGAAAGTTCCAAGTTCCTGGTCAAGGCTTGGGCTTTCTGGTCCAAGCCCCCATCCTGAAGCGATCTAGAGGTCTAGATACGTTACCTCGTTAGAACAAAAGAGGCTCCTACCACCCTCATCATTCAAGAAATTCCAAGGTTTTTAGGAGCTCTGGGTCCAAAGCCAGGGACAACAGCAGATCTCTAAAGTGTTTCCTGCTCCTTGTTTCAATCAGCTCATAAATAATCAGATGTGGCATTTCAAGTGTGTGCAGCGAGAGGGAAGCACAAAAAGAGGAAAGACAGTGTCACTTTCACAGGGAGGCTTTTGGCAATGTCACTAGTAATTACTCTATCGATTAAAGATTTATCCAAGGCAATGTCTTATCAAGTGCCGAAGTGGGTATTTTCCTAGTTTCCTGCCCAGCTAACACTGCCTCCCATTCCCATGTTACAGAAACTGACCCTGCCCACAACGTGTACCCTTGGTTGGGTCACAGCTGATTGAACCACAGTGGTGTCCAGTGAACACCAAAATGGGCTAAAAGAATGTCCCTTCCAGGGCCCCTGGGTGGCTCAGTTAAGTGACTTGATTTCAACTCAGATTTTGTTTTTTGGGTTTTGTTTTGTTTTGTTTTAAGATTTATTTATGTGAGAGAGAGAGAGAGAGAGAGAGAACAGGGGGAGGGGCAGAGGGAGGAGGAGAGAAAGAATCTTAAGCAAACAACCCACTGAACGTGGAGCCAGATGTGGGGCTCAATCTCACAACCCTGCAATCATGACCTGAGCTAAAAGCTGAAATCCAGAGTTGGGCGCTCAACTGAGCCACCCAGGTGCCCCAATCTCAGCTCAGGTCTTGATTCCATGATTGTAAGTTCAAGTCCCATGTTGGACTCCATGCTGCGCATGGAGCCTACTTTAAAAAAAAAAAAAAAAGTATCCCTCCCACAACATTGAAATTCCTGTGTGTTTCTTTAAACACTTGAACTAGAAGGACATGTAAGAGCAGAGGGATGCTAACTAAGTAATGGACATGAAATAACACAGAAAACCTTTTAAATGGAAAAGCAAAACTCAGAGAGAACCTGAGACCCACAAGAGAGGAGCAGCCTTTGCTTCCTGAAGGCTTCCAAGTCCCTCATAAGGCCCAGCTGATGACCTGCCCCTCAGTTGCAGGAGATACTTTTGTGTCCTCTTTATATGCCTGAGGTTGGAGTAGCTTTTGCTACTTTTGACCAAAGGAGGCTGACTAAAATAAGTGCTCATCTACATGGTCTAGGCCCTGACTGCAGTAGAAAGGAAAGGTCTACACAGCCTGGAGCAGCCAGAGAAGATGTCACAGGGATGAGAGTTCAAGATGGGCCTTAAGAAATTAGAAAT
Source organism: Procyon lotor (assembly GCA_028646535.1). Taxonomy (NCBI): domain Eukaryota; kingdom Metazoa; phylum Chordata; class Mammalia; order Carnivora; family Procyonidae; genus Procyon; species Procyon lotor. Next base: position 53,811,355 of record CM053617.1, read on the forward strand.
ATTTGTAGAGGAAGGCAGAGGAGGAAAGAGAGTCACAGATGGTGAGAGTAGCAGGACCAGAGGCAAAGGAACAGGAATGGACATACATAGGGGAGACCGTGGGGCCAACCTGATTAACAAGATGTGTTTATGTTATGAGGCTATGACAGGTAAGGGCAGGAACATCAGAAATGCCCATTTCGAGAAAGGTCATGGCTGTTGACCCTTGTAATGATGATCTGAAATATCAAGAATGCAACATGAGAGCCTTAACTTTCCATTGCCTTCCCATTACCCCTTTTGCAAATGCTATGATCAAACAACGCAGTAAGTTGTGAACAAAAGCACATCAACTTTGGGACCAGTCACACTGGGATCCAAACCTATCTCCATCATTTACCAGTGAGACTGAGCAAGATATTAGATGATCTGGCTTCAGCTTGCTCATGTGTAAACTAGAGATAATAATACCTATGCAGAGGCGATTTAAGGCTAAATGAAACTATGTATGTAAAGTGCCTGGTACATTCCCTCAAAGATGTTAAAATATGTGCCATTACCCACATCTATTGTACATCAGTATCACTGCTAATTAGGTTTATAACACAGCACTGATTAGGAATTATGATAGTAATAATAACACTGTTGATTACTTCTGTTGATTGAGCACACTCTGCCACAAGCCCAACATTAAGTGCTGTGTGTGTGTTTTCTCATTCGAGCCTCACAACAATCCTGAGAGCGAGACAATCCAGTACAAGTTTACCCTTATAAAACTCTCCAATGAAATTATGGCCAAATGATTATCAAGTTTGAACAAATAAAAGCTTCTTTGCTGTGAAGAGGAGTAGGACACTGTCATGAAAACAAATGCTCTCCCTCAAATCTAAGCTCATCAGGCTCTGAATAATATGGCTTTGTTCTCATGAGAAAGGGGGTCAGAGTTCAGAATTCAAAGAGAATTAACTGCTCATAAGTTGGTAATGTGAGGAGAAAGCAGCTGAATTATAGAAACAGCCCAAGTGTCCATCAGCTGATGAATGGATAAAGAAGATGTGATGTGTGTGTGTGTGTGTGTGTGTGTGTGTGTGTGTGTGTATACACACACACACAATGAAATATTATTCAGCTAAAAGAATTAAATCTTGCCAGTTGCAATAACATGGATGGAACTAGAGAGTATCATGCTAAGCATAAGAGGTCAGAGAAAAACAAATACCATATGATTTCACTCACGTAGAATTTAAGAAACAAAACAAATGAGCAAAGGGAAAAAGAGAGAGGCAAAACAAGAAACAGACTCTTAATTTTAAAGGACAATCTGATGGTTACCAGAGGGGAGGTAGGGAGAGGTGAAATAAGTGATGGGGATTCAGGAATGCTCTTGTTGTGATGAGCACCGGGTGACATACAGAAGTATTGAACCACTATCTTGTACACCTGAAACTAATATAACACTGTATGTTAACCAACTGGAATTCAAATAAAAACTCTTTAAAATAAATAAATAAATAGCAGCATAGGAAGGAGACTTTGGTTCTAGAAGCAGATTTGCTATATATTAAGTTCCTTGCATGACCCTCAGAGAAGTCATTTGACCTCTCTGGCCTTGAGTTTCTTCCCTTGTAACAGATAATGGGTTTTGTCATATATAAAAAATGTGCCTTAGATCAGTGGTTCTAATGCCTCATTACACATTAGAATCACCTGGGGAGAATTGTTTAGGGTTTTTGTTTTGTTTTGTTTTTAATAGGATGTCCAGGCCTCTACCCAGGCCAATTAAACCAGAGTCTTTGGAGAATGGATCCCAGGCACAGATGTTTTTTAAAATGCCATGTGATTTTAATGTGTAGCCAAGTTTAAAACCCAACAAACTAGATGATTTTTAAGAGTTGTTCCAGATTTAAGATTCAAGTACCAGACACTTGAAACAACAAGATGAAGAAAAAGTAGATATCCCATCATTTGAATTGGAAGGAGTCAGTGACTATAGTATGGTACAAATAAAAGTTATGGTTGCCTGGTGATTTGGGGCAACTATTTGAAAGGCTGAGCCCACTGTGGTGAAAAGACGTATGAATCTGGACAAAGATGATGGGGTTGGCAATAAACCTAGAGATCGGCATCCTGGGAGACTTGGTGAATTTATTAATCAATAAATATTTATTGAGCACTATAGGCCAATCGCCGTTAGACTCTGTAGTTGAAACACAACTAAACTGGACCTGGAGAGCTAGATAGGAGCATAACAGACCCGAGCAGTGGAGACGTGAGTCGCTTCTCTGGAGGCATCAGGAATTGCTCATGGAGGAGGTGATATTTGAATTGAACCTGAAAAATGGGTGGAGGCACGTGTGCATGGAGAACTCAGGTTGGGGTGGGAAGCACTTCGGAGGTGGGAGGAAGGGGGTACACAAAGCTTCACACTCAGCCAAACTGAACTCTGTGTTTCTCCACACACAGCTCTTTCACCTCTCCATACCTCTAATCAAGGAATTCTGCCTGCCGCTGGTACCTCTCCTCTGTTCACCTGGATAAGTCCTGTCATTTCTCAACAGCTGGATGAGAGTAACCTCCTCTGGGACACCATCCCTGAGGCCAAGTCTGTCTCCCAATACCTCCATCGTGACACTCACACGTAATAGCCTCAGTCACTCGGCGAGCTCTTTAAGGGCAGGAACGTCCTATATCTTCATCCATGGTCTGTCTTCCATTGTCTATCATATGTCCTGGCTCACACAGGTCTCCAAGAAGTGTTTATTTAGTTGAACCAAGAAAACACTCTTTTTCAAAAGATAGATTGAGTCATTCTTTAGCTGAAAATTTTGTAATGGTGTCTTGTTTACTTTAAGTAAAATCCAGACTCCTTATTGGGGTCTACAAAGTTCTAGATGATTTAGTCCCTAAATATTTTTCTAACCTTTAGTCACTTTCCTCCATTTTTAACTATGTACCTAAAACAAGACTTAACAGTCTTGAGTCACATGTACATTTAACTGCCTGCCAAGACCAAACTCAACTCTTCTAACAAGGAAAACGATAAAATACAGAAATCATACTTTGGCACCCAGTACTGTATGCTGATACAATCGAAACTTTCTAGTTATGTGAAAAAGCATGAAAATATGGCCCAAATCCAAGAGAGAAATCAGTCAATAGGAACAGATACAGAAATTAAAGGAATGGTGGGATTAGCAGAAAGGGCTTTAAAACAGCCATTAGAGGAGATCAAATAACATACTAAAAAAAGTCTCAGTTAAAGAATGCTGGAAAGGAGGGAAAAAGGAACAAAGAACAGATGGCCCAAATAGACTCAAACCCAGTTAAACATAAATAAATTAAAACCTCCAATTAAAGGGCAGAGACTGGCTGGATAAAAATAAAATTAAAGATGCCATCAGATCGATCTAAGATGGCAACTGTGGAACCGGAAACCACCCCTACTCCTAATCCCCCACCTACAGAAGAGAAAACAGAATCTAATCAGCAAGTTGCTAACCCAGAACACTATATTAAACATCCTTTAGGGGCGCCTGGGTGGCTCAGTCGTTAAGCGTCTGCCTTCGGCCCAGGTCAGATCCCAGGGTCCTGGGATCGAGCCCCGCATCGGGCTCTCTGCTCTGCAGGAAGCCTGCTTCTCCCGCTACCACTCCCTCTGCTTGTGTTCCCTCTCTCGCTGTGTTTCTCTCTGTCAAATAAATAAAATCTTTAAAAAAA
>CM053617.1:53820771-53867085 GCA_028646535.1 Procyon lotor
TTCACTCTCGGACGTTTGACAGAACGTGCCCACCTCCCCCCAGGAGATGTTCTAAAAAGAGGTAAGAGGGAAGGAGGTCTGACAGGACTTGGTGCCTGGGTCACGGGCGGATCCACAGGGCCTGCTGGCAAAAAAGGCTTCTGAGCCATAAAAGGGTGAACTCTCCCTGCTGGGGTGGGGCGGGTATGAAGGCTGGAGTGAAGCAAGTTCTACTGAGAGGACCACCACCCATGAAGTGGGCCCGACCCGACACTCAGCTACAGGGAAGCGGGCAAGATGGACACCAGCATCCCGGCCGCTGTTGCAACGAGCCACGCGCCATCTGGGAAGGCACTGCTGTTACAAAAGCAAAGGCATCAGGGACTACAGTCTGGACCAGGTACCAAGGACGCGCTCAGGGGCTGAGATGGGCAGACAGGTGCCATGGTATTGCCAACAGGCTCTGACCCAGCCAAGGCTCCACTCCCCACTGGGAAGAGCCTACTGGCCCCTCTGGGAGTTGGGGAGTGGGACAGGGAGTGAAAAGCAAGCAAACTGCTACGGGTCAGGCAGGGCTAGGAGACAGCCGGCAGTCAAAGCAGGCCACCCTGGAGCCGAGGTGAAACTCCCAAGACCCTTTGAGTTGTAGGCGCAGCCTCAGGGGACCCTGACCAACATCCCAAAGGCCCTGAGAGTCTACAGGAGCTCATATTCATGACCAACATCCTCAGCTGCCATCGGGTGATAAATGATGGGAATGCAAACCCAACCCAAAAAGTCCCTAAAGTCACTGAAAACAATCTATTTGGGAAACAGTAAAGGGCATGATTTGGTATTTTAAAAGCCAAATGGACAGAATCTGGTTGTGGGGTATTACTGTGCCTTCCAACAGAATGAAGCCCCAGAGTTATTAAGTAGTATAGAGAAAGAGATTTTTGTTTTGTTTTGTTTTGTTTTGCTAAAAGAGACAATAAATGTACTCTGCTTGGTATGTTAAATACATCTACTGTTATTTGTAGGAACTTGTTTATGATCTAAGGGTAAGAAGCTATTATCTGCCCTATAAAAACTGATTGGCAAAAAGAAGAGTTCAGTGATTTGGCTGTGCAAGGTATAGTAATGAACCACTGAGTACGACAGAGCCACGGGTCCATGTTCAATGTCACGGGGTGGACTGAGTCAGGTTAACAAAACTGGCCTCACTCGGCCTTCCTCACACGCTGTCTGTAAATAAAGTGGAATGTCACTGGGGAGCACACTTCATGTGGACAGCAGGGACTGCACGACCTAGAGCTGGCTGCACGGCAGGAAGCCAAGGCCTTGGGCTTCTGAGAGCAAAGTGACTTCGTCCTGGAGGGTCCCTTGCTAAGACCCTGGAAGCTGTACCCGAGGCCCTGAGAAGAGACCCCGGCTCCTGTGGTACACAAAGGATTTAAGCAGGTGGCTTCCATGCCTGCTCATGTGTTCCTGGCCCCTTACCCTAAGCCAGGGACCACTGGAGGGACTCTTCCTGCCAGGCCCACACCAGACACTGGGCCACTAAAAGGCCATTTCCCATCCAGCACCATCGATAAGCTGAATAAACCCACAACAGTTGGCCTCCTTTAGGCACCTTGAGTGGGGGTGTCCGGCTGATCAAGGACACTGACTGTTAAGGAGAGGTACCCACGCTAAGCAAGAAGCAGATGACCTTTTTCTGTCACCCCTCTGTGAGCAGGGTCAGGCAGAAGAAGCTTCTGGCTGGGAGAATCCCATTCCACAGTCCAACAGAAGGGGCCCCCTCAAGCCTCAGAGGCACTTTCCTCTCATGCCAAGCATGAGGCACAGGGCGCACCACGGAGGAGGCCTGAAGAGGCACCTCACCGCCCCCAGGATGAGGCCAGGGGCTGCACTGGGTAACTTAATCCTATAGTGACCTGCCATGCCAGTCCCGCCTTTCGCTCCCATCAATCATTTGCAGCTTGCGGGGACTTTTGACCACCTGCCTTGCTCTGAAACTGGTGTCCTTCTGGCTTCTGTCTTCCCGGCTTGGGAACTGTTTGGTCTGTCCAGTGCTGACTGTTCCCGCCCTATTTCTGACCCCGTCTCTGCCCGATCCCGCAAGCCTCACTCCAGGTCCCAAGGCCCACCACCTCACCTGGCCTTGTGGGCCTGGGAACCCAGCACAGGATCTGAAGGGGTCTCAAGACCTGTGTCGCTCTAAGCTTGGAAGTGAGCACCACTGTGCTCCCCGCCTTACGGAGAGCTTCCCAGCCTGAAGTGACCAGGAGGGTAGGCAGCACCTCTCTCCTTGTCTGTGTGACAACTGGGCATACGATAATAGATTTTGCTTTTCATTCCCTTCATGTTTCATTCAACATGAGAAAACAATCTGGTACATAAAATGCCCAACAGGCCCTACCACCCATCTGCCTTTTCAGAGGGAGACACGTGGCCCATGGTTTGCTAAACGCTCCTCAGCGCAGCTATGGCTCGTGCCCTCAAGGAAAAGCAATGGCGAACTAGTCCCACTCACGAAACCTTACAGCCCCCAACGGTGCAGGGTGGACTAGCTCCACCTGGAGAGCCAACAAATACAGGAAAAGCAGCTACAGTCCTCAGGGGACCTCGGATTTTTAGACTCAAGCGGCACAGCCCTCTAAAGTAAAAAGTGAGAGCAGACAAGAGAATGGAAGGCAGCTCGCCACCCCACTCCCACTCTGTCCCTTCCAAGTCACCCTCATTACCTCTTTGTCTGTAAGGGAATCCACATCTATCATTTTGGTTTGTATCGGGACCAAAGTTAAAGGTTCAAAGGTCAGGCTTCCCCGGTTATTGAAGTTATACTGTTGGAAAAGGAAGAAAACAGAAGCTTTTACTCCTCTCTTACCACAGCGAAGCCACCATAAAGTCATTCCCACCAGACATGACCACCCCCAGGGCCGGGTGTGGCTGGGAAGCAAGCCGGGCTTTGCTGGTCAGCCTCTTCAGTGGGCCCAGGAGGCACGACGAACCCAGTTGAAGCCACCGTCCTGGAGTTGCTCTGCTGTGCCAACAGCCGCCGTCGGGAAAAGCCGAGGGGCTCTGAGCAGCAGGTCCCCAGGCTAATGACCACAGTCATGGAGAAGCAGCAGGGGCAGAGCAGGGCGGTACCAGGACGAGGGCATCACTGCTCTTGGTTCTCAAGCCTCGACTGGAGTGTAAGTCCCAGGGTCACTTTTATTTAACAGTTAACCGTGTGTCCTGCCTCGACCAGCCAGTCCCACCTGGTGACAGATACCGGGTGTGTCCGTTCCACATTTCCACAGAACGGCCAGGGCACCTGAGAGCGTGCTGGGTCTCTGCTCCTGGCAAGGCCTGTGCGAGCGAGGGGACGGTGACTTCGATGTGGAAGCAGAGAGCAGAAGCCTGCAGTCTGAGGAAGCCACTTCCCTCCAACTGTTCGATTTCCACCGTCGCCCCCAGAAGGGGAGTAAACGTGTCCCTAGGTAAAGCCTAGCACCTCAGCCCTGCGACCGCTTGGTAATAGCGAAGGGGAGAAGGTGAAGCCCCTGTCCTCGGGAAGGCAACAGACCCATCTAATCTCGAGCCTATGGGGCCCGACCCACCGTGTAACTGAGGGTTCCTCAGCTTGACCCAATAAAAGTCATCTGAGGCATTTGTGGATAATACAGTTTCCGGGCCCTGGCCCCGGGTCTGGGAGGGGCCTTCAGACAAGCACCTCCCGCACCTCCAGCACCTGTCCCCCCGCAGAGGAAGCATCATGACAAGGAGCCCCAAATCCCACAAGGAGCCTGCCTGGCACCCCAGGAGTTCCAGTTCTGGGTCCCAGTTCATTACAGTTTCCTTCCAGCTTCCGCAGACGACAGTGATTTCTAGGAGACGCTCCAGTATCAGGGGTAAGGAAGCTCCATGTTGGCTCCAGAAGGGCACACTCTTGGCTCCAGAAACAGACAGCCTCACCTCCCCTCATTAAGAAATAAGGAAAATTTAAAAATAAACAAACAGAAAATTACCTACCTTGGTCTTCACAGGAACCACCAGGACAACATTTTCTATGCGAATTCCAAAAGCCCCATCTTCGTAATAGCCCGGCTCTAAAAGAAACCAAACCCAGAGATGAGAAGCAGTCCGGGACGAACACGAATGCCCGGGGGGAGAAGCACTCGCTCCTGCTGACAGCCCCCAGCCCTGAAGGAGGAGGAGAAACAGGCCAACAGCCCGCTCAGCCCAGGGCGAGAGCCCAGAGACAGGTCCGCCTCCCACACGGCCGCTTCCAATAGGTCCTCAGGGGCAAACGGAAGGATTCTAAAGTCCCTGAGAACTGGCGCCAGGCCCTTGGTGCCCTCGAGCACAGTAAGAGGATCCACCAAACAAGTCACGGTGCTTATTCCTAAGACATAACGAGGCAGGCATTAAAATAGATGCCCAGAGATCTACGTGGGAAGAGGAATGTACATTAAGTGAGAAAGCTGAATACAAACAGTACATCCAGTATCATCTGAATGATTACGAGAAAAGAGATATACGTGTATGCTGATACATCAAAATATGAAGCAATGTCTCCCCTGGGTGGCTGGATTACAAATGATTTTCATTTTTTTCCATACGCTGTCCCACAGCCTCACCTTTTCTAAAATGAGCACGTGTCACTTTTATAATCATAAAAAGTTGTTGTAGTTATTTAATTCAAGGTGACCAGAGGGGAAAATTATATCCAATTTTAAGATAATCAGAAGCTAAGAAACAACAGAGAGCCTTCCAACAGGCTCGAAGATCCACATCCCTGGATAGGATCCCATCCCTAGATGGGAGGGCCACTTACCATCAGTGACTATCATGCCTGCCTCCAAGGGCTCATCGGAGAACGTTTTATAACTGATGCCACAAGGACCCTCATGAACATTTAGAAAAGACCCAACACCGTGTCCTGTTCCATGAAGGTAATCCAGGCCAGAATCCCATAACGCTGAGCGGGCAAACGAGTCAAGAAGGTGTCCTGAAAGACACATTAAGAACCACTCAATGATATTTGTCTAGTACTTTTCAATTTGCAAAGCACTTTAGAGATTAGATTTATTATGTTTGGCTCCGGTAAGTGAAACAGAAACCAGTGTGTAAAAGTTACCAGAGGGTTCGGATTTCAACCCAGCATAAGAAAGAACTAACAGTCAGAGCTCCTGAGACAGCCACTCCCCAGCCCGCCAGAGCTCAGCCTGCAGCTGGAGGACTATCTGTCCAGGAAGCCAGCACACGGGCTGGTCGCCCGCAGCAGCTAAGGGTGTGGGTGATGCGCACATTCCCTTCCCAGATCCGGGACCCTGAGGTTTCAGAATTGCAAAGATGAGACTCTAGCCAGACTGCAAGGAAACAGATGTCCAGGGAGATGTGTGCAGACCCAATCTAAGCAGATTCAAGGCCCAGGTCTTGTCCACTCCCCATCCAATGCCCCATCCATCGGTCCTCAAGCAGACTGGTATATATCTGAAGTCAGGTTCCCAGTAAAATAAATCCCAACAAGGATGCCAAAAGGAGGCACTGGCCCAGCAAGGCAGGAGAGACAGGAGGCTGCACCAACCAGGTTGCCCTTGGGCCCGGAGGTCTTCATGCGCTAGCCGCCCTCTCCTGGGTGCCACCTAGCTATGTCATCTGAAAACTCCGGTGGGCAGGAGAGAGGTACGCCGCTGACATCAAGCCAAACCGAAGCCCGGGCTCCCTGGGAGGCACCCACTCCACGCGGCACTTGCCCGGGCTAGGCCTAAAGGGGCCGGGGTTGCCATGAAACAAAGGACATGTCCTTCCACTCAAATTTAGACATGCTTGGTGCCTAAACAAGGAAGAGCCTGCCATATGACAGAAGGAACCACCTACCTTTGGTTCCAGTCGGGAAAACAGCTGCACTCACAGCTATGTGGCCCTTGAGGACATATGTGAAGCATTCCTGCAAAGAAAACCCGGGGGTAAGTTGCAGAATGAGGACAGACGCTTCAGTCCTGGAGCTTCCCAGCAGCTCAGAAAACCTTGCTTCTGAAGGTTTTTAGCAATACCACAGAGAAAATCAGAGCAAAAAGAAAAAAACTCTGGTGGGGGAAAAAAAAAAGCTTGGCCATGGGACCAATTTTCTAGGAAATCTTGAAATTAAATTTAGTTAAAAGAGAACCGTCGGAGATGACCTTGTAATGGTCATCAGGTCCTTCCCAGGGAAGGGAAGGTCACAGGTCCTTCCCTTGTAATGCACATTCTGACCACTCTAGCTGAGCCTGAGAAAGACAAGCAAAAGTCACAGAACTACTGATGTCACCAGCTAACACTCACCAAGCCACTCCTCCGGGTCGGGCACGGTACTGGTCACTGAACTAATCCCGCCCTGGATGCCTGAGAGCTGCTGTCACCCCCACTTGGCAGAGAAATTAACTGGCCTGCCAGGTGGCGCAGTTTGTAAGGAGCAGCATCCGGCCCCGAAGCCAGGCAGTCCTGCATCAATACCTGTGCCCCTTACCGATGTCAGACTCGGGGGGATCCCTACTGCCTGGAGAAGAAAAGTGATGCTTGGAAGCTCAGCGGCTTGCCAGGAAGGCGCAGAGCCAGAACTAAGCCCACCCTGTTCGAGCTGGGCCGGAGCTCCGTACCCAGCGCGGAGAGTCATACCAGGGACATGTGGAGCCAAGGTCAGATTCTTCTAGGGCGCGCGTGCCTGCACACTAATGAGGCAGGGGACTAAAACTATGAAACATGCTCTGCTGCCCTGCATGAAACTCTCTTCCTTGGATAAACTCCCTGCAGGAGCTCCTAGAAAAACAGACGCACTCAGGGACTCAACCAGCATTCATGGGGTAGTGACTGATCCCGGGAACTTGCAAGGGTTGCGGAACCTTCATAACTAGCCTTGGAGGCAGGTACTCCTAGCCCCACGTTTATGGATGGGCCTCAGTGCTTTACTCCAGGTCACAGAGCCAGCAAACAGCAGGGAGGGCCTGACGTCCAGTCTCCAGACTCCTACCAAACCGCCATCCCCTCCTCTCCATGCCAGACAGATCACAAACTGAGCTGTGCAGACCATTTTAGAAGCTTCCTGAGCTAAGCTTATAAATGGAAATGCTGAACTTGAAAAGAGAAGGGGGGGATGGCTTTCAGAATCAAATCTAGACGCTGTTGGTAAAAAGTATACATTTCACTACCCCACTCCCATCCCCAAAGAGATTTCCTGATTCAACAGAATACCAGAGCTGTTTAAACTTGAATCTGACTTGCTTTGACCTTAGTAGACAGAATGCTTTTAAGATTTCTCCGGTAATTAATTAAATGGACATCATAAGGACAGATAAGCCTGACTCCAGAGTAATGAGCTATTTTACTACCCCACATATAAATTTTCCTTCATTATACAACTCCTTTTCCTGAGAACAATGCTGTTCTTAAGAAAACAGAGGGCTCCCCAGTTTCCTGCCCCACCTTACCTTCTCATAGGCTGTGGGGGTCCCAAAATGCATGGTCCGTGTCACATCGGTCGTTCCATCCCTTTCCAAAAGAAAGGACAAATTAGTTTTCACTCAGAATAAGCTTTGGGGGGCGCCTGGATGGCTCAGTGGGTTAAGCCTCTGCCTTCGGCTCAGGTCATGATCTCAGGGTCCTGGGATCGAGCCCCACATCGGGCTCTCTGCTCAGCAGGGAGCCTGCTTCTCCCTCTCGCTCTACCTGCCTTTCTACCTACTTGTGATCTCTCTCTCTCTCTCTCTCTCTCTATGTCAAATAAATAAATAAACCTTTAAAAACAATAAAATAAGCTTTGGCTCAGGGGCGCCTAGGTGGCACAGTCAGTTAGGCATCCAACTTGGTTTTGAATCAGGTCGTGATCTCAGGGTCGTGGGATCACGCCCCACATCCAGCTTGGCGCTCAGCACAGAATCTGCTTGAGATTCTCTCTCCCTCTCCCTCTGCCCCTCCTGCTCATGCTCTCTCTAAAATAAATCTATAAATGAATCCTTTTCTTAATTAAGTAATTTAAAAATGAGACAAAGTATGAGAGCGAGGATGGCCACAGGAAGTGAGAGTGAACTCAATCAGGTCCTGACACACACATCCTCTTGGTCTACAATGTGAGGACTGTTTCATGGGCGACACTACCACAGTGTTATACGTGAGAGGGAGGAGGACAAAGGAATAGGAGCAAGTAGGAGCCTGCTTCTATCAAAAGGGGGCCAAGCTCTAATTCCTCCCATCAGGACAACAAAGGACTGGACTCTACAATTACCCATAGACTTCTCTTAGAAGCACTAATCCACACTGACATAGAGTAACTTCTGAAATCCTTCCAAAATTTAGACGTGAACCAAAATTTATAGCAGTACCCAAACAATCTCAACATCCTGAGGCCTAAGCTATTATTATGAACACCGGCCCACGTGTCCCAAGGCTAGGCTGTGGCTTCTACCTAAGTGGCGGAGCCCACTTAATAATCAGGCTTTACAGGGACGCCTGGGTGGCTCAGTCAGTTAAGCACCTGACTCTTGGTTTTGGCTCAGGTCATGATCTCAGGATCATGGGATGGAGCCCTGTGTCAGGCTCTGCGCTCAGAGCAAAGTCTGCTTGAGATTCCTTCCCCCTCCCTCTCCCTCTGCCCTTCCCTCTGCTCTTGCGCTCATGCTCTCTAAAATAAAATAAAATCTTTAAAAATAAAAAAAATAGGGGCACCTGGGTGGCTCAGTGGGTTAAAGCCTCTGCCTTCGGCTCAGGTCATGATCTCAGGGTCCTGGGATCGAGCACCGCATCGGGCTCTCTGCTCAGCAGGGAGCCTGCTTCCCCCTCTCCCTCTGCCTTCCTCTCTGCCTACTTGTGATCTCTCTCTGTGTCAAATAAATAAATAAAATCTTTTTAAAAAATAAAAAAAATAGGGGCGCCTGGGTGGCTCAGTCGTTGGGCGTCTGCCTTCGGCTCAGGTCATGATCCCGGGGTCCTGGGATCGAGCCCCGCATCGGGCTCTCCGCTCAGCGGGAAGCCTGCTTCTCCCACTACCATTCCCTCTGCTTGTGTTCCCTGTCTCGCTGTGTTTCTGTCAAATAAATAAAATCTTTAAAAAAAAATAAAAATAAATAAATAAAAAATACAAAAACTAATCAGGCTCTCCATCAGCCACAGTCCCAACTGCGATGGCTACTCATGCTCTTACTGCAGAGACAACATCCATTCCAGCTCCTTCCATGGGTCCCACATCAAGACCCAGCCAAATCTTGGGTTCTTATCTGAGAAACTTTCCAGAGGATGAATATGAGAGCAGTAAGATATGAAGATGGAAAATCAAAAATTCTGAATTTTTAGGGGCAACCCTAATTTCTCATCTACTCATTTAAAACTAATCCCCCACTTCACAAAGTCAGGAGGCCACTGCAAGCTCAGAGAGCTGGCAGGAAGTTTATGAGCTAGGGCAGAAATCTTTCCAATGGTTTCGAAAGCTTGCTTTCAGTTATTTATTTAGTATGTAACTTCCAGCCAAGAACTAAACATTTCTGTCAAAGGGTCTTTTGTGGGAAGAGTCACCACTGGACAATTTCAAACAGGGGTGAAAGAAAGGGCAAGCCATGAGAAGGATTCCATTAGGGGCCGGTGCACAGTGAGATTCCCATCTGGGCACCCTTGGCTGGAGCCTGGCTTGCCACCTATTCAATGTTTTTGACCCAACACCATCCCGTTCTATGGCAGCCCTAGTTCACTTACTTATATTGGGCTCCTGAGTCGATCAGATACACTTCATCTAGCGACAACGTCCTATTCGTCTCAGGGACCGGCCTAAGAAAGTTAATTAAAAATTAATTATTCCACAAATGTGGAAACTTGCTGAATCTGGGAGGAGACATATAAGAGTTCCTTATACCATTCTTACAACTTATATAGGTCTGAAAGTACATCAAAATTAAAAGTTACCCACTAAACTGATTATTCCAAATAATTTAATTTTCTAGTACTACTCAAAGACCAGTCAACCTATCTCCCCAGCTGGGTAAAGAGCTCAAGAGAAGGAAGAAGAGCGTACTTCTTCATATCTGTCTCCATTTGTATCATGAACAAAACAGGTTCATGAAATAGTTGTAAAAGCTACAAAGATGATAATCATTAGATGCAAGAGGACCAAGCTAGAGTCCTGAGAACTGGAAACACAGCATCGGGGAGTCATCTGTCTCCGGTGGGGGGGTCCCCTAGGCCCCATGTGCTTCCCAGACCGCAGGACAGTCAGACAGGAGGTGAATGTCTCAATGTGGGAGAAAAACTAAAGGAATTTTTATTAGGAAAAGGAGTGAATCGCAATGTTCTTATTCCGTAGCACGTTTTTTTTAATGAACAAGAAGTATTTTTAAAACGTGATCAAACTTCCCCGTGCCATTTCCAGACAGTCCCACTGCACTGGGAGATGCTAGAGTCAGGACATTCCAAGTCTCTGCCCTGCAGCTGAAAGAGGGACCCCTTCATTTCCAGGCACCACCCGCCCCCCCTCTCTTCAGCACTAAGGACATCACTGATCACTCCAGCTGAATGCCTGGAACCAGCTCTAGGCCCTGCTTCTCAACAGGCTTCCAACAGCCCATGGCGAAAAAATGCCAAAGTAGAAACAGACTTCTCCCCCCTTGATCTGAATTTTTTTAATGTGTTAATTACATGCAAAATTCTAGGGTAGTATCCAGCCAAGAAATTCACCACCTGAATTAAACATAAGACAAAAGCTGAAGTCCTTTTTATATTTTAATTTTGGAGCAGAAGCATTAAGAGGAGAGAACTGTCCAATCACATCTGTGACGGTCTCCCACACACAGGTTCAAAATGTGCCCCAAGATTAAAAGCTCTGAAAGCAATTATTAAAAGTGGCGGGGAGTGGGGGGAATCTCTGCCTGTCTCCAGCACAGTGAGAAAGACCAAGTGTCCCTCCACTGATTGTGTCCATCACAGACAAGGAGCAAAGAACTCAAAATGCCCAACACTAGGCAAAACCATTCGACTGGGCAAAGCTGAAGCTGGTGCCCAGTGGCCAAGCCAAGTTCCATTTCCCACAGTCTCCACAGGCAGATGAGTCCTAAACTTATCGTGCCCCTCCTGTCCCACAGCACAGGGAATGCTCCGCTCTGTGAGTCCACGGGCTCCTGGAGCTCATCTGTTGAAACTCCCCATAGGCTGGGCACCCGGCTTCAAGTCCACAAGGAGGGAAGAAAAGGTGCCGATCACCTCCCTCACCACAACAGGATGCTCAACAACCTAGTGCGAAGTTTTTCAGTATGGAAGTGATAGAGCTCACAAGATGTTTGGACCCATGCATCAAGAAGGCTGCCATTATCAGGAAAGACAAACACTAACATATTCTGATCACTATGATTAAGAGCTACGGAATACAGCTTCTGTTGCCTCAGAAAGGAAAGAGGGGGCCAACCCGTCTGACTCCCTCACAGAGAAGGTCAACACCCTACACCTGGGCCTAAGAAGAGGCCCCCAAAAGGCTTGGGGATTTAGAGAAAACAAGTCCTCAGTTCCCATCTTAGAACAGTCTCAACAGACACGAGGAGGCGGGCAAGGGGGCCTCTGGTCAAATAACATCTCTCCCCTGCGCAGGCTCCCATGCAGAAGCAGCAGCAAAGCCAGGCAGGTGCTTCTCCGCATGCCTTACGCGTAGTGAATGATGGCGCCATTGGGTCCCGTACTGGAAATCGTCGGGAAGCTCAGGTCCACAAAATCAGCCTGTTGCCTAGAACAGAAAGACACAGAGAGCAGAGCAGCTTAAAGGATTTTACTGGGCCGAGAAACAGGGTCCTCTCAGCCTCATTTAACTCGCTAAAGAAATGACCACAAGGTTTAGCCGCCCGCCCCCCCCCCCCCCGCCTCTCCCACACACGGATCTTTACCTTCGAAATTCCTCGGCTTTGTCAGCAGCTGAGATCTCGGTCACGCCACCTTTGGGCACCTATGAGGGAGATGCTTATAAATCATCTGGGGTGAAAAATTCATGTGCTTCATACAAGTTAAAGGGGATGCATTAATAGCTTATTTTGTCCTCACTTCTCACGTCTCAACTGTCCTACCTACAGGACACAGTTGATGGCTCATCTCTAACAAGGCGGGAATTTCCAAAGACTCTCATCAAAGTTACCTAAACTAGAAGGATTTCTATCCTTTCCATTTTTCACTCAGCTCTTTGTCTTAGTGGTATATCCTAAAACCTCTCCCAAACCCAATCCATCTAAGTTTAAAAATTCAAAAGCATCTCCTGCCTGGATATCATCCTAAGAAAGTCATCTTAAATAAATAAAAAAGACAACTGCAAAGATATTATTACAGGGTGACTGATAATAGCAAAAAAGAGTTAAAAATGATTTCAACACTTGAAAATAGGAGGAATGGCAAATCTGTCTAACCACTAAATGCAACCTCTCTACTTGGATCCATTTTTTTTTTTAATACAAATAGAGCTGACGCATGATGCTATGTTAGTTTCAGATATATGATACAGTGATTAAGCATCTCTGTGTTATGCTGTGCTCACAAGTGTAGCTACCATCTGTCACCACACAATGCTTTTACAATTTGAATCCTTTCATAAAGGCCTCCAAACACGTGGAGAAGGCTCACATTACTGTACAAAGTGAATAAAATAAAATACAAGATCATATCTATACACTGAGAGACATGTAAAAATGATTTACACAGAAGAACAACAACCAGAGGGAATAAACTAGTTACATAGGTGGGAGTAAGAGTGATATTCTTTTTCCAATTCAAGCTACTTTTATTTTTATTTATTTATTTATTTATTTATTTTTTAATTCAAGCTACTTTTAAAGAGTTGTTTATATAATATTTAGGGGCGCCTGGGTGGCTCAGTGGGTTAAAGCCTCTGCCTTCGGCTCAGGTCATGGTCTCAGGGTCCTGGGATCAAGCCTCGCATCAGGCTCTCTGCCTGCTTCCCTCTCTCTCTGCCTGCCTCTCTGTCTACCTGTGATCTCTCTCTGTCAAATAAATAAATAAAATAAATCTTTAAAAAAAAAAAAGAGTTGTTTATATAATATTTAAAGGGAACATGAGATTGTTTAACAACAGCACAAAGAAATCCCCTGCTGTCAACCAAAAGGAATAAAAAGGCAAGAAACTAATGGCCAAGAGTCAATTTACTATCACAAGTTCTACATCTTAAACTGAAGTCCAAAATGCACACAAAGATCTTTTTCTCTTAATACAATCAGCTTGCCGATAATATTATTTTGAGCCATTTTCCTTATAATGAAATTCCACTTAGTTATAAGACAAGGCCTTGACCCAAAAAGGATCCTCTCCAAGTTAAGGAAATTTCTTTCTTCATCTGTGTTACTGTTTTCTACAGTTAAAAAAAAATTTCTAAATACACACCAAATTTCCAGAAAGCACTACCAAGAGAAGAGTCCTAAAATTAGATCAAGACCTTGGACCTCATGGTCACCAGGGCACAGAGGGGGCCGCCATTAGAATCACATGTTGACAGTTTCCGAATAATCGACATCCAAGTGTTAAACAAAGACTAAGAACCAACCTCTTTCTCCAGCCAGTTAAAGAGTTCACAGAGGGCAACAGCATCTTTGATCTGTGCAAACAATGGAGACATTTTTTAAAAGTTATTACTAAAAATCAGCTGGGCAAATTTAGAGCGCAGCCCCAACGCGGGACTGAGAAGGCTGGACCCACAGGGCACAACCGCCAGCTAGCGGGGCTTTCTACGCAGGCGCGCCCCATCAACCAAGTCTGCGGCAATTCCCACCAGCAGGGACAGGGCTACCGGGCTGCTCAGCAGCTCAGGCACAACCAGGAAAGGGCCTGCTGGAGAGCACTCCCGGCCTCCAGAGGCAGGAAAGGCAAGCCAGTGGCAAAAGCCATTAGTGGGCCTTGCATCTTTCCAGACCCACCGCTGGCCCTGAAACATATTCTGGGCCAGTTCAGAAGCAACATCAGCATCAAGTCCATCACCATCACCTTTTCCTGTGGTATATGCTGTACTCTGTAAAGATCCGGCCTACTGAGTATTTTCTCTCATTCTCTCATCAACGCTGGAAGGCTCAAAGCATTTCCGGCCTTGTGCCAGGCTCAAAGCCACTCAGCAGGGGAAGGCCTGGGCCTCCCAACCACCATACACCCCCCTCCTCACACAGGTGGCTTGACTCACGTGAGCTCGCCTCATGCCTTCTGATTCGGCAGAATTCTTCACAGCTTTGGCGAGGCAGATGGGGGTGTAAGGCATACAGCATCGATGCTCCTAGGGGCAAAAGGAGTAGCATGGGAAATCGAGCCTGGCTCCACACACCCACGACCAAGGCGATCACCTCTTCACCTGGCACATCACGCTTCAGACAAATCATCTGAAGAGCCTCCACTCGGGACCCACCTCAAGGTGCCTGGGGATCGAACACCTGCCCCTTTTGGATGAGGACCCTGAGCATGACGAAAGGGGCCTGAGCTCTTCCAAAAAGATAAAGTACATCAAACAAGGTATTTCTCTTCTATCCCCCGCATCCTCGGCTCTTTAGCAACTGCTGGCCGCCGGCCATCAGAAAGATACTGCTTTTCAAGCCTCCATGGTCATGGTCAAGAGTTCACTAACGATCAAAGTTTGACCAAATTAACCCTTCTTGCTGCACAAAGGAGGCTTTTTCCCATTGTCTGGGGACACACGTGACTGATGAGGGAAGGGCTCCCACTTCTTCCTCTGTCTTGCTCAGGAATCACACATCACCTACTCTTCCCGGTCTGATCATAAAGGGCTAGGGAAGACCCTTCTCGATTTAAGAACAAGTTAGAACCCAGCCCTGCGTTACAGGAGGGGGATTTAGGACCATCTTGCACTTGCACAGAGCTTGTTGAAAGGGGTTCATTCTCTCCAATCTTATTCCCTCGCTCTCACATGAAACAGAGAAGGCAGGTGTGATCCCCTAACTTAGGTCAAGGAAGCCAATCTCAGTAACTGAGGGTCACAGGGTGTGAGGGCGGCAGGGTGCACTCGAAAGGCAAGTCTAGTGGGCCAAGGCCTAGGCTCTTCCCAGGATGGAGAGAGGATACCCCTGGGCCTGTCATAGCCCACCTGGCAGCCAGAGGCCCAGGGCAGGACAGTCAAAGAGGCTATACCCAAGGCAGCTCAGACTCCAGTCCTGCCCTGAGCCCTAGGAGTCCCAGGTATCTGAGACAGGTGTCCACTGCTTAGCACCGCTCAGCAGGGGCTCAGTAAAGGGCCAGGCCGTCACTATCAGCTGATCTCTCACAAGTCCCCAACTTCCCAAGGCCCTCTGGGCCGCCAGTATCCTCACCTGTAAAATGTGGGGGGAGGGAGCACATGTGGTGTTTCTCAGACATCAGGCATTCTCTTACCACCTACATAGCCCCTATCCTGCCTGCCTACCCTCTAGGCCTTGACTTACGTAATACTTTTCTTTAGACCATCATTAAATAAACTTAGTTTGTTCAACCCTGTCTTACGAAATAATTTTTATAACCTCGTGGTCTGAAATGCTAGAAATGTTTTTTCTAGTATATACTAAATTGCTTTTGAAACAGATAACATTTAAATAAACCTAAGCTTTCATGTATACCACCTAAAATTATCTCTCAGGACACATTGTGGATTCCATGAGTTCCAAGGGCCCTCAGACTTTCAATATGGTTCAGCCCAAAGGGCTCTTCCACAGAGAGGGCATCTCTAATCCGACAGCCAGTCCCAGAGATCTTCTAGAACAACCTCCGTTTCAAAGACAAGGCTGCAGGATGCCAGAACTGGGAAGGGGCTGTGAATGGGCCTCGGTGGGGCTACCAACCTTGGGGATGGCCTCGCTCACGGCATAGCTGGCCTTGTCGCTGACCCACACTTTCTCCCTTGGGGACAGACTGGCACACAGAGCCATGAGCTCGTTCAGGACGGACTTGTAGGGAAGCACCTGGATTCTGTATTCGGCTTCCAGGCCCAAGTCAAAAAGCAGGTGCTCCTTCACACTGGGGGCATCTATGCGGTCACCATCAATGAAGAGCCTGCAGAGGGGCGAGAGGTGAGGTGACAGAGAAAGGAAGGCATGTGAGCGAGAGGGGGGAACACGGACTCAGATACACAACGGGCTCCATCTTCTAGCAATCAAAACCAAGCAGCTTCTCCTTCTTTCCCATTCCTTTTCCAAATCCTGCTCTCCTATCCCTGTATATATTATCACCGTCCACCTCATTCCCCCAGCCAGGACCTGGGCAATGTCCCTGATGTCCTTCCTTCCCTCCACTAAGATCTCTGGACCTACAGTCGAAATCCCCACCCGATCTGTCCAGCTGTGCCTCCAGCCCCGCCCAGTCATCAGCCAGGTTCAGGCTGCCACCATCTCTCCATCGGACTGGTGCCACGGCCTCTGATCTGGTCTCCTGGCATCCAGTCTTGTCCCTAGCCACCCCATGCTCACAGTCACAGTATTCTTAATGATTTGCAAACCGCGTGGTTCCTTATGAAAAATCCATTCAGGAGCTCCCCTGTGTCCTCAGAATAGAGGTCCGAGATCCTGGACTTGGCTCATAGGCCTTCCTTTATGGGGTCCCTGTTCACCCTCCAGCCTCACATTCCACGTTCCAACCACACTGAAGAACTCCATGTCTTCCACGGGCACTGTGCTCTCTCCTGCTCAGAGCCACCGCCCATGCTGTTCCCTCTGCCTAGATCACCATTCCCTTTGCTCCCCATTCACTGAGCCAACTCACACGTGCCCTTCATCTCTGCTTCAGTATTACTTGTCTCCTCTGACCCCCAAGTGTAGGCCAGGCCCCTCCGGTAACACCCATATCCAACCCACTGACAAGTCAGTGCCCACTTAGATGCCTGAATCTCCTGAGGAGACACTCATCTCCCCAACTCCGGCCCAGGATCCTGCCTGTCTATCCTATCATTTTAGCACCCAAGAGAGACCCTATCAACTTAATAAACGTTATCAGAATAAAGAGAGCCATCCAAATCAAAGAGCAACCACAGGAGGGCCACAAGCAATTCTTTAACAGATAGACAATTCGACAAAGCACAACTGAGGGAGTTTTCCTGTGTCACTTCTGACCTTTGAAATGCCTGGGTTTATTTGAATTGTGGACCCAGGATTGTATAAGGGAGCGTACGTTCCCCTTTGCACTGGCAGCTACAAAACTTAGAATCAAATGTGGGGCCTGACCAAGACCCTGCAGCAGAAATTTTGTGAACTAACCTCATTCTGGTTTTGTTCTGATGTCCCTGCCTACTTATTTCTTTTATCTCCTAGTACTAGAGATACTTTCATAGATTTCAAGTCATTTGAGAGATTAAGAGAGAGGCAGGATGTAAAAAATACCTAGGAAGACCAGAAGGGAAAGAAGAGAGGTAGGAAAGGGGAAAAGCAGCGTCTCAGCAGGCCCTCAGGCAGTGATGGGGTTGACCAGCAAGGGGGACGGAGCCTCTGGGAAGCTTCGGGGAAGGAAGGATTTTCCGGTGTAGGGCCAACACTCACATGATCGTCTCCAATCCTATGATTGCATAGGAGAAAAACACTGGATTGTGCTCCACATCTGACCCTCGGAGATTGAACAGCCCTTAAAAAAAATAAAATGAAAAGACCCTGTCACCTGCCTGACTCGAGATTTTAACAGGTAGATTACAGAGGGAAGCACTTTGGCATGCACGGAAGGCTTCCATCGAAGGATTCTGGGGCATCTCAGAAAAGCAGGAAACCTGACTTCCTGGTTCCACCTTTGGGCTGCAGTTGCTCACATCCACCGAATGATGGCACCCAAACTGTTTCTTATGCCGCCAGAGCACTATCCCGAGAACGGAATGGAAGTTACTCAAAAAACTTGAGAATTATCCTCCAAACAAAGAGTTGAAATGGTCCGCCTGGCGGTGACCTGCCAGGCCTGGCCTTGCCGCTGGGCAAACCTTTGGCTCTCGTCTCCCAAGTGAAGGGAAAAGAGCCAAGCGCTCTCTCCCTTCCGAAGCCAATGACTAGGGTAGAAAAACTGAGACCCACCCACGACGAGGGAGCCCAAATAAGGCCCTCCGGCTCGGAGTCGAGGAGCCCCAGCCTCGAGAGGCGGAGCTTCCCAACCCAGGAACAAAAGCACTGAGTCAGCAGGGCTTAGGCCCATGAATGAAACCCAAATCCGAGCCCACCCAAGGGTAAGCGGTGGTACCAGACCAGCATGGAGGACCCTCCTACAGCCAGTGTCGACGGGGATTTGGGGGCGGTGGTTTGGGGAGGTCCTATGTTTAAGAAACTACAGAAGCCAGCAGAGAGCATAGCTATCTATATTCCTCTAGCTTCCAGCTGCCGGATGCTTGCTCTCCTGAAGAACACAGTATAAAAAAGCATAAAAAAGGGGCGCTTGAGTGGCTCAGTAATTAAGTGGCTGCCTTCAGCCTAGGTCATGATCCCAGGGTCCTGGGATCGAGCCCCGCATCGGGCTCCTTGCTCAGCAGGAAGCCTGCTTCTCCCACTACCATTCCCTCTGCTTGTGTTTCCTCTCTTGCTGTGTTTTTCTCTGTCAAATAAATAAAATCTTTAAAAAAAAAAAAAAAAAAAGGCATAAAAAAGACCCTGGTGGGAAAATTACTGCCTCTATTTTAAAACAATGGCTTCTCACTGTAAAGCAATGAAGCAACATTTTTTACCTATCAGACCAGCACTTTTTAAAAATGACAGTACCCAGGACTGGCGAGGGTGTGGCCGGACAGGCATATTCATATCCATCGTAAACATTTCTGGCAGGTAAATGGCAAGATGGGTCCAAAGCTCTACCACGCACACACCCTTTAACCCGTAATACCGCCCCTAAAAGCCGACCTCAACTAGACGAAAATCATCAGAAACCAAGACACAGACTTAGATGCACTAAGATTTTGATGGCATCATCATAAAATCATGGGAAAATCAGAAAATAACCCAAAGGTCACCCTTAGGGGAATGGTTAAGTCAATTACAGTATAACCATATGATAGGATATTTATTTTTACTCAAATTATGATTATATATGCTTAGAGTATACTGATACATTAGCATAATCAAGCTATAAAATCTATATACGCAGACTATTAACAGTGACAGTCTCTGGGTAACAAAACTATAGATGATTTTTTTTTTCTGCTTTTTACTTCCTTTACATTTTCCAGGTTTTCCACAACAGGAATGTGTTTTCTTAAAATCAAAGGGAGAAATTAAATTTATATATGTTATTTTCTCTAATGTCAAGGTTCTTAATTAATTAAGGATATTAATCACTGATATTTAACAAAGTTCTGGGGCTAGGGATTGGGAAGATAGGACACTGTATAGTAGGGTCTCTTTACTCTAGTGAGAAAATAAAAAGTTAAGGTAGTGCCTCTTCTCGGTTCCCCTGGGTCAAAGCCAATCAGAAAACAAAAGACAGGACAGGAGGGTTCAACCAGATTCCTTCAGGTTCTGAAACAATTACATAAGCGTTACATAAAGATTTACAAACTGCTACTGTATCAAAAAGGTTGGTGAAGAATTTTCAGTTCCCGAGTTTTCTGAGGTCGAAGTATTTCTAGAACACTTTCACTGTGAAGAACTTAGGGAACTAGAGGAAAAGTGTAGAGAAAAAAATAATCTATGATACCATTTCTACAGCTAGAGACACACATGAATGTTGACAGACACAAAATGCTAAGAAGAAATGTCCTTCCTCAGCAGTGTCACAGTCCTGAAGAGACTGGCCAGAGGGGGACATCACCACGGATTTATTATCGGCCCCTAGCTATACTACTACTCTGGCCAAAGCCACATTCCTCTCCACATTCTCTGTAATTCTTTCTCCATCCTATCAAATACCCATTTGGTGACATAGTCTTCTGTCTACTCCCTGGCCACTCAGAAAGCTGACTGGCCTGAACACACAGATTCCCAGAGAAGCGAGGGAGAGACCGGGTAACATGCCCACACAGTGGAGCCGGAGCGCTTACATGCAATCTCATCCAGGGCAGTGACCACAAACCACACGACGTTCCTCTCAGCCATTTTCAACCGAAGGTCTGCAACCTTGTCCTTCCAGGAGATGCCTGCAAGAAACAAATGTGTGTGCGACTGGGGCTCCAGGGACCCACGGGAGCCAAGTGAAAGAACCCATCCCCACACCATTAACCAGCACCTACATCTCAGAGGGAGCGTGTTACTGGAGCAAACAGGAGCCCTGGATTCAGGCCTCTGTCCAGAGCCCTGGACTTTCGAGAGCCCTGACTGTCTCACCCACAAAATTAATGCATCTGTTCATCCAACAAATGTGTATGAAGTATCTAGACCTCCCAGGCACAGCTATCTGCCAGGCACTGTGCTAGTCACTGCAGTTCCAGCTCTGAGAGATACCTAGCCCCTGCCCTTGGGGCTTACAATCTAGAAGGGAAGACCGACAATTAATTCAGCAACAGTTACATTTCTGTGTTCAGGGAGCTATGAGAACATACTGCCTGGCAGAGAAAACTCAGCCAGTCTTAGAGGCCGGGGGAATATCACCCACCACCTTACGTTCTTGGAGCCCAGAGACTCACGTCTTGGTGCCAAGACCTAGGAACTCCCCACCATCTGACTCACTGTGACTACTGCTTCCAAATCACACTGCCCCTGTCACAGCCAGGGTCTCCGGGCAGTTCTCCGGATGAAACTCCAGCCCCAGAGAGGCTCACCCCATCACCACCACGACCACCACCATGACCCGCCATGAAACAGCTCGTACAACTCGGGTTACTCCCCCCCGGGAACAGGGTAACCGTCCGCCATATTCCCCCGGCAGCAGGCACAGTGCCCTGCATGTAGTAGGCACTCCTATTTGCCAAACAAAAGCATACCCCCAATACCTACCCTCCCCTCTCCTACAAGTAATAGGTCCAAGCTTCTGATTTAGTTTAAAAAAAAAATTCAAGCCACGCTCATGGCAAATGGCTGGCTGACCCTGGCCACTCACTGGACCTACCCCCCTGAGTCCGCACGACCCTCCAGTGAGGGCGTCCCAGGGAAAGCAAGCTGGGGGCTGCCCCCACAACCAGCACTGCTTTGAAGATCAGCTCGGGAATGCTGTTTAAAACTTGGCAAGAGTCTGGGCTGTAATGCTTTCTTCCCAGGACCCCTCTGGGCAATGTGCCTACATTCCAGACATCCCCCATCCACCTCTCCTCTTCTGTTTCCACCGCACGGCTCCCTCCCCTGCAGCCCCACCTCCCTGGCCTCTCTCTGCAGCCCTCGCTGTTCCATAAATCCACACTTCCAGCTCCCACAAATGGTTTGCAGCGCTCACTCCTCACCAACCACTATCACACGGGCCAGAGAAACCCACCCACACCCACAGCCTCTAAAACAGAAGGTTTCTAGATGCAGGGGATGGGGAGGGGGAAGCCTGGGAAGGTAAACCTACAAATGCAGGCAGAAGAAAAGGAAATGGAACCTGGAACCCACCTCCGGCCCCAGCCCCGTTTCCAATCTCAGACATGGTAGAGAGGCAGTTAGCAACAGTGTGGTAAAAAAGCCATCTTAGCAGCGGCCAAAGGTCTACCCAGGAGATCGTGGCAAGAATAAATTATGCAAAATAAGTGGCAAGTAGGTGGCCACTGTGGAAATATAAAAAGCTCGTGCTTTCACCCAATGCCGCCTCGTGCCTGGGTGGGGCAAATCCTGCCATCGGCTCAAGCTCAACTCTGATGCGGAGGGCGGGCACGGGGAGAACGGTGACAGGTGCAGGGGACAAAGGCTGGGGGCCCTGTGGGGCGCAGCGGGGTCTGACCTGTGTAATCCAGGCCCAGTGTGAGGAGGGGCTTGCACGGGCGCTCAGGGCGGTCTGTCCAGATTTTGTCCACAAGGTTCTCCTTGACAGGAATGAGGTGGTGGCCTGCACTTCTCAGAACCTTGGCCATCTTCTTCCAGTAATCTGGGGAGAAACACACGTGGCCAAATGAACCAAATGCCATTTCACTGAGGGAGGCAGCAGTGCCCTCTGAAAGGCCACCCTCCCACGGCCACGCGCTGGGTTTGCAGGATGGCGAACTGTAGAAACGTTATCTTCACTACCAACAGCCTTCCCCTGCCTCTCTGCCAGAACTCTTTTCTTCACTTTGACCTTTATCATGACATCAAGTCACCTTTATCATGACATCAAGCCCCCCCGATGATCCAAGTCCCACAGGCAAACATCTTGAATCCACTTCCCCACCCACGCTGGAAGGACTCCAACTCACTCACCTGTAGGAATGATCAGTGGGTCCACACCAACCCTGGAGCCTTCAGGAAGTACACTCACCAGCCAGTCTTCCTGAGTTGGCGTGTCCTTCAGACCTGCAGAAGGAAGACCGTAGAAGAAACAATCCCCCGTGGACCCAAGCTCAGAGTACTACCCAAAAAGATACAATTCCCCAACATCGTGATAACAGGGTCTTTAGGAAGCACCTTCTTTCTATAAGGTGGACTGGACGTGCTTGGAAAATCTGAACTTTCCTTAACCCTAGAAGGCTGCAAGAAGGGTAAGATGGTATATTTAAAAAACAGGTGATGGGGCACATAGGTGGCACAGCTGGTTAAGCGTCTGACTCTTGGTTTCAGCTCAGGTCATGATCTCACATTTGTGGGATCGAGCCCCATATCAAGCGCTGCGCTCACCACAGAGTCTGCTTGAGATTCTCTTTCCCTCCCTTTGCCCCCATGCTCGTGCTCTCCCTCTCTTTCTAAAATAAATAAATCTTTAAAAACAAAAACAAAAATAAAAACAAAGGGGTAAGAAGACAAAAAAAAAATAAAGAAAAGGGGGGCGCTTGGGTGGTTCAGTGGGTTAAAGTCTCTGCCTTTAGCTCAGGTCACGATCTCAGGGTCCTGGGATCGAGCCCCGCATCGGGCTCTCTGCACAGCAAGGGGCCTGCTTCCCCCTCTCTCTGCCTGCTTCTCTGCCTACTTGTGATCTCTATCAAATAAATAAATAAAATCTTTAAAAAAAAATAAAATGAAAAATAAAAAAAATAAAGAAAAGGGAAGATTTTCATTCGACTCCTAGTAAAAATGGCATCCTGGGAACCACCGCAACAACGGTGCCCGTGTTGTTGGGAAGGACACCCTCTCAGCCTTTGGTCACTTTACCACTACACTGGGCACTTGAAGAGCCCTTCGGTGGCAAATGGTGATGGTTGGGAGCTGGGGACCTTGCTCACACCTCACGCCAGGTGAGGGAAACACGTTACACAGTGCTCTCCCCTCACTGGAAGGCAGGGTGGCAGGCAGGAGGCTCCCACCACTAAACCAGGCTTGACTGGATGGCTGAACACAAGTCTCAGCAGCAAAGAAATCTTTCCAAAGATTACAAGAGGCCCACACAGGTCCCATCACCATCATCTTTACAATGGCTCCCTGGCTTCCCAATTCCCAAGAGCAAACAGCCCTTCCCATTTCTAAGAAACTAGTCAGAGGACATCAAATAAGCCTCAAGAAAGGAACTGCAGTTATTTTTGATACTCCAGTTTTTCTTTAATCTGAGCCAATACCTTCTACATTTGGATGTATGCTTCTTAACTGATCAGATTTTTACTAAAAAGTTAACGTCTTGGTGAAATAGATCTATATTTAGAGTGAAAGTCCGTATATTGTAAAACAGTACTTATCTTTACTGTTTTCCCTTCTGACTACTGATAACCACATAACCACGGAGGGGAAGTTCAAAGGTTTATAAAGAAATGAGCTCATGAACCTCAATTCCAAAAAACTGCCTAAAAGCTGGCACTGAGTTGTTATTTTGCTATTTGATTCTTTGCTATTTTTTTCCAGACCGCTAAAAAGCCACTCACTAACGAAGTTTCTTTTAATGCCCCTCGTATGACTTTTATAGGATGAAGTCATGCTATTTCCTAGCAGACAGATAGCTGGCAAAATCCCAGGGATGAATCACTCCCCAACCAAACCCATCAGAATTTCCCTACACAGGAGAGATGCCTGAGTTAAGGGGGGCTTGGGGAAGACACAGCGAAGTAGAGAGGGACTTGGAAGGAAGGAGGACTCGTCCCCTGGGGCCCCCACATACCTATGTGAAGGAACAGGCAGCCAGAATTCACCCCTCTGACACTCTAACCCCCAGGTGGTGGAGTGTGCCCCAAAGAGAGATACCCATGCCCCAGGGGTACACTGAATGATCCAGGGGGGTGAAGCAGGAAGTATTAAGATGTCTATTTGTATTTTTTTCTAAAAAAATAAGGAAATTAATCTTTGCTCACATCTGAAATACAGATGGACACCAGTAGGTACATAGCATCACACACACAAGTATACGTGTATGAGGAGGGTGTATGCTCCATTCCCAGAGGCACTCAGTCAAGAAGCTTAAAGGCCGCTACCCTGTCCATTTATAACAAACGTCTGCCTTTGTGTGTGTGTGCGCGTGCGTGCGCGCGCATGGTATATGTGAAAGAGAGCTTTCTTGTGCCATGAACTGGACTGCATCCCCCAAAATTGGTACATTGAAGTCATAAGGCTGGCGTTCTCATCTGATACGATCGGTGGCCCTTTAAGAAGAGAGATCTGTCTCTCTGCCCAGTAAGGACACAGTGAGAAGTCGGCCATCTGTCAATCAGGAGGAGGGCTGTCCCCAGAACTTGACCAGGCCGGTTCTCAGACTTCCAGCCTTCAGAGCTGAGAAAACAGATTTCTGGTGTTTAAGTCACCCAGTCTATGGGACTTTGTTATGGCAGCCCGAGCGGACTAACACTCTGAATTCTCAAAAGGGTCCTTGACCTCATCCAAGGGTTAAGATCCAGAAACCCTGAGGGACCCTCAGGTCCCTTCCCAAAGCTGGCGAGCTAAAGTGGGGCCTCTACACACCCATCTTCATTAGCGTCCAGTTACTGTCCATCTGTTTGGCCGCCTGGAGAAAGTAGCGTCCGTCAGTCCACATGGCCGCATGCTCTTCCGTGATGATGGCCGTGCCTGGAGCAGGGGAGCAAAAGAAAGAGAAAGGCTCCTGACAACCACACAGAAGCTGCACACGGCGGCAGCAGGCAGGCAAGCCCAGCTCTGTGGGGCCCAGCCGCCTACCACCACTCACTCTAGGAAGACACGTGGGCCTCTGACTCCAGCAAGATCTAGGCAAGAGAAGACAGTGCCATTGAGAACCGGCTGCGGGTCAAGCCCCAAAGGAAGCGGTCCTCAGGCAGCCCCGGCTGACCAGTCCTGGCACAGAACCCCACTTGCAAGGCTGGCAGAACAGGGGGCTAAGCACCTGCGGTCGAAACAGCCTTATATTCCAGAAGAGAAAGGTGGAAATGATTCCAGCACAGTGATCACAGCCGTCTGCTCCACCCAACATCCCAAGGGAACTGCTTCACCTTTCCTGAGAGAAACCAAGGGGAGTCGAAGTACTCACAGTGACTCGCTGGTCACCAGCAGGAAGCGGACCCTCCCTGCCTGCCCTCAGTTCCCACCGGCCCAGGGGAACCTGGGGCTTCCAGCAGGGGGCCAACCGACACAAGGACTTCTACGAAAGGCAGCAGTCCTTGCCGATCCCAGCTGGCATAACAGAAGGAAGTCTGAAGCGGGGCGGGGGAGACACCCCAAAATTCAGGAGCACAGTTTTGGAAAAGTTAGGGCAGGGGAGCAATGTAGCTCAGTGTTAACCTTTGTAATTTAAACTGAAAGTGAAATTATTGAACCCCAAAGCCAAGCACTTAGAGAATTACACAGGACCAGCAAGCTAAGGCAGGGGTTTCGGGGTGCTGTTAGTGTCCCATTTCTTATTTAGAGTACTAAACAGGCATTTTCAGTTTAATTGATGTAATTTTCTGTATGCATGCTATATTGAATAAAAAGGTCAAATATTTTTGAGGAAAAATGTTTTAAAACTTTAAAAGCAAAACAATAAAATAAATAAGAAAAATAAATAAAACTTGAGTAGCAAAAGCACCAAGCAAAGGGCCACTGAAAGGTGAACTTCAAGAGCTGGGCGTTCACACCTCTCTGCAGAGGCTCAAGGGGGAGTGTCTGGTTTACATTTTCTTTTTGGTTCTGTCACAGGCTGAAACTTGGCCCAGTTATTTTTGGGAAGTGGACAAAAGTACAGAAAGAACCGAGAGAGAATTTAGCAACTCACCCGCAGAGCCATCAAATCCAGAGACGAAGGCCCGTCGACAGTCACAGGGAGCAATGTACTCGCTCTGGAAAACAAAAAGGAAGGTGAGGTGGACCTCAACCCGCCACCTGCCGGCTGCTCTCGACGTGCTCGGCTGAGGGCGAGGCCCGGCAGGGACACAGAGGCTGGCGAAGCCTGGTGACCTTCAAGGACCAGACAGCCTAGTGGAAAAGTCAAACTGAACATGACAAAGGAATAGCGCACACTGCAGAAGACCCTAATTAATTAAGGGCTAAGAGAGCTATTCCCGCCTGCCTCTATTTCTCCTTCTGGAGAATAAAGCAAATCAAGACAAAACATAATAAACTGCTCTTTCCTCACTGACATCTTACTCAAAAAACACACCAACAGCCTTCTCCCTTCCTTGCCACTGACATTTAGGCATCTGTTATTTTTCTGAAGGGAAAGGCTGAATTTCTGTTTTAGGTGCCAGTAATTCTCGGAGCTCTCTTTAGGCGTGAGCTTGTTTCCGAACTTCCTGTGTGTGCTCTGCTCCAAGGCAGCGTCGCCAATCGCTCCTGGGCAGACGCTGTCCCCGCCTATTAGGGAGTACATGGAAACACTCCCTCCAATCCAGGAGGCTTCAGCAAAAGAAAACGTCATGTCCCAAACCAGGTCTCTGCCATTCCCTTGCCTCTAAATGCGAGGGGCTGGAGCCTAAAGAACACAGGAGGTTCTCATTCCCGTGCAGAGGGGACGTGGCCACGGACGGGGTGCCTTCCGCCAACAGCCTCTCATGATGCACGAGAGTGAAGGAACTTCCCCAAAGTCCCACGAGCAGCAGGGGCAGGCCTTGAACTTGGGCTCTGAAGCACTCTGCCAGGCTGCTCCCTGTGACACATTATCTCCCATCCTCACGACGACTCTCCAGGATAAGACTCCTGGCAAATGAGAAACCTGAGAGGTGAAGACAGAATCTTTAAGCAACCTGCCCACTCCCAGGTCAGCAGCAGGGCCAGGATGTGGCGGGCCGGAAACCAGAGCTGCGGCTTCTTCTGTTGGCAGCTTTCTTCGGGGCTAAAGGACCCGGCAGGGTTAAGAATGCTGAGAATGGGGCATGGGGCTGCCGGACCAAGGCCTCTTTAGGTCAACATGAAGCAGGTGGGAGAAGGCGTCCACGTCTCACTCCTGCCCCTTTCACCAAGGCAGCTGCAGCCACAGCCCCAAAGCGCCCACAGGACCGCTACCCCCGGAGACGCCAGAGGGGCCAGCGGAGGGAACCACGACAGAGCTCTAGGTGACACCTGCTGCCGGCAGGCCCCGCGATGCGGTCTGCAGCGAGGCTCACTGCATCTCTCAGCCTCGGTTCCTCATTTCTGAAACCGCTCTCCTCAGACTGCAGCAAGTGACAGCAGGCACATGTTTTATCCCCAAAACAGAGAAGAACACTTGATCTTAGCACTAAGAACAAGAAGAAATGGTTGCCGGCAGCATCTGTGAACTGTAGAATTCCCATTTGATTATAACCCAGTAACCACTGGGTGCAAGACTGAAGAAAAAGAAGGCAAAAATGGAGGGCAGAGGAGAGTTCCCCCTTTCTCCTGGCACTGTTGTGAGGAAGAGTAAGTTCATGCTTAAAACAACGCACCAGAAAGCTGAGAGGGCTGCATATGCAATGGATCAGAGAGCATGAGTTTCTTCCTGAACGATGAAAAAGCAGCCAAGAGGCTGGGCAAACTAAGTCAACAAAAATAACTCTGGTGCTCTCACAGTACACACTGGGGAAGACACAGGGGACACTCCTGATGGACAAGGAGGCTACCCTGCTTGGGGCTCACCCACCTGTAACACTCAGTGAGGATGCCAGCAAAGGGCAGGCAGAGAAGGCACTCCTCATCCTGGCCCAGCCAGACTCTTCCAGGCAAGGCCGCAGCTCTCCAAGAATGCCCCACCCCTACCCAGGCAAGCCCGGGGGGAGGGACGGGGCCTCTCAGAGGAGTTGCCTATCAGCAAAGGCAGGAGGCAGGTTTCTCCAAAGGGAGGTGGAATTAACAGCAGGTGAACATGTTTGGTTTGGGATCAAGACAAGGTCTGGGCAAGAATGTCTAGACATGACCTAAGTAGTCAACATGCCAGGAAGCCGTCACTGACCGAAGCTGTCACCTCCACACCAACAGGCTAGAGGGAGTCCAGACAAGCACTGGGCCTGGGCCTCCCACTCTTCCCCTAACGGTGAAGCCAGCAAAACCCAAGAACATTCTCCCCGGAGAATAGAAAAAGGTCTAAAATAAGCCAAAGCCTTAGCATGCTGGGAAAAAGAAACAAGGAAGCAGAGCTATTGGCTTTTCCTCCAAAACCACCATTTCTCTCCATCTCTAAGACCAGAACTCAGTCCAGACCTCCATCATCTCCACCCGGACCAGGGACCCAAGAACCCATTCTTCGCACACACTCAGAGTGAGCTTTCCCTAATGTCTATGTTAGGCCATGTTAGCATCACACTCAAAACCCACCAATAGCTCCCCACCATACTTGGGATAAAACCCAAACCCCAGACCAGTTCCCAAGGCACTGCCTGACTAGGCCCTGCCGTCCTCAGAGCTCTCCTCCACTCTCCCAGCCACTTGAGACATTCAAGCCACATCACCCGCTTTCTGTACCTCCCAAGCTCGTTCCTGCTCCGGGGCCTTTGCACATGCTCTTTCTTGTGCCTACCAAAGGCTCTCTCTGATGGTGGCACAGCTAGCTCCTTCTCATCACTGCACTTCAGATCAGCTATCACCCCTGCAGAGGGGCTTGCCTGGACTACTCAAAGTGGCCACTTGGCCTTTACCTCTGTGCATGGCACATTTTTCTAGATGCTTCTCTTCTTTCTTACATTATCACTGTATTAACCTGCCCCAAAATAGAAGCTCCATGAGACCGGGGTATTTGTCTTTTTTGTCCCTGTCCCTGTCCCTATCACAGCACAGGTAACACAAATTGGTCTGGTCCTCAAACCAATATCTGCTGAATAAATGAATAAGCAGAAGGAAAAATGAACCTTTTTCCCTCTACCTAGTTAAAACCTTCACCATCTCTTTGAAGATAGAGCAAAGGCTACATCCCAAGGAATGCAGATGGCCTCTAGAAACGGGAAAAGGCAAGGAAATAGATTGGCCCCTGGAGGCCCGAGAAAAAAACATAACCCTCCTGAGCCACTGTAGACTCCAGAAGTGTAAGATAATAGGTCTGTGTTATTGAAAGCCACTAAGTCTGTGGTCATTTGTTACAGCAGCAGTAGGAAACTAATGCATTTTTCAGAACAGAAGGGATTGTAACTGTGGTTTCAAACTCAAATGTCTTGGGGTACAGGCAAGTAAACTAAACCAGCAGAGCAGGATAAGGAAGTGACTTTTCCAGAGAGCAGCTCTTCTCAGCTCTGATTCCTGTCATGCCAGGATGCAGGCCACATGTTCCCACCCCTCAGTATTTCAGAAGCTAAATATACGTGTGTTCATGAGAGATCACCTAACTCTTAAGTGTTGGCATCGAATTCAAACAACGTAAATAATACACAGCCAAATAAAGAACATCTATAAATAAGAAAAAAAAAAAAAAAAGCTTTAGCCACCTCTCAAAATCCAGCTCAAGCACACCCTCTTCCACAAAGCTTTCTGACCCACTCCACTCAGAGAATTGCCACGTGTCAGCATTTTTCAGGACCATTCACACTGGCATTTATCCATGCCCTGCCTTCGGTGATATCGCCAACAACTATATTCCCATCCAGGACTTCATTTCCCAGGTCCCCAGGCAGCTAGGTGGGGTCACATGTCTAGTTCTTGCCAATGGAACGTGGGGCCAAGGTGATGTCTGGGTCAGGACAGTTAAAAAGCGGTGTGGCCTCTCCATACTCCTCCCCCACAGTTAAAAAGCGGTGTGGCCTCTCCATACTCCTCCCCCTTCCACCAGCTGGAATAATGGCATCAGAGGATGGAAAGAGCCTGGGTCTCTAAATCACTCTCTTCCTAGTAGAAGAAAGTCACCCACCAAGAACACCCACTCCAGACCACTACGTAAACAAGAGATAAGTACCAGGCCACTGAAACTGTGAGATGTGTGACCACCGCTGGCAATACTCTAATTAATACAGTAGATAAAATCACTCTGTGATACAAATCACTACTCCACCCTAGGAGAGAGCCTGTTTAAGAAATACAAAACAGGAAACCGACTCCAGGAAGAATGGGAGTAGGACAGAGGTTAGGAAAATCTGATTCAAGTCTTCCAGAGAAGAAGGAACCATAAAAATAGCCAAAAACTCAAGTTGGCAGAGTGTCGCCTCTGACAGAACACGACCCTTTGATTACACTACACCCAGGTGCAGAATGTGAAATCTTAAAGATGGGGAGGATAAAGGCTCTGGATTTCTAAAATGCAGTGCTAGCACAGCTCTGGCCCCAACCGAGGATTCTCCCGGTTTGGAGCCAGTGGCACCGACGAATCTCAACATTCGGCTTAGATGGGACATGAAAGCATCCAGATTACCAGAAAGAATGGACAACTCCTCACTGTGCAAGTCCCCCCGGGCCCAAACTCATGATTACCACAACCCTTGTTCTGGGTTTACAAAGAACGAACCCTGAGAGCTGCAGAGGACGGCGAGAAGCAGCCTCCTGCCTGGAGTGCCTGGTCCTTGCGTAATTATGCATTTGGGGTGCGTTTTCTCTCAAGCACGGAACAGTGTGTGGGTGTGTGTATTTGTGTTTTGGAAAGCACACAAAGGACAGAATTCAAGATTCCCCTTCATTCTCCAGCACGCTCCCTTCCCCACCCGTAGGAGAAATTCCATCAACCCTGAATCTAGCCCGAAACGAAACAATCGGGAATGAGAGCCACAGAGAACAGCAGCCTCTCTATTACGGGGAAGGCTGCCGGGGCAGGTCATGCACAAAGCCAACCCTTGCTCCTTGTCCTCACAGCATGGCAAGGCCCCAGAGTCCCAATTAGCAGCCACCCTGACTATGCCCCACCTCACCACAGGAACTGAAACAAGGAACTCAGGACTTCTCGTTTGTTTCTCTGGATGGCCCCACAAACCCTCCCAGGTTTCAACCTTCCCAAGCCCCTCCGCCATCTGCCTGTAAGGTCCACACTCAATCTGTGTTGTACTGCTTCTCCTCCAAATCCTTCCCCTCTTCTCTGCTCCCAAGGCCAGCACCAAGTGCAAGCCCTCCGGACCCTGACTCCGGGACCCCATAAGGGTCTCCTGATGGCTTCTCAGTTCCCAGTATGTCCCTTCTCCAATCCACACTAAACACTGCTCCTCTGATTAATCATGTCACTCTCTTGTTCCAAAGCCCTCAGTGGGTACCTAGTGGCTGATAAAAATCTAAATTCCTGACTCACAGTTTCCTCATCCAGGGAGAAGCCATCCAATTCTAAAATTCTGGGATCATTAGCAGGGGATGAAGAGCTGCGGAGAGCGTGGAATGTCACCTACGGATTGGCCAGTCCCGGTTTAACAAGGAACTGCTTTGGGCATATCAGGCCCAAATCAGGCTATCAGATCAGAAACAGCTTTATAAAGACCAAAAAAAACAGGCTCAGGAACAGCACCCAGAATGAAGAATATCGAAATAAGCTTGGATCTTGGCTACAAGGACATTCCCCTACTAGTAAACATACAGCTTGTATCCTAACTCCAGGCAGAAGAATACAAACTGAAATCTCAACCTACCTTTAACCAGAAACTTCCAGCTTTTAACTCAAGTAACATTCATGGTCCAGCCTTTCCTCCACGGAGGCCTCCCCCCGGAGGTGAAGGCTCACGCATGAAGTAGAACTGTAAGGAGCCTTCGGCCAGGACTCTATGACAGGTTGTGCGACCCTCTCAGAGGAGAGACCCGATCTCACACAACAAGGTGCTAGGGGACCGTGAGGGTGAATTTCCTGTGTCCCCTTGGGGGTTCAGGCATCCCCAGAGAGCTAGCTGGGAAAACACTATTTCTGGCCATGTCTGCGAGGTGGTTTCTGGAAGAGACAACATCTGAATCAGCAGACTGAAGACTATCCTCCCGAAGTGTTCAGCATCCAATCCGCCGAAGGTCTGAACAGTATAACCAAAGTATGGAATTTGCTCTCTCGTCTGAGCAGAGACAGCCGTCTTCTCTTGGCCTCAGAGATCACTGTTCCAGGTTCTCGGGCCTTTACCTCAGACAGGGACACACGCCATCAGTCCTGTGTGCAAGCTGAAGAACCAGGAAGGCTGGTGGCAGAGTTCCAGTTCAGACTCGAAGGTCTGAGAACCAGGGGAGCTAATGTGGGAGCCCATCCCTCAGGATAAGTCTCTCTGTACATATACATCTGTATATAACCTATCAGTTCTGTCCCTCTGGAGAACCCAGACTGAGGCAGGGATTCCTAGAAGACCCCATACCAACTGCCATATAATGTTCTCCCACCACAGGAACCACCATCCTGCTCAAAACTGAGATAAAATGGTTGCAATCCAATCAGTCCAGGGCAACTGCCTGATGCCAGAAAGGCAGAAAATGAAAAATGAAAAACATCGCTGGTCCATCAGCACAGAATCCACATGACATGAAGCCCAAGTCCAAAGCTAAAGCCTGGCACTGACAGGAGGTATGAGGGAGAAAAGATTTCTTCAGTATGCCCTTCTCAATTGCTGGGGTGCCTGTCACCTAGACCTCCTACCATGACTCAGGCCAAGGATGTGTTGGCCAACCTACTTATTCACCTCGTCCTCAGCCAAGATGAAACTTTAGTTCCTGTGAGGGTGGTAAGTCTTGTTTGCCTATTCCAGAGAACAGAGGTGAATGGAAGAACCATTACCAACCCCCACCCTAAATCGCACCCACCTCCCCCCACCTCCCCACTGCCTACTCAATCTAATAGTAACGTACCCCGCCACCATGACTTCCTCACATGCCACTAACCCCCACTCCCCCTGGATCAGCTACTTCTCCTATACTCACATCTCGTACTTTTCTCACCTCCCTCTTCACCCACTTTTACATGCAGAACCCTAGTCTTTGGTGGCTTCTCCTCTCCACACAAGGATCTCCCTTTCCTCTCACCTCTTTGAGGATCAAGTTCTAACCCGTCAGAGCATGAAAAGTACTGCTGTGGATCAATGGACCAAGGAATTCTATGGAACACTGAGTCCCTGAGCCTACCCCTGAGAAGACTGTGGGAATTCTATGGACATTTTAAGTCTAGAAAATGCTGAATATTTCATCCTCTCCTTAGAGTTGCACAATGCACATTTGCATATTAAAGGCCCTGAGAAGTCCTGCAGTTAAGAAACTATTCAAAAGGGCAAAGGACTTGAATAAACATTTCTCCCAAAAGAGACATACAGTTGGCCAACAAGCGTATGAAAAGATGCTCAGTATCACTAATCATCATGAAAATGGAAATCAAAACCATAATGAGATATTACCTCGTATCTGTTAGGATTCCACTACTGAAGAAAAAAGAAAAGAAGTGCTGGCAAGTGTGTGGAGAAATTGGGACCCTTGTGTACTGCTGTGAGAACGTAAAATGGTATAGCCACCATAAAAAGCAGTATGAAGGTTCCTCAAAAAATTTAAAAAGAATTACTGGAGCACCTGGCTGGCTCAGTCCACAGAGCATGCGACTCTTGGTCTTGGGGTCCTGAGTTTGAGCCCCACACTAGGGGTAGAGTTTACTTAAAAAAAGAAATAGAATTGCTATATGATTCAACAATTCCACTTCTGGATATATATCCAAAATAACAGAAAACAGGACCTCGAAGAGATATTAATACACCCATGTTCACTGCAGCATTATTCACAAGAGCTAAGAGCTGGAAGCAACCTAAATATTCATCAACGCACGAAAAGATTTTTTAAAATGTAGTATATAAAAAAACAAATGTGGTATATACATACAATGGATTATCATTCCACCTTTAAGAAGGAAATCCTGTCATAAGCTACACCTTAAAGACATTATGCTTCGTGAAATAAGCTAGTCACAAAAAGACAATTGTTTGATTCCATTTATATGAGGTACATAAAGCAGTCAAACTCTTAGAAACAGAAAGTAGAGTGGTGATTAGTGGGAGGCGAGGACAGTGGGTATTCAATGTGTATAGAGTTTCAGTTCTACAAGATGTAAAAGTTCTAGAGGTCTATTACCCAACAATGTGCACACAGTTAACACTATTGTACTGGACACTTAGAAATAGTTGAGATGGGGGGGGTGGCGCCTGGGTGGCTCAGTCAATCGTCTGTCTTCGGCTCAGGTCATGATCCCAGGGTCCTTGGACTGAGCCCTGGGCTGGGCTCCCCGGGGTTCCCTGCTCAGTGGGAAGTCTGCTTCTCCCTCTCCCTCTGCCCCTCCTCACAACCCACCCCCACTCACGCTCGCTCGCTCTCTCTCTCATTCGCTCTCAAATAAATAAAATCTTTAAAAAAAAAAATAGTTGAGATGATAAATTTAATGTTAAACTTGTTTACCATAATAATAAAAAGAAGCCGCTCAGCTCATTTCACTATTTTCCTGCCCACTGAATACACTTTCTGCAGAGCTCCTCATAAGACACAACAGGAACACCGCTGAATACTGTGGGGAATACTGTTCCCAGCCTTGAAGTATACTGAACTTCATGCTATTGTCCCAAATTATCCAATCCCTTTGGTTATTCATTTCAGCCCTTCATTTGCTCCTGAGGCCAAGAAATCTTGTTTCCAGGCAGGGGTCTGAGCTTCGTGCTGTCCCAGGTTAACGCTACTGTCACCACCACCGGGTCTGACAGCTTTGGGGAAGGGCAGAAAAGGGGCCAGTTAGAGTGGACATCTTCTGGCAACGGCTCACCTCACAGGAATCTCTTACACGCCGCCCTCCGCCGTGGCAGACCTTCACCAGTCACGTCTGTTCTACATGCCATCCCACGTGTGCACACACAGATAGACACACGCACGCACACACACACACCAGGACCAAGGGTGTGCTACTGTGCTAATCGAGTTCTCACCCAGGACGCTGGATTGGGGATTAACGTTCTGGCGCAATCTGGTATCTTGAAAGTAAAAGACCAAGAGATATAAATGTGGGAACTCTTGGATGGCCCCCTATTTACCATCTGCCTTGTTATCTAAAAAAGGGCGAAACTGATCTAAGGCGAGAGCTGAAGCCCTTCATCCCAGTTGTTCTGGGCCAGTTGCATCTCTGCCCTCAGGTTCCACGAGACACCCCATCCGAGGCCCTGACACTCCCCAAGTCCAGAGACCACCATTCACAAGCTGGAGTTCGGCCAAAGCAGTGGCCCTGCCCCTAAACCCTTATAAAGCCTTTTTATTGTTCAGAGGAACTCAAGGCAGTTTCTACTACCTGCAACTAAAGGATCCTACAGCGCCAGCTTATTTCCCCCTATTGCTTATGCCCTTGAGTAGGGGAATTTGCCGTGGTGTTTCCGAAAAGCACTTCAACCCTCCCTGCTTCTCTGCCTTTGCTCCTACTAATCTTCCCACCTAGAATCCTTTCCACTTCCTCTATTTATCCAACTCTCCATTCTTCCACATCCAGTTCCAATGCCTCCCCTGCTCGTGAAGCTTCTACCATCTTCCCTCTCACCCTCAAACCTCCACAGTGCTTCGTCCGCATCTCTTGATGGCATTTCCCCATTTGAGCTCGTAATACAGACACGTCTTTACTCCATCACTCAACTATATGCTTCTTGAGAACTGGACCATTCTCACCTTGGTGCCCTGCACCACACCTGGGGCCGTGCCTTGCACATAAGCAAAGGCTATAAAATATATATGTACGAAAAAAAAAATATATATATATATATGTACAGATGAATCTATGGAAAAACAGTGCTTTTTATGTTGTCTCTTTCCTCTATCAAACCATAAGCACAGTGAGGGCAGGAATTCAATCTTAAATTCACCTTTGGAACCCTTCAGTTCCATGGCCATGGTAAAGGCACTCAAATACTTGCTGACTCAATGACCTACAAGAGTAGATACTAGAATCCTTTCACTCTTCTGTCCTTCGGCCCCATGATATGCAGTCTCCACCTCTCCTAACCCGACTCCTCCGTAGCTAGGTCACTAGTGTTCTCAGATGGAAAGGGCACTTCCATTAAAGGTAATGGTTGTGGGGGAAGGAGAAGAGAGGGTGGTATTCAGAATTATCCCTAGAGTCTGCTGGGGTAGAGATCCATAACAACTTTCTGGCTGTTCTTCTGGCCATGTCAAAGGAATGGGACAGTCTGGATGGGGAGAAGGGAGGCAGGACAGATAATTCTTGTAAGGACAGGGTGTGGCAGAAGATGGGGTAAAGTGTGTAAGCAATACAAAGGCCCAAACTCTGCTCCCTCATCTGTCCATCAATGCTTCCGCAAGTTATTGAAAGCTGGCTACATTCACCAGAAATAAGGAAGCCAGGGCCAAGTCAACAAGCATTCGGTGAGACCCTATTAGACACAGGTCCCTGTGCCAAGCCCTGGAGGACATGCTTAGTTAGTGGTAGACTGACAACTAGAATCCTACAACACACTGAGGATGGGGGAAAAGAATGAAAACAGAGGAGAAGCTGATGAGATCCATCACTGGCCCATCTACACTCAGTACCTGGTGGGCATCTCCAGACGGGATGATGTAGGCCTGGATCGGTTCGGCCACATACTCCGTGTTCCTCATGGCTTGTCTCAGCTGCCGAAGCAGCTCTGAGGTGACCTTTGGAGCCATTCCGCCGTCTGAAACAACAGGAGAGTTAGTTCCAAAACCAGCCTTCCCCATGCAACTCAATGACTAGTTCAAAGGTGGCCCCAGAGACTCACCTGCCAGCCGACCCACCCAGGGGCACCCTCAAACTGACCACCCCACCGCCAGACCAAAATCAAAGGTCCCAGAAGCTCTGAAGTTCACGGTTCTTATATACCACTTCCAAAGAGCTATTTGGAGCAAGAAAAGTTGAGCTACTAATACTCATTTCCAATTTGATCAGTTACCTCTTTCACTTCCTGAACTATATTCTAAAGAGATAAATAGATGCACAAAGATACCTTTTTATCTTTGTTTACAGTGAAAAAGAAATAAAAGGGGAAGGAATACATAATTGGGTAAATGAACTACCATACATAGAATAGTACACTACAAAATCATTAAAAGTTACACAGACAAAAAAAAATTACACATACCTATATTTAACTTCTATATTTAACTTGCAAAGACACCAACACGGGTGGGTGATTAAAAGCAGATTACAAGGGGTGCCTGGGTGACTCAGTCGAGTAAGGGTCTGCCTTCGGCTCGGGTCGGAATAGAGCCCGTGTCAGGCTTCCTGCTCAGCAGTGAGCTTGCTTCTCCCTCTCCTCCCCACTCGTGCTCTATCTTTAAAAAAAAAAAAAGATTACAAAAGAAGATGTATAGATCATTCTTATTTAAAATCCTGTATTCCTGTATGTGTATATGCACAGAGAAGTTTCTAGTAGGCCAGTCGCCCAAATGTTAATTAGTAGTTACCTTTGGATAGAAGTATTTGGAATGATTTTTTTTTTTTTAAGATTTTATTTACTAATTTGAGAGAGAGAGAGCAGAGATAGCAAGAGAGAATACAGGTGGGGAGGAGAGAGAGAGGAAGACTCCCTGCTGAGCAGGAAACCCAAAACGGGGCTCAGGTTCTGGGCCGAAGGCAGATGCTTAACCGACAAAGCCACCCAGGCACCCCTGGAATGATTTTTACTTTCTTTTTCTGGTGTCTTACTGCTTCAGTGTGACTTCATTAAAAGAGGTACATTTTATATTTTTGTTAAATAGCCAACCACAGATTAGGAGTAGAAAGGTCAGTCCACTACAAGTCAAAGTCAAAGTCATGTGCTCTAGTGAATACCTATTATCAACTGGGTGTGCAACCTCAAGGAGAAGGGTATCAGGCCCCTCGGCGGTCTGCGTTCACTGCTCTAAAATATGGTGGGAGCAGAGTAGATCCAGGGTTTACAAACTGAGCCCTGAAAAAGTCACAGGAGTCCCTAGGAGTCTATCCCAATAAAGCTAGACTTTTTGGGGATCGAGTCACCAGCTCAAAAAAATACAAAATAGAAATAGAAATATGAAAATCATTAAAAAGAAAATGATAAACGTAGTCTTACTAGAAATTCTTAAACTTTTACTAATTTCTATGTACTCAAAAGAGCACTGCCTCCTAGTGAATACAGAAGATTATTTCTATGTGATAAAGGTACAGATGATGCAAACTGACTTTCAAATCACTTTTGTTAGTTTTTCAAAAAAATCTTTTCTCGAAAAAAATATTGATATCAGCAAAGAGTTCTGATTAATAATACCATATGATAACTATAGATATATGACTAGATAAGGACTATCGCTAGCTATAGTCCCATGGGTATATAACAAAACAACTTCATAAAAAGCCAATTATAAAACAGTGACCACACATATTTTACTATATCCCATATAACAGCACAAAAATATGCTACTAGAATTCAGGTAGAATAATGAGTTTTTCCAGCTCATTTTTTAGATTTTATTTTTTTAGAAGTTATAGATTCACAGCAAAATTGAGCAGGAAATACAGAGAGTTCCCACTACCTCCCTTCTCTCAACATACACACAGCCTCCCCCACAATCAAGACCCGCCCCTCTACGGAGCTAGAGTGTATTCTGCTAAGTGAAATAAGTTAGTCAGAGAAAGACAAATACCCTATGATTTCATTCCTACATGGAATTTAAGAAACCAAACAAATGAACATGGGTGGTGGGAGGAAGGAGAGGAAAACCAAGAAACAGACTCATAACTATAGAGAGCTGATGGTTGCTAGAGAAGTGGGTGGGAGGATGGGGATTAAGGAGGGCACTGGTTGTGATGGGCACCCGGCGTTCCAAGTACTGCATCACCAAACTGTACACCTGAAACTAAGATCACATTATATGTTAACCAACTGGAACTGAAATAAAAACTTGAAAAAAAAATAAAATAAATTTTTTAAAAAAGATCCCTCACCAGAGTGGTATATTTGTTACTACTCT
Source organism: Procyon lotor (assembly GCA_028646535.1). Lineage (NCBI taxonomy): Eukaryota > Metazoa > Chordata > Mammalia > Carnivora > Procyonidae > Procyon > Procyon lotor. The sequence continues at coordinate 53,859,831 of CM053617.1, forward strand.
ATGAACCTACATTGACACACTATTATCCCCCTGAATCCACAGTTCATATTAGGATTCACTCTTGGTGTGGTCCATTCCATAGGTTTTGAGAAATGCTTAATGTCATGTATCTAGTATATAGGATCATATGAAAGAGCTTAATCGTTTTCATTGCCCTAAAACTTCTCTCTGCTCAGTGTATTGATCCCTCCTCTGACTGCCCCCCCAGCCCCTAAAAATGACTAATCTTTTTTTCTGTCTTCATAGTTTTGCCTTTTCCAGAAAGTCAAAGCTGGAATCATAGAATACATAGACTTTTCAGATTGGCTTCTGGCACTAAGCAATACGTATTTAAGGTTCTCCCGTGTCCTTTCATGCCTTGATAGCTCCTTTCTTTTCAGTGATGAACGACAGTCCCTTGTCTGGATATACCACAATTTATTTATACATTCATCGACTGAAGGTCATCTTGGTTACTTCCAAGTTTTGTCCATCATGTATGAAGCTGCTATTAACACCCATATGCACGTTCTCGTGTGGACCTAAGTTTTTCAACTCCTTTGGGTAAATACCAAGGAGCATGACCACTGGATCACAAGGTAAGACTACATCTAGCTTTGTAAGAAACTGACAGACGGTTTTCCAGAGTGGCTGTACCATTTTGCATTCCCGCCATTAAAGAATGAGCATTCCTATTGCTCCACATCCTCACCAGCATTTGGTGCTGCCAGTGTTCCAGATTTTGCCAACTCATTTTTTAAACAAATGAAAACTATTTTACTTAACCAAAAGCATCCTAATGCTGTAAGTAATGCAGAGTTGTGCTGGGGCCATCAGACTCCCAGTTATCTTCAAGGATTGACACTCTGACTCACTGTAGCTTGACCTCTGCCAGGGACGGACCTTTTTAAGTCTCTTTTTCTTCAACATTCTCATCTGCTTCTTCTCCATCATCACAAGCATCTGGGGCTACAGAAGTCTCGGTCATGACGGTTACCTCCCATAGATTCCCCTAGGAGGTACTGTACTGACCTTGGGACTCACTGAAAAAGTACTCCATTCTTAAACTGCAAGGGTAGCTTCAACCACCAGCCTCAGGACTCCTCCTCAGAGTCTCAGAAGGACAGAAGTACTTAAAAGACAGAGTCACTGGAAATGGTCCTATTCACAATTCAAATGTGCCCATGTTCCTTGCATTATACCTGCTTCTGAATACTTTACTGAGGAGCATCCTTCCCTTTTGTCTAATCTACTGAGCCTATAATCTCGCATCTATCTAAGAAAGAGAGATCACAGTTATATGATCCAACCTAAGTTTATATGTCAACACTTCCAGCTGGGTTCAAAATAAAGCCCACTGTGACTTTGTAAGCTTGCCAGCATCTGAAACTTTACTAGGGCATTTTCAGGGGTTTCGAACCGTATTTCTGAGCAAGTTAACATTAAAAAGAGTCAAGCCAAAATGTAGACTTCCTCCGGAGCAGTATTTCAACCTTGGCTGCCAAAGAGAACTACCTGAGGGACTTCTAATTTAATTAGTCTGGAGTACAGCCTGGGCATCTGGAATCTTAAAAAGCAAATACCTGACAGAAGCCCATGTATTTTCTGTCAAGATCATTAATTTCCTTATTGAATGCAGCTTCTATTTGGGCACATTCTGACTTACATATTTCGATGGCACTGACTATAGTACGTAACAACATTATCAGTCACTGACTTCATCAATAACTTCAACAGAAGCAATGGCAAGCACAAAATCTTCAATTACAAACTGAAAACCATCCAAGGCGAAATGGAACTGGTCAAAGGCATCCTCTGACTCCTGGGCACCAGAAGCCGCCTCCTCACCACCACACTCCGGCCTTCATCACCATCTCCTGCCTCATCATCACCTTCCTCCCCTTGACTGGCCTTACTCGCGACTACAGTGGCATTTCACATTTCCCTAAACATCACCACCTGCCATCACTGCTGTCCCTGCTTCCTCCTCCCCTTCCTCCTCCTCCTCCATGCCCTTCACATTTGGTCGGCCTCCTGGGTCAGATGTAGCCACTTCTTTGTCACCCTATCAGACAAAAAGAAAGAACTACCAATACCACAACCCACAGTTAGGACGTGGTGAACGGCGGCAGCAGCCACAGCCGAGGTGAAGAAGACAGTGAGTGGCAAAGGCCAAAGCAATGGGCTGTGGCCGCAGAGGCAGCTTCCACGTGCAAATGTGGCCAGGGCAGCTGTAGCCACAAGCACAAGAGGCCGTGAAAGTGACGGAATGGTGGGCAGCCAGCTGCAGAGGGGACACAAAGCTGATACAATTACAAGCAGCCACTGAGAGCGAGGTCTTACAAGGATCAAATAGGTTACTAGGTTACTATATACAAAACACTTAGAAGCAGTGCCCAGCACATAGTAAATGTCATGTGTGTTTAATTCATAGAGTTAGATACACAATTAACTAACCATGAAAGCAAAGCAAAAAATAGTGCAACACGTATTTATATTGCTTGTCCTTAAGACAGGGACATGTCCTCCTCATTCCTGAATCCAGGTATCTAGCCCACCACCTAACACCAACGTACACGCACTCAAAGATGGCTGAGCAATGTCCCAACTTCGTGTCAGCATCTTTTCAGACTCAATACAATCAACAGTAATGCGTCTTTGGTGAAAGAGGAGAGAGAGCTAGGTAGGATATTGGATGACATTGTATCACAGCCTCTGCTCATTCCACATTCCATCACTTTCAGAAATTTAGAAGCAGCCAAGAGTTAATCAGGGTGTGCAGGGAAGTAGGAAGCCAAGAGCAACAAGCCTAGTCCATGATGTAACATTAGCCCATACGCTGCCAGGTATTTTTAAATCATGCTTTAAAGAGAATGACTCATTTCAAAGTCTCTTGCATATGTGGGCTTGCTTTCAGAAATAAGTTCCGAAACCTTCAGCCTTTATCATCAACAAAACTTTCACCGCTTAGAAGTAGATGAAAAGCACAGGGTATTTACCTTACTGGGTGGATAGGAGAATTCAGCTTGAAACAACACGTGTGAAAGCACCATGCACAGCATCTGGTACATTATAAAAGCTCAAGAAATATTATTTGAATCTGGATCTGCAGCACCAGCTGGGTTTCCTACACCTCTCATTGTAAGAATACAAGGGGCTGGTTTACTCCAATTTCAGCACCTTAACACAGGCAGAGCTGCCACGCTGCTCGGCCACCATCAATCGCTTTAGAGGCACCAGTTTGTTTCTCGGTCTCACTGCTGAGTGAGGACCAAAGGCTTTACATACATTAGTGACTAATTCTCAAAACAACCATCTCAAGGGAGGTTGCAGTATTCCCATTTTACAGATAAAGAAATAAAGAGTTAAACACTCGCCCGAATAACTGGATTACCAAGCACCAGGACCCAATATCTATCCAACTCCCAAGTCTATGCTCTATTATACCACATTACCTAAAGGACATGACAGAGGTTCTCTTAAAAGTATTCTAAGAACAATGGAATCAAAACAGGTGGATTCCAGTTTCCAGTTGGGATCTGCAATCTCAGACAACTGATGTTCCCTAAACCTCTCTTTCTTCATACAAACTAAAGAGAAGTTCTCTCTAAACTCTACATTTGATAATTCTATCACTGTTTACCTTTCCTGACTTTTTTCCCCCCTTCCTTCTTCCATCTTCTTCTCCTCCCTCTAATATGGCCCAAAATATGCTGGATATATTTATCTATATTTTTAAAGAAAAGGGACCTAATTGCAAGCAGTTATAGCATTGCTCTGCCAAGGAGAGACCAGTCATGGTTTATGAACTTCAGGTAATCAATTTTTTCAATTAACTAAAAGGAAATGCTCTGGTTTTCCTGGGTGGCCCACAGAAAAGCACTAGTTTTCTAGAGATAGAAGTATAGTAATTTACCACTTCTCAGAATTCAGGTTTCTGGCAAGCCAACAATACAACTAACTAGTTCTGGGAAGAGAGCATGGTTCCAGAAATTTTTCCCAATAAGATTTTCCTGGATGCATAATTTATACAATAGAGTAATATACTATAAAGTTTTCTCTTTTCAAAAATCTTACAACAAAAACTGAAAGCCAACCTCTAAGGTAATCACTAAAAGTTTACATTAGAGATGGGGAAAACCAGAATTGGGCTTTTGGTGGGGTGGGTGGCGTGTGCACAGTAGGGGAGAGACTCTTTTAAGCCCAGAGTCTGATGCAGGGCTCGCTCTCACAAGCCTGAGATCATGACCTGAGCCAAAATCAAGAGTGGGAAACTTAACCAACAGAGCCACCGAGGCACCCCTAGACTAGAGCATTTTCAATAATAACCTATCTCTCCTCCTCCACCACCACCGCCCAATCCCGAAATAGGACATACAAAAATTATAATTCTCTATCTTACTACCTAAAAAAAGTGGTAAATATCTAAACAGTAACCAACTTCCCAGAACCCAAAAGACAAAATCGTTTTTAATTTCCAGATATATGCCCCCTTAGTCCCATGAGGAATTTTTAATCCTTTACTCTCTCTTCTCTCCCAACTTGGGATTAGAGTACAGGGACCTAAAATTTTTTTGAGACATTTCATCTAATTAATAAGCACAATATTACCTCTTTCCACACCTGGGTCTCCTGAGTGTGTCACCTCGTTAGGCTCAATTATTCTTAAATTTTTCAGCTGAAAATCCTGGTGATTCGCCCTTAAGAAGAGAAAGAACAGGATATTGCAGACTTTGACCATAGGAAACGTGGCAAGGCTTAGTTAGAGAGGGTATCTACTTGACTTAGCAGTTTTCCTTCGTGACTCAGAAGGACTCTAACCCTGGTATCATAATGAAATAAGGAAGGAGACAAACCACAGGAGACTCCTAAACTCACGAAACGAACTAAGGGTAGCTGGGAGGTGGGGGGGTAGGGATATGGTGGTTGGGTTGTGGACATTGTGGCAGGTATGTGCTGTGGTAAATGCTGTGAAATGTGTAAGCCTGACAATTCACAGACATGTACCCCGGGGCAAATAATACATTATATGTTAATAAAAAATTTTAAAAATTAAAAAATTTTAAAAATAAAATTTAAAAATTAAAAAAAAAAAAACTTTAGCCTGACGATTCACAGACATGTACCCTGGGGCAAATAATACATTATATGTTAATAAAAATTTAAAAAAAAATAAAAAATAAAAAAATAATAATAATAAAATAAAAAAAAAAAAACTTTAGTTAGAGGGGGTATCTACTTGACTTAGCAGTTTTCCTTCAGGACTCTAACCCTGGTATCATAATGAAATAAGTAAAAGTTTCAGATAAAACTTGCAGCTAGAACAGCACGATGGTAGGCAAACCTTCTCAGATCTAACCTCTAATTCTTAAATTCTCTTCAGCCATGTCTAATCTCCTGTCAAACTAGTCTAAAAAGACTATTTGCAATAACTATTTATCACATGTATAAATTTTATTTGGTTCTTTTTAAATTTGCCTGCTCTTTCTTCATGGTGTCCCATTCTTTCACTATGGTTTCCATTCCTTCTCTTAGCTTTAACTATTTGGGGCCCTTACTTTAGAATTCATTTCAGACTTTCCATTAGAAGGTCAAAATCTCCAAGTCTTTTGGGTCTGCTGGCTTCCCCTCAGTAAGTTATTCCTTTTATGTTTTGTAATCTTTCATCAAGAGCTTATCTTCAGCAGAGCCTACCTTATGTATGAAAATCAGACATGTCCTGATTACATTACACAAGCACTACCATCACTGTTGTTTGCTTATAAGACTCATTTCCACTTTACTTTCTTAGATAGGAGATTTACCCACAATTCCCTATCCCCATACAGGGATGGTCTGATGCCCCATGTATGAAGGCCTCTAGAGTCTGATAACCTCCCCAGGCTCAGCTTACCAGCTACCATTCAAGCTTTAAGTTCTCCTAAATTTCTGGCACCTGAGGATTTCTCTTTCTTTCAAGTCCATTCGGTCAACAAATATTCACTGAGACTCTTCTATAATCCAAGCCATACTCGAGACACAACAGTAGACAAAACAGACATCTCTGATCTCGGGAGGTATACAAGGGTGGGGGGGAGGGGCTAGAGGATGCTGAAAAGAGGAGGATCCAATTTAACCGCCAACAGATAAAAAACAAGAATATGGTCTATCAAGGAGTATGTGTTCTATGAAGAAAAGTAAAGCAGGGCAAGGAGAAGAGTATCAGAAAGGTAAGGTGAAAGGTGATTTATATGGGGTTGCTAAGCAAAGTCTCTTTGCTAATAGATGATTATTTTAGACAGAGTCCTAAAAAAAAGTGAGGGATCAAGCCATGTGAATCTCTAAGAAAAGAACATTCTAGAAAAGGGGCATTTGAAGTGCAAAGGCCCTACGGCAGGAGTATGCCTGGAATACACCAGAGAAAGCAAAGAGGCCAGTGTGGTTGCACATGCTGGCAGGTGGAGAGGTACGTGGTTAGGAGACAAGATCAGAGAGGCAACAAGGAGCCTGTAATAGGTGATACAAAGGGTTTGGATTTTATTCAGTTATGAACTTAAAAGTAATTTTGTGGGGCACCTGAGTGGCTCAGTGGGTTAAATCCTCTGCCTTCGGCTCAGGTCATGATCTCAGGGTCCTGAGACGGAGCCCCACATCGGGCTCTCTGCTCAGCAGGGAGCCTGCTTCCCCACTCTCTCCGCCTGCCTCTCTGCCTACTCGTGATCTTTCTTCTCTCTGTCAAATAAATAAATAAAATATTTTTTTTTAAAAATCCTAAAGAATCTACACAAAAAATTAGAACAAACAAGCTCATCAAGACTGCAGAATACAAAATTAATATACAATAATAAATTGTTTTTCGGGGTGCCTAGGTGGCTCAGTGTGTTAAAGCCTCTGCCTTGGGCTCAGGTCATGATCTCAGGGTCCTGGGATCGAGCCCCGCATCAGGCTCTCTGCTCAGCACGGAGTCTTCTTCCCCCTCTCTCTCTCTGCCTGCCTCTCTGCCTATCTGTGATCTTTCTTCTCTATGTCAAATAAATAAATAAAAATTTTAAAAATAATAATAATAATAATAAATTGTTTTTCTATATAATTAAAATGAACAATCCAAAAATGAAATTAAGAAAAGTTCGCTTATAATAACATCAAAAGAATAAGTACCTAGGAATAAATTTAACAAAACAGATGCAAAATTTATACTCTGAAAACTACAAAACATTGTTGAAAGAAATTAAAGAAGACCTAAATAAATGGAAAGAGATCCCATGTTCATGGATTAGAAGACTCAATATTGTCAAAA